>RSEF01000001.1:139533286-139548189 GCA_003993805.1 Himantopus leucocephalus
GCAGTCCCAAGAGTAATAGAACGCATATATGTGCATATAATATATTATTTTAACCTTAAGATTCCTATAAAATTTGCATTTTTAAACCTTCAAGTGAAGTTTTAGTTGAAGGAAGATTCACTTTTGAGTTTACTTCATATTGCTATTATTTCTATGGTTATAGCTGAAACTAAATTATACACAGATTTCCTTAGGGACATTTACAGTCTTCTCTATGGCTGTAATCTGTTTACTACTGCTGCTGCTGGTATCTAGTAGTATTTGCAATTGCTTTAACTTTTTCTATGTTTTCTAAAAGATGTGTAGGTCAGGTCAGCCAACAGCGTTGCCATTGATGAAGTCCTAAAGCTAAATACAATTAAGCAGAGTTAAACTGAAGATGAAATAGTAGATAAAAATCACTGATTTTGGAGGACACCTGCAGCTCCTGATTTTCTAATGAAGGTGCAGCTTTTCTGTGTTTCAATATGCAGTAGAATCCATTAGCTTTTTGTCACATTCTTTACAATGTTAAAATGCTTGCTTATAGAACCTCCAGGATGGCAGATGGTGGACTGGAAAATACTGCTTGGAATCCAAACCTATTTTAATATTTCAGTATTTTTACTCAACTGAAATTTAATACCTTACTTTATTTGTCTTCCTCATATTTGTTTATTCCACATTTTCAGGTCACAACAGATCAAATACTGCAACAAACCCAATAAATTTGTATAACCATATACTCTTTAACTCCCATCTCCTTGAGATGTTTATGGGATATTTCCTGCTGCAAAGGTGTCTCCTAATTATGAACAAAGTATTACACCCATGTCTCAACTAGAAATGCTTTGGGCTGTGATTAAAATCTTAACATGGTGTTTCATGTTGATGATATAGTTGAGATGCTTGTGTGAAGTCATCTGTTCCCAAGCCAACACAGTAGTTTTCTGGCTAGCCCTTTAAATTTTAACTCCATGCCTGTAACATCTCTCTCTAGCAATTTTTTCTTAGTATGCTTCATGCAGCATGTCACCCTCAAACATTAAGTTTTACAACATTTTCTCCAATAATACAGCTTTTAAGTCAAAAAATTGAGTTAACTTTGTTAAAAATGAAGCCCAGAAAAATGTATCTTTGCTGCTCTACTATATTAGCTCTACAGTAGTGAACAGAAAAAGCATCTTAAAAAGGAAAAACAGGAGACAGGTACATATTGAAATTCAAAAGGCAAATTGGGCTATTTACTAGCTAGATATCTAAAGCCCTTTTTTCTACTTAAATGTTAAAATAATAGAAAGTTTTCCAGCATATTTTTTTCATTTTATGTTTCCCTTAGAATCTATGACCCCTAAGCATAATATATACACAAATTTATTCTCGGGATTGAAGGTCTAAATATGAGGACACCACAGAACTGACATGCAACACAAAACTGATGGCAGCTGTTATCGGACAAGAGGAAAAAAAAAGAAAACATTGAAAGGGATTCAATAAGGAGAAAAATGGGTCAAATAATCCATAGTCATGATTCACTAAGTAAAGACTAAACAAATTGCTCAGGAATTGCAAATGTGCCAAGACAGGTGGAGAATATTCTGAAAAATAGGAACTTATTGCAGTCTGTATGAGAACTGGCATCTTAGAAGGTCAGAGAAAGAACAAATGCAAGAGAGATTCAGCAGCTCCAGTCAGTTCCTTTTGGAAAAAAAAAGTCAATCCGGGAAAAAAATCTGACCTTGCCCTGACAGACAGGCCACTTAAAGAAACACAAGCAGCCCAGCTGATATGTCCGATTATTGCATTCTCAGTCTTCTCCTGACCATTGCGTTGCCCTGGATGCCAATACTAGAGCATTACACAGTCCACCAATGTCTCTGCATCCATAGCAAATACAGCCGCTGATGTAAATCATACGGGTCCATACCCACTACTTTTTTCGTGGGTATTGAAACATACCTTAAAATGCATAAATGTTAATTATAGTCCTGCCTTATATTAGACTGATAAGATCATGAAGAAGACAAAAAAGGCACAGTAGGTGAAGAAGGATAAATTTAATGCTGTCTCTCTTATTATATGTATGAAACTTTTCCCGTGTGGAATGGGGAAATAGTTGGCTGCTTATTTGTGGAGCTAGCTGCCTCAGAAAAGACACTGAACCAAGGGCAATGCGGACAACGGATATGGCAAGCACTGTTTTGGAGGAGCTGTCAGTCTTTGGAGGAAACAAAGGAATTATGAGACTTCTTGGTATAACAAGAATATGTAAAAAATCTGAGATATTGTTCCCCATTTCCTTGAAGATTTCATTGGACAGTTGTCAGAAGCTGTCTTCTCTTTGTCATCTAAATTAAGTATGTAATTGATCTTTAAAAAAAGAAAAGTCTGACAGGCAAATCTTTCTCTTTTTTTCCCCTTAATATGTCTAATCTTTTCAAGTTCAAAGCATTCCAGTGGAAATCAAACATAATTCCTATTTTTGAATCCTGCTCATTAAGCACACAATGTTTAAAACATGGGCCTGAAGTATATGGCAATAAATTTTAGCTATCAGGAGCAGCTGTAAAATCTACTTTTGTATGGAAGATCTGGCATATACTCTATAAAATAGGACCATATTGTATGTATATCATTCAACTTTGTAAAAATTATATTGGTTATGTTAATTTTTTATTCTTGATGATGCGTAACACAGTCAAGCCACATTTAACAACTGAAGTAAAATGGAGCGAATAGGAATGAAGTAAAATGTAAAATTCAAGCAAAAATCACATTCAGCTTACAATAAATATAACAATTTCAGCTGCAATAAAAGTAAAATATTTAAGGTTATGTAATTATATTCTATTACTCTATAAAGCTACGAACTCCTTGTACAGTATCAAAAGTTTACTTTTCACATTACTGCCTATAAAAATAGTTCATTTATTACTCTCCTAGCCCCAGAGCTGGAAAACAATGAGTAGCTGGATTTAATGGATTTAAAACATCGATGCATTCCTTTTAATTAGGAAAATAGGAAAGCTAGATTCCATCTAAACTTCTTTTACCCGGCTCATTACTACACTGAGCAAACAACATTACCTGCATAACACATATTAAGATTTAACCTGCATGAATATTATCCCTGCACTATTTAACCTCTCTGTAATGCTTAATCCTATACGCTCTTTGTGAAAATTTACACTGAATAAGTTTGACGACAAAGCTTAAGAAATTTACTGTCCACTTAAGTATGAGCATGGTCGTATCAAAAGGACCAAGTTCCGTAAGCGTTGTGTGAGTGCCCGGGGAGACTGCTCTCTGCCCTCCACAAAGGCACTGCGGGACACGCTGTTATGGCGGGAAAGCACACGGTTTCCACCAGTTACTGCCCCTAATGGGAGGCTGCAGCCCTGCCCCCAGTCTCTGCACCAGCTAGGATATGACAAAATTGCTGCTGAGTACTTACAATTCATTTCAAAACAGATTAAATCCCCTTCACACGTGAGGGCAGTAACTCCCTGCTGACAGATGGTAACGAGGAGCAGACAGACCCACGGTATCTTCCTGGAGTGCTCCTGCTCAGTCAGCAGGAACACATCTGTTTATAACCTTCGCTTTCATTTTAAAGGTAGTTAAAGGCTCAAGATTTCTCATTTATTTACACTCCAAGTTTAAATTTTTGTGACAAGTTTTAGAATCAAGGCTTCACAGCCCTTCAAATGATAAAGAAAAACTCTGCACTTGGACAAACCTCTAAGAAATATCAGATGTTTCATTTAGGTTTTCATGCTAGACAGCATGATAATTTACATAACATAAAGGCAGGATGAGAAGTAGTATAGTTTTTCTTTCTTTCACAGTAGTTGCAATTTTGGTATGGAGAGTTGAGAACTGCAAGACAGGAACAGACCACGATAGCTGTGCTTTTAAGAAGCCAAAGTAATACCTTCTTGGTACTTGGTAGGTCGGTTAACTGTCAGCCATACACATGGCTTTCATAGTGTGCTCACAGCATCACTCACTACATATACATAATCATACATAATTTATTTATGGTTCTCCATGTCTCTCTCTGTTCTGTCTGACAGGTAATTCCTACCGGCTTTTGAGTCTCGTACTTATCTACATTCTGCAGAAGAAACAATTAACCCAGGTGATTTTAACAAAACAGCAACTCTTTGCTTTATTTTATCTTTGTAGAATTTAATTCAGATAGATTCATTTATCCTGTCTCTAAGTTGAACAAAAGTAAAAGAATCATGACTTTAATCTGTTTGCTTTTACAATGAAAACCCGGGGCTCTTAGCTTTTCTCTGTGTTGAAATTCTGCATGGCTAACCAACAATTAAAAGGGAGATTAAAAATTAAGACAACAAAGAAGTATGTTTATAGAGACTGGCCCGCTAGATCTCCACTGTGAAGTACAGAAGGACTGCAGAATCTAAAACTAACAAAAATGTGTGTCACAAGCTGATACATTTAATGCAAGTCAAATCCTCTCATAGGAAACTACAATGTGGAAGAGAGTAGGAAAGTGGAGATGCATAGTCCTCGGAGTTAGCTCACCTCATAGCTAATTTATATGGATAGCCTCATATGGATCTTCTCAAGGAGTCAAATCTATGCTCCTGAGAATCCAGCTTTGTCCTCAGCAGGACAAAGTTCAGTGAACTGCTATAATCTGTATAAGAAAATAAGCTTGGCTGGGAAATAACTTGGAAGGCTTCCTTTGTGGGAAGTACTGAGATGAAAGACTACTGTATTTTTGCAGAAGCATTTTAAATCCTTCAAAAGAATGGGCACAGCAAGAGGGTAAGAAGACAGACACGATTAACTGGCAAGTCACTTATACAGAGGAAGAATAATGTCGATGATTAGTACAAATATAGAAGTCACAACTACTAAATTTCAACACCTTGTAACGGCAGGACTACTGAATTTTTCTTTAGAGAGAAAGTACGTTGCAGACCTCAATCCAACTCCTCCTCCTTTCTCGAGGCAGCAAAGATCTCCTGGCACCGTGAGCTGTACACGTTTGCTGAGCACAGGAGGATAAGCCACACGCAAGAAAGATGCAAACACGATTCAGAGTATAGCTGCATAATGTGCCCCAGGAGGATGGACACTGAAGAGGAATTGGGTTGTGCAGAATGACTGAATGTTTCTTCTGGTGTTGCAAAATCCAAAGTAGACATTTGATTTTGCTATCTATCATTGCTTTGGAGCAGCTCCTCTATCTGTTTGATTGGAAGATAGGAATGCGCGTGTATATGCATGCACATGTGAGATCCCTTTCATCACAGGGTGAGCTCTGCTAAGATGTGATCTAACCTGAATTACAATGTTAAAATCTGCAGCCTCCCTACCTTGATTATCTGTCTTTTTTAGAATTTGAGACTTTTTTTCACCTTTTGATACATATTCAGTAGTCTTTGTGCTGCGCATTTTTTCCATTTGCTTTTCAGATTTCTGATGTACAGTAATTGCCTGTTTTGTCTCCTAAAAACTTAAATTTAGAAATTTTATTGAATACCTAAAACATTATTAAAGAGTACAGGCATGCCTGTGCCTGTTTCTACCTGCCCATTTTCTGGGTTGCACTTCAGTAAGAGTAGGATCAAGGCCTTCAAAGAACAGGACTGATTAAACTGAAAATGTTTTTTTTTTTTTATAAATATTCCCCTCCTTTTTTATTCTAATAAAACCTTTAAATCCTGTACTAGACACAGGGAATATATCAAGGGAGAAAAAAAGATCAAAAAGAAAAAGGTCAGATAAAATATGTTTTTGAGCAATTTTACATGTTTTAATTCAGAGGCAAACGGGAGAGGTTTTTTCCTCAGGAGCACCTTCTGCTCTGGGCAAGTGCTCGGTACCCAGGCCACAACACTCGCTGCCTGGGAAGCCAAGATGCTTCTGCTGTCCTGGAACACAGAAATTTGATTTCTCAGTTCGCTGGGGAAAAGAGAGGTGAGGCTGAACTGCTGGCCCAGCTTGTCATCTCCATAAGGAGGGAAGCAAACAATAAAGTGGAAGGAAATCCACCAGAATGCAGCAGCTGGTGCAAGGCCATTAGGCTGCAATTTTCATGAGGCTGACAGTAGGCAAAGAAACTACAAAATGGCAGAGACCGGGAATAGCTGAGACAGGTTGTACGCTCTTGATAATTATATTTTCCATGGCAGTCATGTCTACACCAATACAATTTGAAAAAAAAAATAAAAATACTGGTGTGAATAATCTCAGAAGGAAATTACTGAAGTGATAGCTTTAGAGGCAACTAGTTGCTACAGTTTAATCAACTGTATAAAAATGAAATTTTAACCAGGAAAATCACAAGGCTTGAAGATACCTAGCAGTAAGTAAACATCACTGCTGAAGATTTAGCACTAAGTACCACTTGATTTATGGATTTATCAAATGCTGTGTCATTGCAAATGTGAAAATGATGAGATAAAACAGTTAAGCATCAAGGGGAAACCAGATAAAATGAAGACCAATAAAACGTGTAGCAAATCTGGTTAACAAAGGAGGCTAGCACCAATATTCTACATCGATGACAGAAAGAAAATTATGTAAACATGAAGAGAACACTATCTATAGCTGCTCAGTCTTCATGGAAGCTCTTTTAGAGAATTAACAATTGATAGGAAAGTAATAGTTCAAAGAAGAAAGAATATTCTAAGTTTAAAAGTCTAAGTGGTACAGAACACAGGCAATTTAGTTGTGTGTAAATATGAAATATGAGTGATGAGAATGAATGAAAAGAAAAATGACTGAGGACAGCTGGAGAAGTGAATAGATGTAACAGCTCACTAAGACTCATTAAAACTTGGCCAGTTTGTTTTATGTCTCAAGGACAGCAAGTTTTTCTATAACTTACGTGGCTGACTTTAAATGTTAATTAAACTAGTACAGCTACAGCTCTTTATGGCTATTAAGGTATTTTCTAAAGTGAACAAAATAAACAAACGTATTCCTTTGAATTTGTAAATGGCCTAGAACAGAAAAGGAAATGGAAAGTTGACACCAAAAAGTAGCAATTGACCATTTTAGCACAAAGAGTCACTGGTTACCCATGGCTGCTGGATGCCATGCGTACACGGTAGCATACACAGAGGTGGGAGGTACAGCCTGAAATGCATCTCATGCCTACATTAAGATTGCCAAGGCATCTCTCCCCATAAAGGCAAGTCATACCATGGAAAATGCCATAAACTGGGTCTGAATCGCCAGAGCCTCAACTTGCTTTCCAGCATCTGTTCCCCATAGATTTCCCTCTCCCCTCCTCGTTGACAGAGGTCTCCATCTTCCTTGTGACTGTCTTATTAGTCATAGCCAAATACCAATATCAGAAAAATGACAAATTTAATGCAACAGTAAACCAACTTAAACCAGGTATAACTGTCCCTCTGTATTGCACTACAGACTTAGTTTTCTTCACGTGTAACTCAAATGCTTGTTCTGAAGCTGCTGTGGCAGTTCATATTGTTGTGAAAGTTGCAACTGGAGTGCCACTGCAAGAGCCATTGGCAGCCAGATGGCTTCAGTGACACTAGTTGAGTTTCCAAAGTTTACTGGGAATATAAGGAGGAAGCATGTGAATATGCCTATTAAACGACACCTGTGTTTCAGTTACTGGCACTGCAGCATTTGTCATAGGCATTCCATCACCTGTTCCCTCCAGAAGTTATGTATAAATAGTTCAAGGCACATATTGCAGGCAATAAAGAACTAAACAGAGAAAGAAAAATGTATTAAAACTTCTTTCTTATTTGCTGTGTAGTGGTTCTGTTTAGGGCACTAAACTAGAAGCGGGTGTTTCCAAATTGTGGATTTTTTTAAATTTTCCTCTCATTTGTTATGCATACGTGTCTCTTGAAGAAAACTAGCTTGATTTGGGAAATAAACTCTAAAGGAATAGTCCATAGGGACAAATTTATCCCTTGTCATTCCTCAGCAACAAACTTTACCAAGTGCTCTCCCTAAAGGAATTTCTTGTATGAAGTATGTGCATTGCTATGTTAAAAAACATGCTATGTTAAAAAAACAGTATATTACATTCACAACTGCAATTTGGAATGTTTTTTGGTTTTTTTCTGCCATACATACTCTTCAGTGGGCAATGGCACAAATGCAAATATCCAGATACCCCAAAGCTTTACTTAGTTTGCTGGTGATTTACAGTAGCATAAACCCAAACAACTTACAAATCAGTGCATCTTGCTGTGTTTTTAAATAACTAACGTACTTCTGTGAAATTTATTGCACACTTCACTCCTTTTTGTTCTTCCTATTTAGACACCAGAGGAGCAGTTCACCATAATCTAAGGAAATTACCAACTATCCTTGTAAATGACAAATGTAAATAGCTAGAATAAATTACTATATATACTCACTTGATATAATACGGCACTTTGTTTGGTGAGATTGCCCTCTCCCAGGGGCCTTGGACGGAAGCTGTTAACAATAAACAAACAAATAAATAAATAACTGCACACATACATACAAACGTACCTAGAAGAGAAACACGGAGGTCAAGTTCAAAGCAAACAGGAAAGACAACGTTAATCTCTAGAATTACAATTTTACACTTGGCCACGCTGATACAGGTCTGTTTGCTCAGTTGCCCGTGAAGACAGGAAGGATTAACCTGCTGTTCTGAAATTTCTGTCCTAATCTGAGAGAAATTGAACTCATTCAGCTGCAAAGATAAATACAGAAAAAAACCCCTTCTTGACTACTAAGCTTATAGAACAGATATGAAGCAGAGCAAGCATTCTGTCTTTCTGGTGTGTTCTTTTATAGGGTTCCGCCTGCTAATGTGTTTGACTGGCTTTTCTTCAATTTCTTTTCTTGGTGGTCAGCGCGTTCCATCCTTCCAGGAACAGAATTGCGTGCTTGTTTACATTTTATGTTGAGTGAAGTTACACTGAGATACCATCTGAATATTTTGTTTATTCTCTTGTGGATTTGTTCTAAATGGAGAACAATTTTATTTTTATTTCTCCGCATTACTAATTGTATTTTATTGACTTCCACTAAGAGCAAATAATAGAGAAAATGACTGTGTTCATGAGAAATAGAGAGGAAATGACATTACTCACTCTTGGCTATCACAGTGTTAAATGTCAACATCAACTTACAATGTAATTAAAATATATTATAACAAAGCAGTATATAAAACTCATTGTAGGCAAAACAATTATGAATAATTTTTATTAGAGATTTTATTAGAGGCAGAGATATCTTACAGTTTAGGCTATAATCAGAAAGCTATTTTTTTTAATTAAGAGTTTTTTATCTGTCAAAAACAGTGAGACTAAGACTTTTCTTTTTTAATATAATAATTTTTTTTATTTGCAAAGTGATGTAGTGGGGGGGGGGAAGCCTGTTTGCCTCAGCCAGTGCAACCCTTCTTTTTAGTGACCCCTGCTGTTCACAAAGGAAAATAATTGTTACTGAGACTCAACTAGTAAGTAACTGCTTGATCATTTATTTGGCTCAGAGTATTTTCTTTCCCTCTCTCATTCAAAATAGATACTTTAAAAACACCACTGCCAAGCTGCAGGTATTTTAACAAAGTCAACAAATCACAATCCATACAAATAAAAATGACCAAAATGACGATATTTTGTATAATTTGTACCAGAATTGTTAACCAGATTCACAGAAGTCAGTCTGCAGAATGAAATAAACTGCCCCTCTCTGCCCATGTACTGTAGTGTGGACAACAAGAGTTGGAAGAAAGAGATGAAACATGCTTATAAAAATGGCTGTAGAAGGAAGTCTTGCTATTTTGGTAGAGTTGCATGCACGTGAATTGTGAAGAATGGCTGGAAGGAACCTAAGGACCCCACAGCCTGGAGATAAATCAGCAGCAGTGGAGGAAACTGGAACCATTCTGGATGGTCTGAAAAGTAGAAGGAAAAGCAACCAGGAACAGGCTGCATGCTGGGGAGTGGGGCAATGGGTTTCATATATGTTTTAGACAACGCTGAGAAGCTAGGGAAAGGAAGGAATGTGTTTGGAAGAAATATGAATGCGATAATCCTGTTTTAGGTTGCTGGTGGCCAAGGAGTTAGGAAAAGCCTACCCCGGCATCTCTGTAGGTCCTGCTGTTGCCTCCAACCCCCAACTAACCACCTCTAGCTAAGCTGAGAGTATTGCTTTCCTATTACTTACACAGTTTTGCGTTCTAAAAAAGAAAGGTGAAACTGAATTTCACGGTGTGAACCATGAAAACAGGTAACTCTCAAAGTGTGCAAGAAACACAAAATTTGAATTACAGTGTTAGATCTCTCAGAAAAATAGCACACTGCACTGCCATTGAAGTCTGTGTCATGACCCGCCCATACCTGTGGGCATTTTCAAATACAAATATGCAATTATACATGTAATTTATAGGTGATGAAATATTGCTTCTTGTGACAGGGACTGCTGTTTTGTTCAATGTTCGTAGACGGTGTAGCTGAGGAGCTGTGAAGGCTACAGCTGCCGTTCAGTATGCTGCTTTTTTCGGTAGCACGAGCTGCAGCTGTAAGACGCGTACAGCTTCTCAGTTTCTGTGTACTGCCATAGCCTCAAATGATGTAAAGGTACATTCTGTTACATAATTTGTAGGAATGCAAAAAGTATCAAAAATGGAATATCATTTAATGTTTTGATGTTAGCTACCTTAAAATAACGGAACACGTCCTACTTTTAACCCTATTTTTAGGTTCATACAAAACCCTTAACTATGATGCTTAATTGTTCTTTCTACTAGTGAGAACATAAAGTGCTGTAAATGTAATTTTGGTGGCTGATCCAATATTCTCCATCATCTAGAAGGCGGTAGGAAAGCAAAGCCAAGGAGTTAGATACAGATTACAATTTCATTCACTATCAATTACTTGGTGATTTCTTTGAATGTTTTTATTCAGTAATACTAACCTGTGTGTTAATATTTGGTCCATCAAATAGTTTTAAAATTCCTACTCAGTGACAATGATAAGGTTTCTTACCCATGGGAACTGGTATTTCGGAGGACTAATTTGAATAGGATTATACCAAGTTACAATTTCTGAAAATAAAATACCCTTCAGTATTAACTAAAAATTGACCTTCTTAAATATTTCTCTCCCAAACAATCATTAATATTCCCAACAGGAATACCACCAAGCTACAGTTCTTCCACTTTAAGATTTGTTTTTAACTCAGTGCCTAAAGGACAGAATAGATTGCTGCATATTTTTTGGAAGGCGTGTTTCTTCTGTTGCTCCTGAATTAATCTGGGTAAGAGCTTTGCAGTCATAACTTATTATCGCAGAATCTTACATACGGTAGTGTTCTTGATACATTAGAAGAGGAACAAATACTTTGCTTTCATGAGAACTAAATGCTTTAGGAATAACAAACAATTCTGTGATGTTCTGCATAATTGGATTTAGTGTTCCTTCAAGAGATTGCTGTGAAGCTGTCTATAATACACTTTTGGTTTCCTGGATGATTCTAGCCTTGCATAAATTTGACTTGACAAAATACGTGGTACTTCTTACAGCTATGCTAAGAGAATAATAATTTCATTTTTGGCAGAAGCCCAGAAGCTGAGAACAGCTGTTTCTTATCTCTGGTTACCAGTACAGGTTTACTATCCATTACAAAGCTAGTGCGGGTAATGGACTTATATGTTTAATTCCTGGTTGAGGTGATTGTAGTAGCCCATCCAAAACTCTTGCTGGCTTTTTTATTGGACGTTCTAGCATCCCTGTGTGCTATAGCACTCAAGAAGCAGACATTCTCCTGTTTGCTAAGTGTAATTCAAAAGTGTTTTATTGTTCTAGCTTGCACAGTATAAGAACCAATTACCAGACACCCAGGTACTTGCAATGCTGTTGACTGAAATTAAATACTACAACGAAATGTGGGGCTGTCTTGGTTTGAGGTATTTTAAGAGTGAATTTAAATTTCCTGTATGTTATTTGCATTGATATACATTTTCATGGTTAGCTAATTCGGGAGTTTTATTTCTTTCTTTTGGTGTGCTAACATCTGAGACTTGCTTTGCCTCTTCATTTTAAGTGAACATGGCTCTTGACGGTAAGCCTACATCCTTATTTGTTTGCAGAATGTATAATGAAACAGTAGCATGCTGGCTTTCTGAACTTCAGCAATGTTTTAATCTATGCAGGGATCTGAATTAAATATTAAATAGGAAATAGTATAATATTATCTGTGTTGATTATTATAAAAAATAATCTGATAAATATTTCACTTTAGCACTACAAACGTAATGAAAAATATATGTATGTTTACTAACCGTAAACTATTTCTCCTCCAGCTATTCAAAGAGTAAATTTCGTATGTCCGCATTTAAAAGTTACTCTCAGCGGTCCTTATTTACATAGTCAGAACACACTTCTATTCACTGTATAATGGCATGAGTGTACATTTTTGGTTTTAAATACAAGAAAGTCTTTTGACTCTTATTTGTCATGAGGGGTTAAAGTATTGGGAAACAGTTTGGGGACAGAAACCACAAAGTAGCACTGCCTAGTACCCATACAACATACACTTTTACATATATCTTCTCAATTATCTTTTTCTTAGAAATTTATTATATTTATTACATATGCATTTCAGCATCATGACAGTTAAAGGTGAGCACATTTTTCTGTTCACAATCAGGACCTGCACTACCTGCTTGGTGGCCATAGTAGCTGTAACTCAGCAAGGTGCTTAATTATGTTCACATTTTAATAATGCTGATAATTCACTGATTCAGCCTAGGAACTCTACCTGCATGATTTACTTTGTCTTACCTAGCATTATCTTCATTAGTATCTTTATGCAAACATAGAGCTAGGAATTTGTTTATTTATTCACATAAACTTTGTTTTCATACCAATTATTTTCACTGCAGCAAGGTATGGAGTTGGTGACTTCAGATAAAGGCAGGCAGGGAGGATGAAATGAGACAATCTTTGCATCTGGAAAGACTGATTCCCCAAGAATCAGAAGTTCACATCTGTGTAAGGTACCTTAACCTTTCAAAGATGATGCATTGAGCACTAGTCCAACTATTTTCAAATGAGACCATTATAAATGAGAAACTATTACTGTCCACAGACTATAAAGAGCTTATGCTTCTTTTCTTGAAAGAATATGCTAAAGCAATGTTTTCCCTCCACAATCAGTTCATGATTGATGCTGGCAGGATGCCATCTCCAATACATATGCCTGTGTGACAGTGGTACAATAGAAGTGTTTGCATAATCTATGAGTTTTTTGAGATCCTTTGCAACAAATGTCAGTATACATCTGTAAAATATCATCCCCCCCCCCNCCCCCCCCCCCCCCCGATTTATAGAGAATTGATTTCTAAATTATGTGCATTTATTATTGTACTAGGTGAGACCGAAGAACAATCAGATTGTGTGTGTATCACTGATGTCTAATGTTGCACCGTGTAGTTGAGAAGCTGATGTCAGAATACATCCGACTATGCAATTTAGAAGCTGCAAGGCAGGAACATCAATCAAAACCTGTCTTTCATAAGGACTACACAGCATGGTGTCTGTTCTGCTCCAAGCCCTAGCTCTCGGTGCTGCACACATGGATGGATTCCTGGGCATTTCAGAGATAGAGCTCCTTCTCAGCCGGGATTCTGCTGTTCTTAAACTCAAGCAAGCACTCACTACCTCCCTGCAATGCTAGCAGTACTGTCTGTTGCTGTAGCACACATGCAGACACGTACGGAATACACCATTTTCAGAACACTTCAATCTGAAGAAGGGATTTTTAGTCATGAAAATGTTCAGCAGGTGATCAGGGCCAATTACAGCGATGGTCATTTTACAAGAGTTACAAAAGAGGCCTTTCCATCGTGCATTTCCTGCTGGAATCTTTATGATCAACTTAAGATTTCTCACCTGCAGCCTAAGGTCAACATAATGTGACATGACCTAAATAATGCACACCTTTAATCATGAACAGTGTTTCCAGAAGTTTCCAAATGCCACTTGTAAGGTGAAATATAAATCCATATAACGCTTATTTTCTTAAATATCACACTACTGTAAAATGGCAAAAATATAAGCATCTACGTGTTTAATAAAGAAATACTGTATGAAACACAGCAAAGTGATATAGTCTGTATTGATCCACATATCCCAAGTAACAGGTACTTCATATTGTTAACTTCTGTTGCACTCTTATGCTCTTAAAAATAAAATCTCTAAAACTGGCTTATCAAATGAGGTCCTAAAATGACCTAATCAAATTGGTGGTGGTTTTTATGCAAATTGAGTTAGATAAATAGAAAAATATATCTTTGATAAATATTCTATGTCTCACATAGCAAAACATAACAGAAAAATTCTAATATATGTATACAGAATATCCCTAGAGTACCATAGTCCTGAAGTTCAAGGACAAAGGAATGCCCTAAACTGAACAAAATGTGCGTCTCATGACGTGGTGGGCACATGGTTAAATGCATCAGAGTTAAACTTGGCAGTGTAAAAACTGAAGTATTTTCATTTAGGCTTCACAGATCCTATGCTACTTCAAAAAGATTTTAAAATGTGGAGGGGCAAGATTGTGTCTTAGCAACATAGTAATTCATAGTAAACATAACAGTAGTGGAAAAATATAACCCATCTTTTAAGTCTTATACTTATTAAGAGTAAAAAATATCCTTTCATTACTTGCAAATTATTTAGCATTGCAGAGTAAAGGATTGTCTTCCAACCAAGGACAAAACGTAGAAATTAATTAGGCTGCTATAAAAAAAAAAAAAAAAGACGACAGTAATTTTCCTGACCACCCACTCCCAAAAAACTCTGCTTTAAAATAAATAGTATACAGTATTTTCAAATTGATGACAATGATGAAAATCAACAAAACAAGAGAGAGATAATGAATTGTTTTTAACTATAATTCTAAGTTGGGGG
>RSEF01000001.1:139548210-139566358 GCA_003993805.1 Himantopus leucocephalus
GGGGGGGGGGGGGGATTAAGCCTTTTTTCACAAACATGAAATGTTGATTACAAGGAAAAATTGCTTGCTTCCAGGTGAAGAGAGAGGGAGAACATAATCATTTGAAAACTGACTTCATCATTTTGTTCAGAAATTTATATTCCAATGTCTTATAGTGGAAAGGGTCACTTTAGGAAAACATAGGTAGAAAGCTGGAATTCCATAAATCCCATTTAATTGTGAATCAAATATATTATTAAATTTTATGGAGAGATTTTCCATTTCTCCATGGTTTTCCTGAAAAGAAAATATAATGCAAAAACTAAAGCCCACAAGAGAAAAACTGATTATATGACCTGATGACAGACTTTCACTGGAAAATTAATTCTACTAATTTTATTCCAAAAGGAAGAATAAAGAGACTCTCTCAAAATATGCCAATGTTATATTCCTCTTAAAAACCTTTAGCAGTCAGGCAAAGGCTAGCACCACCAAAAGTTGTAGCTATGGTCACAATATTCTAAACAAGAAATAGACTGAAGATTTTTTCCCTTAACTTTAAGCCTGATTTACCCATCACACAAGTCTTGAGGTTGAATTGGTACCCAGTGCTGTTACAAAATCACCATGATAATAATGATGGCAAGACCTATGAAGTGGACTTTTTTTTGTTGGTACTTTAATAGTTTTCTTTTTTCCTTATTCAGAAGCACAGGCAGTCATTTTGCATTTATAAAAGAGTTTTCTAGCAATCAGGCTCCTCTAGCTAATATGACCATATTTAAATGCAATAATAAAATCCCTTTGCTTCCAGAGAGTTCTCAGAGTTAGGCTGATTCTTTTGTGACCATTTATCCTCTATCTTTATATTACTCCCTGGTAATATTTTCTATTCAAAGCATTCAATGTGCTATCTAAAAATATTAAATCATATATCCAAAAGACATGGATGAATGGACATGTTCTTCAATGTGTGCATGTCCAAAGTGATATCTGGAAGACAATATAATATAACAAATGCAGTGAGAAACAAAAGAGAAAGATATAGATGTTAGCACTGGAAAGTAATCTATCAGGTAGATGGGTAAAGTGTCTTAAGAGTCCTAGAGCCCTATCATTTTTAAAGTCAGATGTCTTAATTAGCAGGACTTGCCCTTTTAAAGACGTCTGCCTGTGCAAGAAAGAGCTTCACTAATCTTTGCTTTGCATAATAATCTAAGCATTCACCCTGAATGTGGGAGACATGAGTACTTAACTTCGCTCCCAGCTTGAAGGAATTCAGAGTCACATCTCCAATTTCTGAGGAGAGCGGCCTAAATAACCAAAGGAAAACACAAAGGCCCAGAAACAAACCACATCTGAACCCTAAAGCTCTGCGCTTATCCAGAGAAGGACAGACCTAGGCTACATAGCCCACTCTTGTGATCATATTTTTTATTTTCGAGCCACAATTGTCTGACGTGAAATGCAGCGGATGCACTCTGATTGCAAAACAGTTGACTCCAGCCTTTGCAGCTCTTCTGTTTCTGAATGGAAGCTGCTATGGCTGCCTCATTTCATGTTAAAGTCAGTGCTGTTCCTGCTTGGAAGTCCAAGACTTAAAGGCATAGTTAGGTATTTCCAGTAAAAATATAGTTCCTAGCAGATATTTAGGTATGCAGATTTAAAAGTCTGGTATTGATGTATCCCTGTAGCACAAGCTTGTAGCCTGGGAAATACAAATCACAAAACGTTAGCTAGCTGTAAATCAGCCTTTTAGACTTGGCAAACCTAAATGTTCTTTCTGTTCCTCATATTTCCAGGTTTTTTGCCTTGACAGAATCAATGTACTCTGAGCTTGGGAATCACAAGCAGCACCTGGAATCTCCCAGTTGCACTCATAAGTAATTGCCAGTTATATCTGAGCATTATTTCATGCAGTCACTTCATTGACACACTATACATACTAACAGATGACTCATACTGGAGCCGGACAGTAAATTAAAAGGTTTGCTTATGCTTTTAAAAGATGTAATACCTTCTATTTTTCAGTGATTGCAAGTAATGCAAGTGAACGAGCTATCACATTAAAAATAGGATTGATGGGAGGCTGGCTAGCACAGCAAATGATATTAAAAACAATCTCACATCAATCCTACCTCTCATTTATTGCATCTCAAAAAAAAGTAGTAGCTGTTGTGATGAATACAGGTGAGTCCTCCAACAAGAGACAATGAATCTCATTCTTTGTAAGAGGCAGCATCACAGATAAAAATAAAGGAGAAGTCAAAAATGTAAAATTATTCCAGAGGAGTCACTGCAACTCTGGGGCTGGCATTGAGTTTGAAATTTGCAGGTATTCCTTTTGACACTTCAGTTACTGCATATAGTTTCCAAATTAAGCACCACCATCCGTGAAAGGATCACAGATATTTTAAATTACTTTGCTAAATATTTACCAGTTTCTCTTTAATAGAAAGGAGGGGGGTTTTTTTGCTATTTTTTCACACTCTGATTTAGATCATTCTAATTAAACAACAAAAACCTTCAAGCCCAACAAACTCACTCCGTGGACTCACAATATAACGTCTTGCACACGTAATACATTTATCAGCTGCATCTTAACAGCTCTTGCTGTGACTGCTGGGAATCTCTGTCGTTAGCAAGGAATAAACTGAGGAGGAGCTGGGACTCTGTGGAGACTGGCAGAGCGAAATGAGCTTGCAGAAGCATGAAGGACTGATCAGAAGATCAAGGGCTGAGGTGAGAAAGCCCAGCAAAAAAAACGTAGGAGGCCTGGCGAGAGGCAAGTTCATGTGCTAGCAGAAAGGTAAGGGCCGGTTTTGGTGGGAGTCCTTTATACTTGAGGGCAGCCCAAAGCCTTGGTATAGAGGCATAAGTGTCCTGGCTCCTCTGTCGTTACTTTTTCAACTCACAACCAGGAGATGACTGAATTATTGTGTGCCACAGTGTAGATAAACACCGTCACCTCGTCTTTTAGAAGAAGAAAGAGTGGAAAGAGAAGGTCGAACTGCATGAAAGGACAATGGAAAAAAAAGGTCCCTAAATTAAAAATGCTACAAGGGAGGAGACATTTTTTCCTTTTCTTTTTCACTCCTTATCTCTCCAGCTCACACCTTCCTTCCCATCTCTCTCAGAAATAGCTATAAGCATAGCTCTTCAGACAGGCTGCAAGTGCTTAGAAACAGGGACTACCACTTGATTCCTTGCCTGCACAGGGCATGACAAATACGAGGTCCCTGCGTCGCTCCCTCGTTATTTTTGTGCTAGGTTTTCAACAGCCCTATGCAGCTTCAGTTCCAACCAAGCAGAAACAGGCAGATGATGCTGTAATTTCCGTATGTAAAATAATAACAAACACATAAAAACACTACCACAGATTAGCAGCTCATAATTATTTCCTCCAGATAGGAGAGAAATGTAATTCAGTCACTGATTTAATGTGAACTCAACTACAGTACCACCCTTTTTGCAGAACTACTTAAAGGTAGATCACCTCTAAAAGGACTATTTTTCATATAAGCATGTAAACCCAGTTGTGAGCTGAAGATCATCATTCACACCTTAAGGTTAGCAAACATGTATGGTAGAGGGAAAGCTGATGCTGAGTTTGAGAGGATGAACTGATTATTACTGGCATATAGCTTAGGTATGAAATAGCCAATAAACTGCTTATTGTCCTTACTTATTACAGTTTACATCGATCTTATGTGTATNCCTTTTTGCAGAACTACTTAAAGGTAGATCACCTCTAAAAGGACTATTTTTCATATAAGCATGTAAACCCAGTTGTGAGCTGAAGATCATCATTCACACCTTAAGGTTAGCAAACATGTATGGTAGAGGGAAAGCTGATGCTGAGTTTGAGAGGATGAACTGATTATTACTGGCATATAACTTAGGTATGAAATAGCCAATAAATTGCTTATTGTCCTTACTTATTACAGTTTGCATTGATCTTATGTGTATCTCAGCTCCTTAGATAACAATGGTCTGTGAGTTGAGCTTATAAAATAAAACCAGAAAGCAGAATTACCATGATTCATCTTTTCGCTGTTGTTGCCACAGCTAGACTGATCCAACTTGGACTCTGTTTGCTTTGCACTGAAAGATCGTTTACAAGCCATTACATTCATGTTCATTTGACCTGCCCAATTCCGTTTGGCAACCCTTATGTTTGACTTGTTCATCCCCCAAAGTACAGATACAGGAACAAGACTAGTGCTAGATGGCAAAGATTCTGGCACACTCTGCTGCAGTGCTACCACCCCTCCAATAGATACGCTTCCATCAGTGTAGGGGTGCAGCAGAGGCAGTACATGAAAAGCATGTAAAAGCACGGTGTTTTCCTCAGGTTTAGTAATAGTACATGATACTGAGGAACTTGATGTTTATCAAAGAAGAGGCTGATAGATGCACTGGCAGTTTTCAGGGACTGAACACTTATACTTGGGAAGGATTCTGTAGGTATTTTCAGAGTTTCAAATACCTAAATTTTGCATGCACATAAGAATATGTATTTGCACATGTATTTCCTCACACATCTAAGAAAGAGAGAAAGAACAAACAAACAAATTCACATGGTTATTTTTTCTCAGTGTTTTTTTCTGTTTCCAAAGTCAACATGTTTTCACCTGGCTCCTTTTCCTAAAGTGATCCTCAAGGGGTGAGAAGTGTCCAGAATGACTCTTTGCTGGGTCTGGTTAGTACACAGTAGAATAATATAGTGTCTCAATGTCTCACTAATGGTAGGTGGGTTAAAAGAGGTGACTGTCATAACACTGAGCAACTTTTAGATTCATCTAGTTTATCAGCAATAAGGCAGAATGGGTCCAGACATAACTGTTACACAAGTTGCCTGGCTGCACTCAGCACTGGCACAGAACAATGATGTGCCGTTCAGTGTGATAACGTAGTTCAGGTCACTCTAGTCTTTTCCAGATTGCAATATAGGCTTGCTTAATTAACCCTTAAAATTTATTCTTCCATGAGGAATACACTGTGTGTCATATGAAAAACAGGCATCTGCTTACATATTGCATTCATGTCACATACCCATAACTCTCACATGTTCAATCTTGACAAGTCTGATTTGCAGTTATATATATTGAGCTGACAAATTATTCCCGCTGATTAAGAGCTAATTAAAAGAGATTTTGAAAAAGTAGAAGATATTACAAAAAATAGGGCTTATATCTTCACAGGATCATAATTTGATCAAATAAGATGCAGGGCTGAATCATTGTGAACCTGCATTGTGCTTATATGGCACCACTTCAACTCTGGTTTTGAATTTGCAGTTCACCCCACTGAGAATTTTGAGTTTTCCATTGAGATTTTCAGTGGAAATTGGTTAACCAATTAAAATTACAATGCAGTATGATCTGAAGAAAAGTTTGTCCTCTACCTCACTGTGAATGTAACTGTGCAATAATAGTAACATCTATTTCTGATGTCTGGATAGCTTGTCCCTCTGAGTGTAGGGGACCATTATCCTGTGACTGTGTTCTGTTCTGCTGATATAATCTCTTAAATAAAGTTTTACTGTTTACTTTCCTTAATTGAAGTACAATAGAAAAGACACAGCCTTTAAGAAGCTTCACTTTAGTCACTGCCTCTGAGCTTTGAAGGTGTTTCAAGTTGTCTTTCAGTGTACTTCAAAACATCCTTGATAAAAGAGTGTGTGTGGAGGTGGAGTGGGAATATTACTGGCAATTATATTTTATGCAGAGTTGTAAAAAGTTTACTTAACTGCCATCCTTCTGCCAACATTCCCACCATGGTTTTGATCCTTTCAACGCTCTAAGTGATCAAATCCTGCAAAACATTTTTCTTGCAGGTCTAATTTTGCCCCTTTTTAGAACTGAATATTTCTTTGAACAGATAAAGCAACTTAATTTTTTTAAAAATTCTTTCTGGTTTACAATCATCAGAAACTCTTGCAATTTTTAATGTAATTTTAATTTGCTATTCCTAAAAGGGAACCTTCAAACAATGAAGACTAGCCTTGCATTGACAGATGTATGAACAAACAGACTTTATACTGGCAGATATTTTCCTTTTACCCTGGAAATATGAATAAATATATGAACTTATTTAACAGCCTTCTGCTCCCAGTAATGAAAAAAATGAAAACCATTATAATACAGTCTAAAATAGAAACTCATCGCAACAATAACTGGCACATGGCAAGAAAAATGGGAAATTACTCACTTGTAAGAAAATGCTGAGAAGTGGGGCCAAAATCCCTGTGAGCTTCGTGCAGTTGCCTAATGCGTTCCTCAATGGCCACCTGTTAAGAGAGGAGGAAAAAAAAATGACTCTCTTCTAAACAAGTAACAATTATAGTCAGATACTTCTTTCATTAAAGAACTTTCTGTTTAAAATTAAGCAGGCTCCTGCAACGATCGTTAACCCTCGGGGCTTAACTGAGATTTACTGTGTCTTATCCAAAAGAAAGGAGGTCAAAAAAGGTTTGGGTTTGGTTTTTGGTNTTTTTTTTTTTTTTTTTTTTTTTCTCCCTAACTTTAACCAATGCTAGAACAAGTTGAAAATGAAAAGGCTGGTAAATAAAGGTATAGCAAATTCGCCTGACTTTATGTACCTGAAGAGAATATGACTGTAGCTTGCCAATATTGAAGTCAGAAACCTTTCTCTATGGTAATACTTTTACAGAACTACCTCAAAATTACTTTTTGAGAATGTACTATTATGAATCTGCTTGTGGAAAGTAATCTCTTAATGTGGACATGTTCACCATATTTTAGCCAAGTGCTGAAATGAGGGTAACAAACGTGCATCTGGTACAAACCTTTCTCTGTTTTTTTTAATCAGTTAAATCCTACCCCCTCGACCCTTTCCTTGGAAGAGTCCTTTGAAGAACACGTTGTTCCTAATGTTTTGTTGGGTTGGTGTACTGCATGAAAACACAGATGCTAGTTCTAAGACTGTTTTTATCTTTACCCTTGGAAATCCCAGTGAAGTATCAAGCAAGCAGCCACGACAGGGTGGTTGCTATAAGATTCCATAGTGCATGAATGACATCTATGAACAGCTTTATAGCCTATACACTGAAAAGATACCATCATTAAGTTAGGCCTAAGAATAGGATTAAGTAAAAGGAAGGAAGAATGTTTGAAAATAATAATAGAATATTTTAGAAATATTAAGTAAAATAACTGCTAGGAAGGAGATTCACTTAAATATTGCCTGTAAGAAAAAGTGTTGTATCAACACTGGCAAAGCAGAAGGTAAAAGTGATCAGTCCTTTTTTTATTGTCCTAATTGTGAGATACATAACAAGGAAACAAATAGGTCGCATGAGTAAAAAGCAATCCACATTTTAAAACTTTCAGGGATTTTTTTGGTTGGTGGTAGGAAGGAGCAATTGTGTAGTAATTTGGCATGAATCAGTTAAAAGGGAAAAATAATGATAGAATTGACTAGCTCTTTGATATGGCTGTGTGTGTTTGCCAAACAACCCCTACCCCCCAAAATCTTGTTTCATTAAACTCAACAGAAATTTAACAACAGGACATGATTTCTTTGCTTACAGTTTCAAAACTGACACTGTGACCAAAAACCCTCCCTTCCTTTCTTTGCTAAAGCCATTTTTCAGATGTTTTTCCTGCAGCTTCCTAAATTTCTATGCCTTCTTTGCTCCTCTGGCTTCCTATACACAGACACGATCAATGTGATTTTTTGTTAGTCCCTGTTGCCCAGCACCTCCCCACATCGCTCAGCTACTAGCATACCACCACATAGCCTCTGTTCTTGTTTCTACTATTTTCTTGAATCCAGAATTGCTCAGAGAGCAACATTTACATTGGTAAGTTTAAGGCAGGCACATGCTGGCTCAGTCCTATGACAGGTGCTTTTTCCATTTGAACTTCTTGGTTGCTTAGCTAGACAAAACTAAGCCTTGGACGAGGCTGGACTTTGGATAACTTCTGAAACTGTGAGCAGAAGGCAGCTGGCTAAAGGACAATTTAAGCCTAGAGTGAATTGCATGGAAAGATGTTAAGCAGTGCTTAATACTAGGGATTAGCTTTTGCCTTGAGGTCACACCTAATTCACAGCATAGATATAAACTAGAGAAGTGTGTAAGTGCATAGAAAACAATGATAGGGCTGCTTCTGGTCATCAATATCGTTTGCTTAAGTACAGAAGCATAAACTAATGTGCTATTTTTAATGGCCTTTCAATGAAGACTAGTAAGATAATCTTAAACTTACATAAAACAAACACATGCAAATAAAAAAAAAAACAACCTGGAAAAATGTTAATGGAATTATATCTACTTTTTGGAATCCTCTTAAAATAAACCTCATAACATACCTATTTGGTCATTAAGACATTATTGGTTAGTAAAGAAACATAAGGCTCCTCCTTTATATTGGTACTTACTTTTCAATAAGTCAACTAGGATGGAAAAAGTGCTTTCTGGCATGCAGAATCTCTAAAGAGAATGAGGTTTACAAACACACAGCAGGGAGCAGTGTTTCATATAAGAGAATGACAACAGCCTGCTTGTGGTGAGAACAGAGTATGGGAACCCTTTGGTATGTGTGACTGCTGCCAGCTCACAGCGCACACAACTTCTTTAAGCGTGCTTAAACTGAGAATTTCAATCACTTCAAAATATCCGGGTGATCTCCAAGCTGCACAAAATTATTAAACTGAGATTTTTAGCCGTATATGCCCATCAAGCAAAATCAAATACCATACACACTTCAGAGTAAACTTTCAAACTGAACAGCCTTGGATGTGAGCCAGGAAATAATTCTGTCTAGAGGTAGTTTTTGTCAATACAGACGTGAAAAAAACATTGGGAAATCTTGAGTATTCTCCAGGAAATATCACCTGAGAACACAAAAAGTTATTCCATTTGGCTGCCAGGAAATATCACTTATTGGTGTATCAGCATACTACCTTTTAGGTGCCAAAAGAAGAATTCACTGTTGATGGTAGAGCAAGGAAGATTATTTGAGTCAGTCTCAATTAATTTTACCAAGACTAAGATGTAAATGATAAAGTAACAGAAATTGAACACACAATAACTGGGATTATTCTGAACAATAAAAAACCCCACCTGAACAAACAATTATTAAAGTTACAGAAGAACGTGTCTCTGATGCAGTAAAATCAAAATTGGTTTTGGCTTTGTGGCTTACACCCTGGAGAAGAAGAATCATATTCACCTAAGTCTTCATAACTGATTTGTGATTCTTCAAAAAAAATTCTCACTGGCATGTCTTTTTTTTTTTTTAAACTCATTTTCAAAATCAAGCCATAGGTAACACCCAAATTTTAGATTTTATCTTGTTTTCTTCCAAGTCAAGTAAAAAAGGATCCTCTAATATAAGCACAAACAGTATCCTATATATTTTTGTATGCTATGCTCTGAACAAAGTGCAGTTTTCCTTAGAACAAAATGATGTTATGAAAGACTGGAGCTGTGTGTGAAGAAAATGGCAAAATTTTCAACCTGATTCAAGCATTAATTTTCCTTGCTTTAAATGGAAGAAAAAATATATACTGTTAATGAAGTTTTGCAAATACCAGCCCCTCCCCCCCGCCGCACCCGCCATGTCTCTAACAGCCAAAGGAAAAGTTATGTTTTAACTGACAAAAATCTTTTTATATCTGATTTTGACTTAAAAAAAAAAAATCAGGATTTTCTTTAATTGGGTTACTTCAACTGTTGCTTTTCTTCACTGAGGATGTATGCTTGAAAAGATGTGCATTTCCATTACTTATTTAATCCACTGTTTTACATAACATTTAACTTCTTTCAATCATAGCAAATGCAAGAGCCACAATAGTGCAGTAAACATTATACTTGAAGCTGAAGATGGTAATACTAAAAATCCTATAGTGATTTTAAATGATATTGACATGGAACATAAACAGCTTCTGCTAAACAAATGAGCAAATAAAAAAAAATATTTAAAGCTCCTCCCCTTTAAAGACTTTGAAAACATTTGATGAAACAAATTCTGTTTCCCATCATTTGAAAGCAGCCATGTGAACTGAATACATAATCATGTTCAGATAAACAAATTACAACAATAACAAAAGCAAAGCTATGTCATGTAGTTGTTAGGAATAGTTTGAACATACATTACCTAATGTCAGGGATCAACCTTGAAAACACTTGTTATAACAGCTCCACTGAATCAGAATAAGGATTTACTCTCTTTTCTTTTTTTTTTTTTTTAAATTTTGCTGTGTTTTAACTGAGACCATTTTCATTATATCTAAAGCATTCTGCTGTGTTTATGTCCACACTGAAAAACAGGCCTAGACCAAGAAGGAAAATTAAGTTGTTTGATTCTCAGTATTTTCCATCCACGTTCTCAAAAACCACTTAATGCCAACTATTAAGGAGTGCTGGAGTTGCTGAGCAATTCAGAAAGATGTGATGGAAGAAGGAGGCACATGTCAACACGTTGTTAAAGTTGCGCCTGCAAACAATGAGGTGCCTCAGCAAAGAGCTATAAAAATGTACAAATTCCATACTGGGATGACATAATACTCAGTCTAGGTCTAGCGCTGTGTCTTCATCCTGCCCCAGTCTTCCCCATAGCTTTAATGTTCAACTGAATGAGTTCAGCAGAGGAAACTACCTCTGGGGTGCTTCCCTCCAGGACAGATGATCTCTGATCACTAGGCTAAAATATGCTCTGCAAAGTGAGTGGCTCCAATGCTGTGTGAGTGAAGGTGACTGGTTGAAGGTCTTTTTGCGCTCAGCACACTTAAGAGAATTCACATTCAACAAACTTTGCAAGGAACTTAATCAAAATTCTTATTTGTGAATGGTCACAGACAAACAGCCAATGAAGCTAGTGATCACGTGTAGTGAGAAAACATCGGGCAAATGGGGAATGTTGCAGGTGAATACCTGAATGCCTCCACCCTCACTAGCATTGAGGCAATTCAGAAAGACAATTCTGTGGGTTCCAAACTCTAATCTAAGAATCATACCTGAATTATAAGTCAATTCACTTCTCTATCACAGTCCTCTGTTTGGACACACCCTTTTATAAAGATGAAGAAAAAAATACTAACATGTTAGGTATCTATTAAACACAATTTATATATCTATCTCCCTTCTTGATATATTCAAATATCTCTTCAAATGCCTCTTGCAGTGCTTGTTACAGAGGTCTAGCATGCAGCTGCGTTTGTCTTTCCTGGCCAATGTGAATGGTAAATGTGCAAATGCACTTTAGAGCAAAAAAAAAAAAACCCACCTACAGTTCTTCCTAAATGACACCACAACAAAAACACCTTTGCTGTACTATAGCACGGTTTAGTCCAACTACTGCCATGCTAGTGAAACAGCTAAAAAGATGCATTATACACTCATCTCTTCCTGCTTGAAAGCATTACTATCTTGCAAAGACTATTTCCTGTAAAAAGATTTAATAATTTTCTTCTTGTTCTAATTTTTAAATTGCAGTCACATATGCTTGTAACATTCACGTTCTTCTCAGAAGAGAAACCTGGTCTAGCGGGAGGTGTCCCTGCCCATGGCAGGGGGGTTGGAACTAGATGGTCTTTAAGGTCCCTTCCAACCTAAACCATTCTATGAATATTTGATAAGCAAGGAAATAAAGAAGCTTATTACAGAAACAAAGGTTAAATTAGCATCCCTTAGCCTCCTGTAGTGTGATCAAGTTGCCATAATTGAAAATAACTGTCAATTTTCTCCTAAATGGCTAGGAAGAGATGTAAGTGCTTCAGAAGAAACAACGTCCAGAACAAGGAATCAAAACCCATTATGTTGATGGAGTGGTTATTTGGTTGCATTCACTTAAAAAGAGAAAACAAACAAACAAAAAAAAACACCCCAAAAACCAAAACAACTCTACACGTGACACCAGTGACAACGTTATCTGAAGAGTCAATGTAGTTGAAAACATGAAAATAGCAAATGAGAAGTCTATGCGATTTTATATCACATATCTTTGTATGTTATATCTCTTGGGCTTACCCTGGTATATTTCTAGGTGGGTCTCTTTGGAAATATCTTAATTTGCCTAGCAAAGTAAGGCAATAAGTGGCTTTTTTTTCTCCTTTCTATCTTTGCTCTGCACACTTTGTTACATATCTGCAATTTCTAAGTTGACTTTTATTCTTTTATTCTGCTTCTACTACTCCAATTTCTAAGCCAAATCATGCTGTCATTGAAAGGACTTAATAGTGTCATGTTCTATTTTGGTAGGGGATTATTAATACTATAATGGAAAAATTTTCAGTTCTCCCTCTTCCTGATCAACCACTGCTAGGTCTACTGACATGCCAGCCAAGTGCTAGAAACCCAACATAAAGTGTAGAGAAAGTGTTTTGCTTTTTTTTCCTTAAAAGAAAATGGAAGTTTTCCTCACCAGATTTCTCTGAATATTCTCACTCCTGATTAAAATATACCAAATATAGGCAAATAAAGACATCTTTCAATCCACCAAGAACACAATTTCAAATAGGGGAGAGGGAATGGGTTTCATTAAGTTCTATTTTGTCAAATTACTTCACTTTCTATTTTGAGATCTTTGATAGAAGAGTGGGGAGGTCAGTTCAGTATAACCTACCCCACTCAGGGCAGTTACACATTTATACTTGAGCTCAACTTTAAATTATTATTCATTTGAAACACAGCAACAGCATAAACTCTTCTGAGGTCAGAAAAATATCCTTTTTGTAAGGGTATCTAAGGTCACAAGCAGCATAATATATAGACATTAATTACATAATTATGCTGCCCCAAATGGAGGTAAATTACATGAAGGTGTATGAGTAGCAATTTTTACTACTCATTAAGATGAGATGTAGAAATGAGATCACTAGTTAAAAAAAATGCAAGACATAAAGAGTTAAGGCAATTGTTGAATGGCTGAATGTAACTGGGATTCTGAAGAAAAAGGGAAAGAAGAGAAGTAAAAGAATAGAAGATTCTCATCTGAACAGCTATATTTAGTGCAGCAACAAAATAATACACAATCTACTTTTTCAAAATTTGCTTCACCAAAGGCTGTTCTCATGAAAAGAGCAGGGCAATTTTCTGTATTAATAAGCATGCATACATACAATACTTATTAAAATAACACTCCTTTAATTCCCCCACCATATTCATAGCATTTCCACAGCCTCCTGACCTTGACTCCAATCACATCCAATTTGACTGCATATCAAAGGAAACTGGCTTCTACAAGACCCTCTTTAATGTTACCCAGCAATTCTCCTCCCAAGAGCTGAAAAGCTTCTTTCTTTTCTCTCACTGACTCAGAGCTGCCAAAGCAGTACAAGGCTGCTCTTTACAAATCAATAAACAGGAAGATCTGATCTACTGTACTCCCAATAGCTACTGAATTCAGCCACTCACTATTCCTTGTCTATTAGGAGATAAGGATGGATTTGAATAAGCACACTTTGTGCTGTTAATGAGGAACAGTTGGGGAAAAGGCAATTGATACTCATTGTTCTCAGCTGCTGAACTTCAGGTTTAAGTTTTTTAATATTTTTAATATTTACTGAGTTGAAAGCACAGGAAAGGACAATTAGTTTTCTGGTGAAAAGTTCTGTAATCTGAAATAGTTTTAGACTGTAAAAATTAACATGATATATGCTTATTTTCCATGTGAAACAAAAAAAAAAATAGATAAATGTAGTGTTACTCACAGGCATTTACAGCTGTTACAAAGACTAAATTCAAATTCCAAGATTTCTGGGTCATGGTAGGACTGTATGCTTCAGCAGACTGAAATCTGAGTGACTTCATGCAATTCTCCTTTCAGCACAAAAAGAAGAAATCCTAAAATCTAGTAAGTAGGATACATGTATTGTACCTTGACTGCTTTTTTAATCTTCAAATGAAACAAGAGAATCAAATGTAATAAAAATTCAGGAAACATCTTAAAGCCCTGGGCATAGAGCCTTAGAAAACAGTAAACAAAAGAACAATCTCCTATTGATGTAATATGTCTACTGTGAATAACCAGCCACTGCTTCTTAGGCTTTTGTTTCATAATCCTAAACCCGTGGACTTCAGGCTTTGTGTAATTCTATGCTTAAGGAAAGAAAGTCAGGTCTTATGGTTTAAATAACAAAACCATTCAAATTTAGAGGGAATAAAACACTTGTAAACCCTGTGAAATCTTAAGAACAAACATCTGTAGGAAAATGATCTTTTAGAAAACATTACTTGTTTTGTTCTGTCAGAGAGGCCGAGCATTTGACATCTCCATTGCTGCTGTAAAAGCCATCACACATGCTGGTGGGGGTTCTGCAAGGGAACTGGTTTTCACATCATTGTATGTTCCTCATTTCATGCATTTGTGTTAGGTATAAAATATTTTATGAAACTGATAGGAGCTGAGCATGGGCTTGCCTTTTAAAAGTACAAGAAACTTCTGTGCAGTCCTCCATTCTTGAGCATTTTAATAAAAAAGGTTTCAAATTCTTGACTTTCCAGCCACATTAATTCTCTTTTAATATTGCTTTTTATATGTAATTCAATCAATCTGTCCCCCTGTACTCAGCACTGGTGAGTCCACACCTCAAATTCTGTGTTCAGTTTTGGGCCCCTCACTACAAGAAAGACATTGAGGTGCTGGAGTGTGTCCAGAGAAGGGCAGCGAAGCTGGTGAGGGGTCTGGAGACCAAGTCTTATGAGGAGCAGCTGAGGGAACTGGGGTTGTTTAGCCTGGAGAAAAGGAGGCTGAGGGGAGACCTTATCGCTCTCTACAGCTACCTGAAAGGAGGTTGACGGGGGTCAGTCTGTTCTCCCAAGTAACAAGTGATAGGACAAGAGGAAATAGCCTCAAGTTATGCCAGGGTAGGTTTAGATTGGATGTTAAGAAAAATTTCTTCACAGAAAGGGTTATCAAACGTTGGAACAGGATGCCCAGGAAAGTGGTGCTTCCCTGGAGGTTCCATCCCTAGAGGTATTTAAAAGACGTGTACCCGTGGTGATTAGGGACATGGTTTAGTGGTGGTTTTGGCAGTGTTAGGTTGGTAGTTGGACTCAATGATCTTAAAGGTCCCTTCCAACCTAGACAATTCAATGATTCTATGATTCTATCTTCCTGCTAAATTCCTTGAAGAATTTTATAGTCTACTAAGAAGGTAATTTTACAGATTATGATAGTTAGCAACTATTTTTTCACAAAACAGCCCTGCACCAATTAAAAAGTTTTCAATTCAACAATTTACTTTAGCTTCAAATATATAAATACCCATTGACATCCCTCACTAGACTCCACTCCACGTGGGCTGTGGCTTGCCTAACCACATCTCTGTATGCTCAGACAGTGCCTCTATATTCCTTCCAGGTTAGCTGTCTGTGCTTCCACTTTCTGTATAGTCCTTTTTTATGTTTGAGTTTTGCTGGGAGCTCCTTGTTCATTCATACAGGCTTCCTGGATTTCTTGCCAGACTTCCTGCTTTTCAGGATGGACCAGTTTTGAGCTTGCAGAAGGTAATCCTTGATTACCAACCAGCTTTCCTGGACCTCCCTTCCATAGCCTTATTCCATAGGATTCTTCCAAGCAGATCCCTGAAGAGGCCAAAGCCTGCTCTCCTGAAGTCCAGGCTCATGGACTTACGGTCAAGACTGCCTTCGACCTTCACCTCCCCAATGAGCCCGTCCTTGTTTGTGAGTATGAGGTCCAGCAGGTCATCCGTCTTCATTGGGTCCTCTGTCAGTTGTGTCAGGAAGCTTCCATCAATGCTATCTATCTTACTCCATTGCTTATGACCTGCTGTGTTGTCGCTCCAGCAGATAATCAGGCTGGTCCCCCCATGGGGGCCTGTGAACACGAAGCTACTTCTAGCTGCCTGTAAAAGGCCTCAACCAATTGTTCTTCCTGGTCAGGTGGCCTACAGCAGACACCCACTATAATGGCACCCATACTGATCTGCTTTTTAATCCTCACCCATAAGTTCTCAGTTGGCTCCTTTTTCAGCCCCATCATTCCTAGTTTAAAGCTCTTCTTTATGTATCTTCTGTACAGCCCCATAAAAGATAGTCCTTAGAGCTCTGACTATGCAGACCTGTAGATTCAGTGATTTCTGTTCTGCCTTCAGCACAAAGCTGAAACTATATATACTCTTAGTTCTGTATTGTAAGCTGGGGAAAAGAGAAACTGAAATGTATATGCTACCCTGAACCTCTGGAAGCTTATTGATCTTAAAATGAATGTAACTTTGATGCAGTTTGACATTTTCAAAGTCAGTGGGAACTGGGCACCTGCAACTAGGGACAGAATGTATTCTGTAGTAAGTAAAACCATCTAGTGTGGAGCTCAGCATGGCATATATTCTTTCTGAGATCAAATCTTACTTTTGAGATCAAGGCATCTGCACACTATATGCTTTGAAATGTTTCCACATAAAATTTTTTTTTTTTTTTTTATAACAGTCTACCTATCCTTCAGGATTACTCATCATCCACAAGACTTTTAGGTGGCATACTGTAATCATCTCTAGGCACATTAACCAAGAGACACGTGGATCAATTGGAGTGAGCCTGGAGAAATTAACAAGAATGATGGTGACCTACAATGAAGGGTTGAGTGAGAAATTGCAGTTAAAATTGAGGAACATAAGTCTCAGGAAATCAGGAAACAGGGACAAATCTGAAATGATAGTCCTCTTTTTTCCCACTATGAATATATAAATTTCTGACATGACAGTGGTATTAGATCTGATTTAATTGTGCTAAAAACACAGGGTATTTGGAGGGTTCTGGATTATAAACTATGATGAGCGTTATTTATAAGAAAAAATTCTGCCATGTGCTTTCCATGTTATTTATGTTAAATATCATAGGGAGCGTATTGTGAAGATACATGCTCTTCAATCATTCTGTTGGGAAATAGAGGAAATTAGGAGAAACCTATTTTTCAAGTCTTGGGAGGACCAGAAGAGGAATTCCTTCAAGTAGAAACAGCAGTTTTTCACCTCTTATTCCATGTGCTTTTATACCAAATTTAGGGGAAATCCTACTTCCCCAAGCCAGAAACTCAAATTATTGAAGGGGAAGGGAGGATGGAATGCAGTCTAATACAAATTATTCCTAAAAATGAAGATACGTACTATTTACACATGAAGTTCATAATTTTTCCAGAACTGTAAAATGTCATTAGCATGTTACACTCATAAACATCTCCCATATTTAATGCAAATGTAAAATGATGATGGTCTCCTCCACTGAAGGCAATGGAAACACCTAGGGTTTGATAGAAGCTCGGTTCTACCCTTTTCCTTCATCTTTCACTCTGAATCCTTAGACAGTCTCATCAATTCTACATACAGATAATTCCTCAACCATTTTAAATCAACAAGGTTTCAGCAAAAAAAGAGAAGAAGTCATAAAATACGCTAATCCAAAATATCAAATGTAAAATAACTTGATTCTGTGCTTTCTGTGGCTGATTGCACAAACTTGATACTTTTTTCTCTCCCATCTCTACCTCAAGTGAGTTTCAAGGGGTGCACTCTTATTTCTTCGGTCACATTCGTAGTAAGCAGCATCCTACTTCACGGGAAGTCTTACAGATTTCACTGACACTATTCATGGAAAAAGTTACTGTTTTGCATGAGTGAAAGCATCTGTATTGGGACAGGAAACAATATAAAAGATCAGCTCCAGTGAGAAATCCTTACGAAAGATGTGCTGGGGATTAAATTTTCTCTGTTAAATGCATATAGAAAAGCAACTTTTGGCAGGGTAGTACAGGGCATTGATCTCCGAAACCTGTCTTAAGGCCATTAACATCTCCCATCACTTAAGAAAAAAAGTGGTACATTTAGATTTTGGGTACATCACATTAGAACACATTTATACTCTTGTGATGGTTCTTAAAATAGTATACAGGCATCTCAGAGGTAGAGAAATGTTTTGCAGGGCTACGTTGACATTGCCCCCACCCTTCCCCTGGATTTTTCCTACAGAGGTTCTGTTGCCTGATTATTTTGTTATCCTCAGTCTAAATATCTGTTTAAACATTTTGCAATAGGAAACGACTGAAACATTAATTATGACACTGTTGTTGCTGAAACATTAGTCTTTTTAGGCTTTAATCATCTACTGTTCCTACCCTAACATGGTTGTTTGATAGATGTGTTTCTTTTAGGCATTGTCTCTTCACTTTTGGGGCATGTATGG
>RSEF01000001.1:139582414-139611246 GCA_003993805.1 Himantopus leucocephalus
TCCTCCACGTCCCCAGTGGCCGATTTGGCCTAAACCACGACAGTAGTACACCTACGGTATAGATATTGCTGAACAGTTCTTAGTGTCAAGGTCTTATTTGTTTCTCATTCTGGCCCCTCCCTCAACAAGTAGTCTTGGGGTGGGCAAGAGTCTGGGAAAAGACACAGCCAGGACAGCTGACCCAGATTCTCTAAAGGAATATCCCATACTGTACGACATCATGCTCAGAAATAAAACTGGAGGGAGTTTTTCAAAAGCAGCCATTTCTCTGAGAGTGGCTGGTCACTGGTCTGCTGGTGGTGACTGCTTTTTCATCACTTGGTTTTTTTTTTCTTCACTGAGATGTTGTCTTAGCATGACTTAACATGTCATTTTAGACACGACAGATTACCTTTCCTAATCTTCAGCAGACGCTATGGATAGAAGTGAGTCTCTAGTAGACTGTATCAGATCTACCAATGTTGTGTAGATGTCTTGGATACCTTGATACCTCTGAAATGAAACTGAGATAGAATCATAGAATCATCTCAGTTGGAAAGGACTTTTAAGATCATTGAGTCCAACTACTAACCTAACACTGCCAAAACCACCACTAAGCCACATCCCTGTCTACCTGTCTTTTAAATACCTCCAGGGATGGTGATTCCAACCACTTCCCTGGGCAGCCTGTTCCAATGCTTGATAAACCTTTCCGTGAATATATTTTTCCTAATATCCAATCTAAAACTCCTCTGGCACAACTTGAGGCCATTTACTCTTGTCCTATCACCTATTACTTGGGAGAAGAAACGAACCCACACCTTGCTACAACCTCATTTCAGGTAGCTGTAGAGAGCTGTAAGGTCCCCCATCATCGTCCTTTTCTCCAGGCTAAACAACGACACTTCCCTCAGCTGCTCCTCATAAGACTTGTTCTCTAAAGCCCTCACCAGCTTCCTTGCCCTCCTCTGGACTTGTTCCACAACCTTGATGTCTTTCTTCTAGTGAGGGGCCCAAAACTGAACACAGGATTCGATGGGGGGCCTCACCAGTGCCAAGTACAGTGGTACAATCACTTCCCTAGTCCTGCTGTCCACAGTATTCCTGATACAGGCCAGGATGCTGTTGGCCTTCTTGGCCACCTGGGCACACTGCTGGCTCATATTTAGCTGGCTGTCAATCAACATCCCCAGGTCCTGTAGTGCTGCATGGGGTTGTTGTCTGCAAGTCTGCAAACTTACTGAGGGTGCACTCGATCCCCTTTTCCAGGTCATTGATAGATATTAAACAGAACCAGCCCCAGTACTGAGCCCTGGGGAACTCCACTTGTGACCAACTGGATTTAATTCCGTTCACCGCCATTCTTTGGGCCTGTCCTTCCAGCCAGTTTTTACCCAGCAAAGCATAGGCCTGTCTAAGCCATGAGCAGCCAGTTTCTCCAGGAGAATGCTGTGGGAAATGGTGTCAAAGGCTTTACTGAAGTCCAGGTAAACAATATCCACAGCCTTTCCCTCACCCACTAAGCGGGTCATCTTCTCATAGAAGGAGATCAGGTTTGTCAAGCGGGACCTGCCTTTCATAAACCTATGCTGACTGGGCCTGCTTGCCTTGTTGTCCTGTAGGTGACATGTAATGACACTCAAGATGATCTGTTCCATAACCTTCCCAGGTACTGAGGTCAGACTAACAGGCCTGTAGTTCCCTGGATACTCCTTCCTGCCCTTCTTGTGGATGGGCATCATGTTTGCTTAGCTCCAGTCAACTGGGACCTTCCCAGTTAGTCAGGACTGCTGATAAAAGGTGGAAAGTCGGTTGGTGAGCGCATCCGCCAGTTCCCTCAGTACCCACGGGTGGATTCCATCCGACCTCATAGACTCGTGTGTGTCTAAGTAGCGTAGCAGGTCACTCACTGTTTCCCTTTGGATTAAGGGGGCTTCATTCTGCTCCCCATCCCTGTCTTCTAGCTCAGGGGGCTGGGTACTCAGGGAACAACTGGTCCTACTACTGATGACTGAGTCAAAGAAGGCATTATGTACTTCACCATTTTCCTCATCCTTGGGCACTATGTTTCCCCCAACTGTGTAATAAAGGATAGAGATCCTTTGTCCTCCTTTTATTGCTAATGTATTTATTGAAACATTTTCTTGTCCTTAATAATAAAACTATTTATGTTTACACAACTGAATCCTCCTTAATTTCTGCACTTGAAGTTAGATATTTATACATGAATATGTGTCTAACGACATTTAATCAAATGATATCTAGTTAACAACAGCAAAGATCTACTGAGATTGTTGCAGTTCTAGATCACATGACCTCTGAGGAGAGGTTGAAGGGACTTGGTTTTGTTTAAAACAATGAAGAAAAGATTAGGCAACATCTAACAGCAACCTTCAACTTCTTGAAGAAGTGTTACAAAGGTGATGGAATCAAATTCTTCTTGCTAGTGTTAGATAACATAATGGGGGACAATGAACATGGTTTGTGGCTTGGGAGCTTTAGCCTGGATACCAGGAAAACCTTTTCTGTAGCAGTATGGCACTGGAAAATATTGCCAAGGATGTTGTTGGATATCCATCCCTCGAGTTTCCAAGACCTGTCTAAACAGCCCATGACATGACCTAATGTCAATGATCAATATTCCTCTGAGGTGGAGATTTGGATGAGAGACCTACAGAGATAGTCTCACCAACATTTTTGTGCTTCTATGATTCTGTGGTCTGTGCAGTCTGCAGCCTGAATTTTAAAACTACCATAGTTTAATATGCCTGCTCCTGAACTAGTCATTCTGTATCTCTTTTCTGACAGACAAATGATCACTTTTTGGAAAGGATTTCTCTAGACATTTCAAATATTTACCTTAGGATGCTTACCCTAGAAATGCTTATGTCATTACATTGATTTCAAAGGTTTTCTCTATGACTAGTGGAGCTATCTACAATTGGACCTGCAAAGTTAGATAAACTGAACACCAAACCACAGGTCCTCAGTCATTCAGTGATGATTCTTGACTTAACTCAGTGATATATTTGTGAACAGTATTCTTTTTCAATAACACTGTAGTATTTTATCTTCTTTAATGAACTAGATTTCCACTGTATTTATGTTTTTGAATATCCAGAAATGTTGCCTCTTGTAGAGCTCATTGTTCATACATATTCTTGAACATTCTTTTCTAATACAAAAGAGAAACAACTATAATTTTACAACAAAAATTGGGGAATCAAATACAGTGATCACATTGAGTGGCAGTCATTGGCTTGATTCACTTGCCAGCTCATAAGCCTTCAGCCTAGTTTTCAACTGCTAGCTCAGAAGGATGTAGATCTCCATTAAGTGTTGTCTCACACTTGGACATCTCAGAGACTTTGGAGTACATCAAGTGACACTAAATGCCTATCTTAAAGCTACTGAAGGAAAACGCAGTAGTATCCTTGACTATATGTCAATGTAGGGAATTAACTCATAAGTAGACATCTTCATGCGTCCTTATTGTCTCATATACTGTCACTCTGATCAAGATGACACATCATGGCACAGAGAGCATATGATATATTCACCTAAAATTTCTTGGTGAGCCTAGTTGGGTGTGGTGGAACCTAAAGAAAAGAAAAGCTCTTTTTTTTTGGTGGATATGGCCAAATATGTTATTTGTGGTTACTCCCTAAGGCCCAAAATCTTTAAAATTTCCAGAGTTAGTTTTTACTGAAATATAAACTAGAAGAACTAACTTTTCAAGTAAAGGTTCAGAGTGGTTACCTGTCATGGTTTCAGCTGGGATGAGTTAATTTCTTGCTAGCATCTGGTGTAGTGCTATGTTTTGGATTTGGGATGAGAAATGGTATTGACAGCTCACTGATGGTTTTGGTTGTTGCTAAGCAGTCAAGGTCTTTTCTGCTCCTCATGCTGCCCTGCCAGCGCGTAGGCTAGGAGGCCACAAGAAGTTGGGAGGGGATACAGCTGACCCCAACTGACCAAAGGGCTATTCCATACCATATGACATCATGCTTAGTATATAAAGCTGGGGGAAGAAGAAGGAAGGGAAGGGGGGATTTTGGAGTGATGGTGTTTGTCTCCCCAAGTAACTGTAACATGTGATGGAACCCTGCTTCCCTGGAGATGGCTGAACATCTACCTGCCAATGGGAAGCAGTGAATTAATTTCTTCTCTTGGTTTGCTTGCATCCGCAGCTTTTTTTCTACCTATTAAACTCTCTTTATCTCAACCCACAAGTTTTTTTTCACTTTTACTCTTCCGATTCTGTCCCTCATTTGAACTGCAGGGGGGAGGGAGTGGCTGCGTGGTCCTAATTGCCAGCTGGAGTTAAACGACGACATTACTTAAGATACAAAAGTAATGATAAAAAAATATTTTTTTACAAAAAAACCCTCTGTTCTTCTCATTACAGGGTTAGTTTCAGTCAGCTCAGTGACCGTTACAGTTGTCTTTCTGCAATAGCTGTCTGGTACCAATTCATCCCAGCAGTCTGACAGTATCTCAGGGACCTGCAGCCTTCTAGATCTTTTCTGAGACACTCACATTCCTTAACATGTAGACCATAAGCATGTCTCCTTATAGCACGCTCAGTTGCTTTAAGAAAACTGATCTTATCTTCTTCCACAGTGGTTGATCTGATACAGACAATCCCAGTCTAAAGGAGTATAACATTTAAAGTATGAACAAACAAATAAGACAGATAGTGTCTGTCAAAATGAATTAATTGCTCCTTTAGAATGTAACTACAGTGTAAACAGGGAATGTAAACAAAAACTTAGTAGATAATCAGTTACAATATACTTATTAGAATAAAAAAAAAATCCTGGTTATCTTAAAGTCATCCAAATGTGGAAGTACATGAAGGAAGGATTTCATGTGGTTATTAATGGCACAAGTTGCAGGTGTAGACATTCTTTAGAAAACACTGTCATGACACACTACTAAAATCTTACTGCAGAAAAAATGGAAAGGAGAAAAATATGTATGACTCTAAAAACAATAAGGCAGGAAGAACAAACATCTCATAGGCAAAAGAGAAAGCGAAGGAAGATGCATTTTTAAACCTGGGAAGAATCTCTTATGACCCTAGAAACAAGTCTTCTGATGGCCTTTTTCATTTCAGTATTTCTCAGAGTGTAGACCATGGGATTCAGCACTGGAACAAGCACAGTGAAGAAGATGGAGGCCACCTTGTCCAGTTCAAATGTCTTGAAGGGGCGAGCATAGATGAATATTCCTGGAATGAATGTTATGCTTATTGCCATTATCTGGGCTATGCAGGTAGACAAAGCTTTGTGCTTTCCTTGGGTGACCTGCCTCCCTATCTTGACTAATATGACAGTGTATGAAATGAGGAGCAAGACAAAAATTACTATGAGGAGCAGTCCACCATTTGAGACCATCAGCAACTCTGTCAGGTAGGTGTCAGTGCAGGCCACTTTCAGTACTTCTGGAACATCACAGTGGAAATTGTCCAGGGTATTAGGACCACAGTAAGGCAAAGGGAGAAGCAGAGCAATCTGTGTTGCAGAATGAATGAATCCACCTGCCCATGACCCTGCAACTAGAATTACACATACCTCATGTTTCATGATTGTCAAGTACTGCAAGGGCTTATGGATAGCCACGTACCGATCAGCTGCCATCACTGCAAGAAGGAAGATATGAGCACCACCAATGAAGTGAAAGAAAAACATGTGGAGGATGCACTCCTTGAATGGAACAGTTTTGTGCTGGGAGAGGAGACCTGACAATAGAACAGGAGTATTTACTGATGATTCGGTTATGTCTGTGAATGCTAAGTTGGCCAGGAAGAAGTACATGGGTGTGTGCAAGTGGTAGTCAGTGATAACAGTGGTGAGGATGGTGAAGTTTCCCAAGCAGGTCATCAGGTAGACAACGAAAAAGACCATGAAGAGGAATTGCTGAATCTTAAGACTGTGGCTGAAGCCCAGGAGGACAAATTCTGTCACAGGATTGGTTACATTTCGTGGCTCCATTCATTTCCATCTGATCATGCCTGTGAGAGGAACGATGTAGAAGGGAAGCTGTGGAAAGTACACTTTTCAACACCACAAGAGATAATCCTTCCCCTCCCCTGGCTCAGAACCCCCATCCTAGAAACCTTCTTATATCCTTGCACTATACAGAGGAAACTTTGTTCAGTGGAGGTACTCTCAGTGTTAGGAATTGTTTTCTTTGATCATCAGTTTGGTTCCTCTGCATCTATACCCTTAAAATCCAGTGAAACTTTACAACTGGTTGCTATCTTCACAAATAGACCTCTTTTTCCCCAGTAATGCAGGCTTTGGCCCCTCCTCAGTGCAACTGTGCTTATATCTAATATTAGCTTTTTCCATTCACACATCAAGAGTCCTTATTCCACATAGAACTGCTTTGTCTGCAGTCTCAGAGTTGCTTGGTTGTTCTCCTCCACGAAGGACCCCAAAAAGAAAACAAAATAAATAAAACCACACTCATGCATCATTCTGTCTAAGCATCAAAGCAGATGCTAGGAACAAAATTACTGTGACATCTGTACAAACTTTCCTGAGTCTGAATAAAAATGGTTTTGCTATAGCCGCTAAGTGATTCTTGTTCTGGCAATCATTAAGGAAATAAATACTTTAGAGAAGTTTATGATGTAGTACAGTAGGGAAACAGGATGTATTGCATATTCTTTACTTTGCAGGCATGTGTGTTTCACAGCAAACAGAGGTGATATGAGAAAAGAACAGAATATTTCAGCAAGCAAAAGAATGCCTAGCTTCTTGAATTCCTCTCCAATGCTGTGAGACAAGCAATCTGAAGAATGAGAAAGTATTATGAGACTCACTGGGATTTTCATCACATCCTGCAGGGGAGCGTGCCCTGGGCTTTGCATTCACACAGGGCCTGGGATGTGCAGACTGCAGTTCATTTCACTTATACAAGGATAGGCACTTCATTCTACTTATCTCAGATACCTGAATGAAGATGATAATCATCCTGAGTGTGTCTAGTTCTTGTTGTTGGTTTTAAGCAGATGTTGACAATTAGCTCAATCACAAAAATGGGACTGTCTTTTTAAAAGTAAGTGTTCAAAGTAATTTTAGATGTCCTAAAATACCCAAGATATTTACACTGGGTTGGCAACTGTAGTACATGATATATGGGTTCCACATGGCCCTGAGGTATGGCAGCTGGGAGTCAGATGACATGCTTTAGGCATTTCTGTTTAGGAATCTGGATCCCACCTGCAATGTCTTTCAGATACATACTTTGGACTCCACCTGTCTCGACCTCACCTCTCAGCATCCTAAATCTCTGTATGTGAACTAGTTGTGCAGTCCTGTTGAATCCAAGGTTGAGGAAATGACAGCTGCAGAATGTGATCAATTTGTCCTAGTCTTGATACCTACCTGAGGATGAGAGAAACTATGCTTTGGGAGTGTCGGTTTCTCACCACTGACTCTAATGAAGCCTGAAAAGGGCCAGCTTATATCTGGATTCCTATCCCGTAGGTATCTGAAGATATGTGACCAGTATTCTACCCCTGACCCAACAAAGAGGCACTTTCGACAGGCTTTAGGTGCCCAGTGCTCATTCCAGGACAAGAAAGACTTCTATTGTGCCCTTCCTGCTTTAGTTCACCCTGTTCTCCCTGTGTCTGTGAGGACCCCATGTCACATCTCAGAGCTTTCATTTTCTCATGAGATTCTCTTCTCTCTGCTTCCTTTGCCATTCAGTCTCACTCCAGGGATTCTGCACTCAAGCCCCTATTTATCCCTTTGTCTTAAGTTCAGCGGCTCAGAATGTCAGACCCTTCATATACTTTGTTATTTACCAAGTCTGTTTCCAACCCACCAGAAGACAAAAGTTCCTCATGCTGATTCCATTTTCTCTGCACGTCCCAATTACCTGCCCAAAACATGTAAAAACTTCATTTCTGGCATCTGAACATGCATGGTGTTTTGCATTTCTCCAGGCATCCTTTATCTCCAGGCTCCCACACTTTCTCAGAATCCCTGTGAACTCTTCTTCTCATAAAATGTTTCTCTCATTTTTACTTCAGTTCCTGTCCGTACTGATCAGATGACATATTCTTTTATGCTATGGACAATAAACTTTGCTTGCTGCTGCTTGTTTTCTTTTGTAGGGACTGAAGTTTGAAGAGTCAGTTGGTTTGACTCAGTTTGTCTGAATGGCTGGCATTGACAAAGCCTGAATTTGGGACATTTCCTCTTTCTGTATTCATCCCCTGGCCTGGAGAGTCAGATGTGCAATTCGGAGAGAAACCACAGGATAAGCTGGAGAATTTGGGCTTGTGTCAATAAAGAATTTAGAGTAATCTATTCTTCCCTTATCCAATTTGGATTTTCATTTGAAACAATAAACTTCTGCTCACAGATACATGCCATGCATGTTTAATTTGCTCGTCATAGTTTGTGTGCTATGGTGCCTGAAAACAGAGATGTCAGGGAACAGCAATGGTGGCCTGCTCTACAAGGGAAGGCAAGGCAGGGACTGAGAGTGACAGCAGGGCAGACAGCAGCAGCCCACCTCACCAGCAAAGGCAGCAGTCCCACAGTAAAAAGAAAAAAAAGAGCAGAGCAGAATCATTGACAGCAACCAGTCAGCCAACAGCCCAGTGGTTGCTAAAGGGGAACACGACACCACTAAGCTCAATGTGTTAAGTGGACCAAGCAAAGAGTAAGGTGAGTGAGGGAAGGTTTTACACTGACACACACATGCAAACATACAAGTAACTGAGATTTGCCAAAATTACCATTCCAGTGAGCCAGCATAGTTGAGCCCAGGGGAAGATGACACTCTCCAGCCAGTCTCAGGAGTGGGTTCTTGGGTGGCAGGTTGGCACCAACACGTGAAAGCTTCTCCTCAGTTGCCCTGCATCTGTATGCTGTAGCAATGTTACTCTCCTATATTTACTACAGCAGATGTCAATGCAGGCCACCAATCAAAAAGTCCACAATGACATCATTCCAGCAGTTTCAGATGTTACTCTCTTGTTACTTGTTGATCCAAGGTTGTTCACATCATCCGGCTCCTGTTTGCACTGTAACTCAGCTCTTGGACAAAACAAGGCCATGATACTCCCATGTTAGCTAGACAAGTCCATAGTAGTGAAGCAGGTTGAAATTTAGGCCAGGAATTCAAGTAGTCAAGGTGAGGTAAAAACCAGCAAGATACAAGGCCAGGTACAGCACACCTGCAGCATAGCTAGGGCAAGAAACAAAAAGAGGACCTAAGTTTAAACACTTAAGTCCTGAGCCAATTGAAAGAATGGAGTTTCCAGATGAGTTTTGCTAGAGCTTTCTTATAACTTAGGTGTGTCACAACAGATTAATACAAGGTTAAACAACCACATTATATCAGTGCTGACCTTGAACAAGGGCAACTAAACCCTTGGGGAAAGGAGAGAAGAGACAACAGAGGATTACAAAGAAGGATGTCAGGGCACTTAAAGCCTGTTGCACTCAGAGTCTCATCAAGTCTGAGAAAGTCATCATGAGTAAATTGGGAGCATTGGCTGAGTCATCACTGGCATCTAGAAAGGCCAAGCTGCCCAGCAGAAAGTACATGGCGTTATAAAGCCATGGGTTGCTGATGACTGCGACAACGGTGAAGTTCCCCAGACAAGTTATGACATTAAATATTGAGAAAACCATGGAGAGAAAATACTGTAAAAGAGTTACCTGTCCTCTGAATCTTCCTTCTGTTATGTTTACTGAGGACCGCACTTTGCCAGCTGTTAACCTCAGACCCTCTCTCTGAAACACCCATGCGGTTTACTAACAGGATCGTGAAAAAAAGAAAACCAGAACAGTATTGTTTGGGAGATTTAGGGATTGTGTCACAAGGGAATAAATTAAAAAGTTCATGGTTTATTTTATTCTGTAGATGGTAATCCCACAAGCACAAAAGGCTCAGCGAATCTCCTTCTGTGCTAAGCTCCAGGAGCCTGAATACTTTATGTGACTCCCTGCAGTACTATGAGTTACACGCCAGGATCATATCAGTAGTCAACAGGTAAAAGCTGGCTAATCAATACATTTGTTGGCACATTAATTGTGTTCATTAATGGTATGTGCACTTTAGTAAGAATAAACCATTTGTCAGCTCATAGCTACAGAATCAGCAAGTTATAGAATCATGTAGGATGAAGGGACCTCTGGAAGTTTCCAGTCCAGCCTCCTCTTTAAAGCAAATTGCTCAGGGACCTATCCAGTTGAGTTTGGAGTATCTCTTTTTATCTCTGTGGCAATGCCACAGCCTCTCTGGGCTCCTATTCCAATGTCTGTCCACTCTTGGTAAAAGAAAGGTGTTTTTTTTTTTAAACTGAGTTGGGTTTTGTCATGGTACAGCTTGTGTCTTATGGTCCTTATCCTAATGCTGTACACCTTTGAGAAAATTGTGGATTGATCTTCTCTACACCCTTCTATTAGATAGAGGAAGACAGCAGTAAGCTCCCCTCAGAGCCTTCTCTTCTTAATGGTGAACAAAATAACTTCTCTTAGCTTGTCCTCCATTGGACTGCTTATAATATGTCCATATCTTTTTGTAATGGGGAGGCCAAAATTGGGGAAATTACTCCAATGTGCTCTCACAAGTGTCAAACAGAGGCGAAGGATTACTACCCTAGACATGCTGGCTACTCTTGCTATTACAGCTTAGAATGCAGTTGGCCTTAGTTGCTGCAGGGACACACTGTAGACAGATGACTAACTTGTGCACCAGGACACAATGATCTTTTTCTGCAAAGCTGGATACTAACTATTTGTAGCCCTCAACCCCCAAAGGCAGCATTGTCACATAGTGTTACTGTATCACAGATATAAGACTTTGTGTTTGCATTTTTTAAACTTGAGAAGATTTCTTTCAGAGCATTTGTCTGGCCCATCCAAATCCTTCTAAATTGATTTAATCAGTAGTTGTCCACAAGGGTGACCTCTGTAGAAGAAGACAAAGAACTGTCAAGTGTCAATCAAAATCTGTTTCACCCAGCTCTGAAGCCAATGCAACCAACCAGGTGTATGTGGGACAGGGACATGGGAATTGCACAGCAAAAATTTACACATTCTGAGAAGCACATGGTGTTCCTGGTCAAACGTGTATAAAATATGAGCTAGCAGCCAATACAGGCTAGAGACACACTTTTGGTGGTGGTAGGGCAGGAGAGGACACTACATGCAAAGGGGGATATATATCCTGAAGGGACAGCAGTCTGTTGGTAAGCCATACTACAGCATGTACAACCTGTGAAAGGACTATGACCCATGAGCTACTCACGATGGAGCATGGACACCTGTGAATGCACTGAATTGCATCTATATGCCTTGTTGGATCAGGCACATTATGAACAGAGTGCTCCTGTCTGCTAAATTGGCAGAAAACCAGTAAGCCTAGGGTGGCAAAAAGAAACTGCTGTGTGTAAAGTAACAGAAAATGGTTACACATACCACTTGAACCTCCTATGCTGCCCATCATCTTACCGGCATTGTATTGACAGGTTGAATGTAATCCACAGCAAAAATACAGAAAGTTGAGACCAGGTGTTGGTCAGGGAGAGATAGTCAAATAAATTTCCCTGCCTTGTGACTGTTCTGCCTGTGATGGCAACTGGTGGAAGATATGAGCAAAATCGTAATCTGTAATAGAATCATATAATCATAGAACGGTTTGGGTTGGAAGGGACCTTAAAGACTGTCTAGTTCCAACCCCCCTGCCATGGACAGGAACACCTTCCACTAGACCAGGTTGCTCAAACCTGGCCTTGAACACTTCCAGGGATGGGGCATCCACAACTTCTCTGGGTAACCTGGGCCAGTGTCCTACCACCCTGACAGTCAAGAATTTCTTCCTAATATCTAATCTAAATCTACCGTCTTTCAGATGAAAACTGTTATCCCTCATCCTATCACAACATTCCTCCCCATCTTTCATGTAGGCCCCCTTGAAGTACTGGAAGGCCACTATAAGGTCTCCGTGGAGCCTTCTCTTCTCCAGGTTGAACAACCCCAACTCTCTCAGCCTGTCTTCACAGGACAGGACCTCCACCTCTCTGATCATCTTTGTGGCCCTCCTCTGGACCCACTCAAGCAGGTCCATGTCCTTCTTATATTGGTGGCCCCAGAGATGGACGCAATATTCCAGGTGGGGTCTCATCGGAGTGGAGTGGGGGGGCAGAATCACCTCCCTCGACCTGCTGCCAACGCTTCTTTTGATGTAGCTCAGCATGTGATTGGCTTTCTGGGATGCAAGCGTACACTGACAGCTCATGCTGAGCTTCTCATGAACCAGCAGTCCCAAGTATTTCTCCTCAGGACTGCTCTCAATCAGTTCTCTGCCCAGCCTGTATCCATGTTTGGATTGCACTGACACAGCTGTAGGACCATGCACTTGGTCTTGTTGAACTTCATGAGGTTTGCATGGGCCCCCCTCTCAAGCCTGTCAAGGCCCTTCTGGATGACAGCTCTTCCTTCTAGAGTATCAACCACAGCACTCAGCTTGGCATCATCTGCAAACTTGCTGAGAGTACATTCAATCCCATTGTCCATGTCCCTGACAAAGATGTTAGGTAACACTGGTCCCAGAACTAACACCTGAGAGACACCACTCATCACTGGTCACCTCTTGGACATTGAGCCGTTGACCGCAACTCTTTGAGTGTGGCCATCCAGCCAATGCCTTATCCACCTAGTGGTCCAGTGGTCAAATCCGTGTCTCTCCAGTTTAGAGACCAGGATGCTGTGTGGGCTAGTATCAAATGCTTTGCATAAGTCCGGGTAGATGACATCAGTTTCCCTCCCCTTATTCACCAATGCTGTAACCCAGTCATAGAAGGCCACCAAATTTGCCAGGCACAATTTGCCCTTAGTGAAGCCATTGGCTGTCACCGGTCACCTCTCTGTTATCCATGTGCCTTAGCAGAGTTTCCAGGAGGATCTGCTCCATGATCTGGCTGGGCACAGAGGTGAGACTGACTAGCCTGTAGTTCCCCATGTCTTCCTTTTTTCTCTTTTTAAAAATGGGGGCTATGTTTCTCCTTTCCCTGCAAGCGGGAACTTCATCAGTCTGCCACAACATTTCAAATATGATGGATTTTTCAAATATCATGGTCTGGAATTGGAATATTCGGAGCAACTTTGAGATGCTGGGAACCTTAATTCTGATATTAGGAGTTTCTGTTGTTCTGCAATGTGTGAGATGCACCCAAAATACATGTAAGAATGAGTTTGAACTTTGCGGAAACAGTTGGGAAAATAGGGGTCCAAGGAAAACAGTAGTGGGATGGGAAGGAAGTTGAGAAGAGAAAGGACAGTGCCTGCTCCAAGCCCACACAACAGTGGCCTGCAACATGGACTGGTTGCCACTACAGAAATAAGGGAATTTGTCTAGGAGTTGTAGCAATGACATAATGCATAAAAAGCACCAGGAGAGAGATGTGCTGCTTTGGTTTGAGAGAGTGCAGAGATGTAGTATCTGCTTCAGGCAAAGCTGCAAGAGATTGGGACCACTTAATAGAGCTTGAGAATCAAGAACTGAAATTACTTTCTCTGTCAGATTAATGATCTTCTAAAAGAAACATTAACACAGTGCAAGAAACCCTCGTTCAGAAGTTTGTAGCTACAGGAACAGTCAAGCATGCTTAAGGTGATTACCATGGAGTAGGATGTGGAAGGCTTGGTTAGGGAAATTCAGGACTCCAATGACAAGTTAAACACAGAGTCCTAGCAGGCAACTCCAGTTACACTAATTGAGCAGACCTGTGGAAATGGGAGTTCTGTTCCCCAGAAAGTGACTGCTGAACTGCACTTCACTCAGAGTGAAATTAAAGACACGTGGGAAACTTACTGTACCAAAATGCCCTTGCAGTGGCTGTGGAAGATGTTGGGAAACTGCAGCCATAAAGATACAGCTGATAGCTCAGAAGTAAAGAGCTCTTGGGAGTTTGGGACCTACATCACCTGTAGTCACTGGCCTGTGCAATGGTGGTGGGCTATTGGATCAGATGATGGAGGGCTATGTTGAGCAATGGCCCAATTCTCTCAACTGTGTGAAAGAGAGACATTGTGGAGGGACTGGGAAGAAGAAGGAAGTTGATTACAGCTGCTTGGGCTGCTGGAGTATGGGATGCTGTAGTGCGTTTACAGGTGAGGGAAAAGGGAGCCTGTGAAGGTCATAATCACTGATAGAATTGCCTAAAAGCTCCAGTGATTAGGAACAATTACCTATGCCCTTCTGGTATCACCTGGTAACCCAGTAGGTCATCCTGTTGATCAAGGAGTGGCCTGTATGCGCATAAGTGCATACTGGAAGGCCACCATATGATCAGAAACATGGCCAAGGGTAATGCTAAGTGTCCAGTGTTATACTTGGCATCAAAAGAAACATCAAGAGGGAGTTCTGCATGCTCCCATTTTACATGCTGGTGCTTATAGAAGCTCCTGAAAAAAAAAAAAAGCAGGGGCAGGGTAAGATACAGTGGGACATAAAACCCTTCAGAGATCTAGGACTGCAAGTAAAGGAATTGTGAGCACAGTGCAAAGGTCAGAGCTCAGTTAATGTCACAGGATGTAGGGCAAGTTTAAGGGAAACAAGGTGTATTTTACTCCTTGAATGGAGAAAACGACTACGCTGTATCAAATGAATGTTCATGACATGTTTTGGTTCTGGATGAAGTCATACTGCTGTTGAAGCCTTGGTTCATTCCTTAAAGGTGTTACAAAAAATTTACTGAGGTGTGTTTGGAGGGGAGATCAAAGGCAGGGAAAGCGGGGAATAAAGGTGAAATAGGGGCAAGCAAGCATGGGGAAACAGGAAAAGTGGATAAAAGGGATTGGTAATGTGTAAACTGGTAGTCAGCATGCTTAACTGGTGATGTCCTCCTGTGCCTGATCACCACAGTCTGTCTTGTCTTCTTATTAAGCTTCATTTCTGTTTTCCTGTGTGAGGGGACTCTATTCTGCATGCAAGTGTATGGAGGTCTAAGAACCTGCAGCTGGGGAAGGAACTATGGGTCACAGGGGTTCATGTGTCTGGGGTGCCAGCAACAGGACAGGCTAGAGTGTGTTTGTGTGTATGTATGTTGGTATGTGTAATTACTAGTCTTCAAGTGTTTTTATAGAGAAAATAATGGAACTACTTCTGTATACATATAAAAACAGGTGGCTTCTTATGGAAGGAGCTCCCAGGAGCTGTTTAAAAATTGTGTTCAGTTTTGTTTATTTACTTTCATGCATCCAGATCTTTTGAAGCACCTTTCATTTAGTTACACATAACCTTACACTTGGTTGGGATTGAATTAATTTCACCAAAGTTTAGCCACACAGGCATAATTCTGATATACAGGCTACCTCAGAGGTAATGAAAAGAGAGAAGTAATTACGGAATTCAATTAATTCAACTTTTCCTTAGAGCATTGCTTCATCAAACACAGGGAGCATCAGGCATTTGCTTTGACCAAGTGGTGGTCTTGTCTTTTGCTCTTACTTGCATAAAGCTAAAGGGCTAATTTAATTTTAGGTTTTAGGGGGAGCAAGAGGTAATAATATCTCTTGAAATATCCTTCTGTAGTATTTATGCTCCAATGTGTAAATCCACCTACATCCAGATGTCTACAATATGAAGATGTACCCCTGAGCTTGTCACCTAACAAGTCATCAGTTAGACCCAGAAAGATGGTTGTTGGCCTTTGTGTACAAGGCCATGGGTTGTTGGATGACTATTGCTCTACTTCCGCAGAAGGATGTAGACCCAAAAACATGTTCCTGAATATTTTTGTCTCTTCACCTTTCCCACCCCCCTCCACTACAGTCCATCTCCAGCCCCTTCCTATCTGAGTATAAAATTTATTTTCTTCCAGGTTGTTAAGTTCCCTCTCCTCCCAACCCCAACCTGGTCATTAGTATGTCCAGGGGACTAGCAACACTTAGTGTAGCTCCCCAGCCTCTTGCAAACTATGTGACTGTTGTTCTGCCAGCAGAACAACAGAATTAATTTGTAGTGCTCTAATTTAAATTTTCTTCAGTTTAATGCACAGCTGCAATCCCCTCACCCAAATCTCCCATTCCCTCTCAGTGAGTCCTGAGGCACTCATTTCCCTCTTGGAGGAGTTGTAGCAATGCAACTCATATACAGGGTAGCTGAGGAAAGCATAGGAAACCTCTGGGTAGCAAAATGTTCCTCATTACACAGCACTGAATCTCCACCCAACAGGAAAGAGCTGCCATCTCCCTGGTTCATGCACGTTCCCTCCCTACACCCCACCTCCCGAATTAGATGTAGCTTTAAATCATGAAATCAGACATAGAAAATGGGATGAGATTTACTTCACCCAAATTTAAGTGTGGAAAATACATTTAGATGTATTATTTATCATGGTCTATTTATGACGAATTAAGTTTTTATTAGACTACGTGGAAATTAGTCAATGCATGCCAGGAACTTTTTTCCCCATTATTAATTAAAATTATTTAAGCATTTTGCTTAGACTGATAGATCTTGAGCTTATTCTCATATAAAGTTTATCCAAATCTGTATGCCAAAATCCATTCTTTTTGTACAGTGGTAGGGAATATCAGAATGTTCCATTGACATCACAAGATTACTTACAATTATTACAACATCAGAGTTTCGAGCAGCTCCAACCTCATCAATCTTATTGGCAATAAACTGGCTTTGGCCAGTTTATTATTAATGGAAAGGAAAGCAAAGAATATAATAAAGGGAAAAAAACCTCATGGTCAAAAGTAAACTCATCCAGCTCCCACACTGGTTGGACTCCCACAGGTATATATGCTTGTAATAAGACTCACAAGTTTGGCTCTAACCAATAAGAATAAAAAAAAAAGAACTCATGGTTTAGAGCCAAAAGAACCGTCACTGATTCTGTGAATAAATTATTCTCCTGATTTTAAACCAGTTTAAATGATGAAACTCCAGGTAGTTGAAACTCTAATCATTACCCTCCTCTGTGTGTGAATACACAGGTACATACATTCAGAAAAACACTATTTTGCTGAATAACTCTTACACTAAAGGATTATGTATTATGGTTTCCTTGTGCTAATAAAAGTGAGTAATTTTGCAAGACTCTTCTCATCCTTACTCTTCCATCTATTATACTGTATACTTTGATTCCATTAATATTGAACTACAATGGATATTTTTACTCAAAAGAGAATAATAATTTTATTGAGATTAGCCTTGGTAATTGTTGGGATTCACCTAAACTAATCCTGCTTGTCTAATTGTTTTTTAGGTCTTAATTAATAATCCACACTCCTGGTAGAAATAAACTCCTCCAAAGAGTGATTTTCTTCATCCTAGAAAAGAAATATAGGACTGTTAGGCTTGAATCTTCCTCTGCAGATCTGTATCTCCGTTCAGCGATTAGAAGGAAGTGTAATGACTAGGTCAATGGTACATGTCAGCACCATGAGTATCTGAAGATAACAGACAAAAGCCAGCCTCAGGGTCTGAATTTCAATCTGGATTTTGGATTGCGAATATTGTTTTCACATGAGCCTGAGTCTGAAACAAAAACTCAGGCAAATTTTAAGCCACAGTTACTTTTCCATACTTTTTTTGTTATGCACTGAAGGTAACTGGAAAGTCTTAATTTTTAAAATGGAATGAGAGAGTGAAACTGAACATGTAATTGCTGTGTTAGTTTTGTTTGGGATGTAAGACCCTAGAAGAACATTCAGAAATGTTCATTTGCTCAAGGAACTTTAGAGACAGGCATACCTAACAGTGATTTTTGTAACAGACCCAGCTAGCTATGGACAAGGCATTGAGTGCAAGCTTGCCTCTGATTACTCTTCTTGTTATTTGTTATTCAACTTTTCTCTAGGCCTTCCCATGGAAAAGGAAAATTGAACAGTATTCACTGAGTTCATCTTTCTGAGATTCACTAGCTGGCCAAATCTACAAATAGTGCTTTTCACATTATTTCTTATCGTTTATCTCCTGTCACTTGTGGGCAATGTTCTTATTCTCATTATTGTTTTAGTTGATTCACTTCTTCGTAGTGCCATGTGCTTCTTCATTAGCAGCCTTTCAGTAGTGGAAACCTGGTACACAACATGTAACAAAATGTTAGCCAACTTCTTGATGGAGAAATACACCATCTCTGCTTCAAGCTGCATTGCTCAATATTACTTCTTCTCTTTTGCTGCCACTGAACTGTTCCTCCTTACAGTCATGGCATATGACCGCTACCTGTCCATCTGTAAACCATTACATTACTCCACTATCATGAACCCGAAGAGCTGCCATAACTTAGCCATCATCTGTTGGTTGTCAGGATTCATCTACCCTATTTTTCCTTCCACCTTGTTCTCCAGGATTTCATTCTGCACTAACAAAATCAACCATTTCTTCTGTGATGCTGATCAGCTCTTCCGACTTTCATGTAGTGACACATACAGGATACAACTTGTGGGCTATACTTTCAGTATGGTCTTTTTAATGTCCTCTGTCCTTTTCGTCATGACTTCATACCTCCAAATCATCATGATCATCCTGAAGGTAACATCAGGTGCAGCACGCAAAAAAACATTTTCTACTTGTGCCTCACATCTCTCTGTAGTCACCATCTATTTTGGGACTCTTACCTTTATGTATGTCTGGCCTGCAGTGAAATATGAGTCTGATATCAGTAAAGTGGTGGCTGTTTTTATTCAGTAATTACACCGTTGCTGAATCCAGTAATATATACGCTAAGGAATAAGGATGTGAAACTGGCCATAATAAAAACTTTCTTAAAGAATAAAGGTTAAAGTTCAGAATTTTCAACCTCTTTTCTCAAATGCTTAATGTATCTATACTGTGTAGGGATTAAAGCATTTATGTTAAAGTTTGAAGTAAAAATTTTGTCTTCTGTTTTTGTTGGACTAAAATGCAAGTCATGGTTTAGACCACTCATCTATACATGCATGCATCTGCATCTGGAAAAGGTATTCACCTCACCCAAGGTCTGGCATATAGTTTAATACTCTGTGAATTAGCTGATTTATTTTGTAAGTCCTTTTGCTTTATCACTTTTGAGGTGAGTGTATAAAATAAACATATGAATTATGAAAGGGCTCATTCTAGGCTGTTGTAAAATTCTCATCTGAATATTAATAAGCAGTTGATGCAAAAGAATTAACATAAGTAGCAAGATCTCACAAATGTAACAACCATGATTTTCATGCTGTATCATTATGGTCATATTAGTTTGTACATTTTATTTTTAGGGGTATCCTACAGTTTGTTTCAGCCGCCCAAGCATATATGTCTAGTACTAGAGACATATATGTCTTAGCATATCCTGTCTAGTGCCATTAGAGAAATGCTGTAGATTATTCAAGATATCTGCATGGGGCTGTCAGATATGACACAGGAGCTACAACCTCAGACTCTTCTGGAAGGGCAGATAAAGGCTCAGTGGGGTATCCTGGGGCATCTCATATGGCACTGAGTGCTTATGTTCAGGCATGCTCCTACTCTGCTGTTTCAGCTGAATCATACCCACTACTCCTTTGTCTATACTGACTAGATCTTCAAAGAATGTAGCTGGAGATCAGATGCTGCTTCATTTGTACACTGACATGGCTCATTATCATTTTCCACACATATGTATCCAGTGACATCTGAGGTGCCCACTCAGCATATAGGAGAACCATGTTCTTCTGTAATAACAGCTACAAGTGAAACTATATCCTAGAATTTCTCAGCTGACACTAGGTGTCTATATTTAGGCAACTGAACTACACCCATGAACTAGATACAGATTAACTAGATACAGACTGTCATTGGAGCTGAATTCTGCTTTTCATATTCATACAGATGTCATTGGTGAAATGAATGAGGTGAATTGATGAGATGAACTAAACACAACTGGAGTTGTGTGCCCATATACACAATATCTTTCTTATATGTATAGGAAAGATATTGGAACACTTGAGCAAGTCCATTGGAAGGCCAGGAGGATAATTAGGGGACAAGAGCACCCCAGCAAGAGCAGCCTTGTTCCAGGATACACTAAGGGAGCAGGGCTTGTTCAGCCTGAAGAAGAGAAGACTAAGGGGAGATTGTATTGCTTTCTCTCCTAATGCAGGGTGTGGAGAAGACAGAGGCAGAGTTTGCCTCTTTCAGAGTGCACAGTGGAAGGAGAAGGTGTAAAGGACACAGCCTGGATCATGGGAAATTCTGACTTAGTATAAAGAAATGCTATTTTCGCTTGAGAGTGGTCAAACAGTGAAAACGATCCAAAGAGGCTTTGGTATCTATTCTTGGAAGTTCTCTGAACTTGGCTGGATCAGGCCCTGAGCAGCCTGCTTGAGCAAGCTTCACTTACAGCAGGAAGTTGGACTAGAGACCTCACAATGTACATGATTTCATGGACTTACATAATTATAAGATTTTATGATTGCAGGATTCCAGGTGGGTGTCATCTCCTACAGGAAGAAGTGGACTGTGTAGCAAGCAAGTCATCTTATTGCAGCTTCACTATTAATACACACCACTTCTTGCTGTAGGAGGTGAAATACTCCTAGAATCCTACAATCATAAAAAATCTGGTCCTTGTAGATACAGTCTTTACAAGACATAGTGCTCAACCAAAAAGTATCTATTTAAACCAAATTATCAAAACTTTTGTAAGACCTACTTGGAAGGGAATCACTCACTGGAAAAAGCAAACAAAAAGTCAACAAAAGTCAAACAAAAGAAGTTATACTTCTTCCTGTTGGTACACAATTTTTTGCATTAACACTTGAAAAAGCAACAGAAAAAAGCGGGGGCAGGGAGGGGCAATGTGCTGCCAGGGGGATATCTGGAAGCTAGGGAAGGACAACGTGCAAGAAAGCACTACAAGCAATAGGTGGCCTGGGACTGCCTTCTGCTGGGGTTGTGTGGAGGTGTATGAGGAAGCAGTGAGGGCTCCCATGCCTCATGAGCAGCCCCACCCCAACCCAGCACTCCTATCAGAGCCTATGCCACAAACAGTGAGTATCCAGGAGCTCTGCCCTGCCACTGTTGCAGCCAAAATCTGCACCCACAAAGGCACTTCAGGCAAGTTTGTCAGCCTGTCTTCCTGACACACTTCCCTGACTTTGCCTTTTCCAGTGTTCCTCATTATGTCCAAGAGGATACATGTAGGAAGTCAGTTTTGGACCAGCAAGGAAAACTTGGAAAAAGAGATGGGCATCTCGAGTCTTTCTTGTAGGCATTGATGAACTGTCTCAGTCTCATACATCTGCAGAAAAGTGAATCCCAAAGCTCCAGACCTGGAAATGGCCGTGTTATGGGTGTCTTCGGGAGTGCATATCCAAAGATAGGGTCCCATTTTCTTGCAGGCTACTGAGAACTTCTTGTTCCCCAGAGGACAGACTATTTAGGTTGAGAGCTGGAGTCACCAAAGCGGCAATCCTTTCTCTGTCAAAGGAATAGCCGGGCACAGCCTGATGTCAATGTAGATGAGTGTGGAATAATGAAAAGACAGCACAATGAGGAGGGAAGAAGCGAGTAGACAAAGTTTTCCTGTTTCCTGTACGTGCTCAGAATATTTAAGACTGATGTGAGAATGAATTAGTGGGAGAAGCACATTAGGAGAGAGTTCCCCATCACTAGGAAGATATCTACCAGGAAGACTTCACTGATCCTCTTAGAGCTGCAGGGGAGTGCCAGCAATGGATGAAGGAGTACTTCATGATGTGGGGACCACAGAAGGTCAATGGTAAGATCAGGCTGTTGTGCACCCAGGAACTGATCACAGCAGTGATCATGGCAGACAGGCCCATGTACACTCTCATGTTCACTCTGGCACTGCAGTGAAACATGAAGAAATCGGCCATGCAGTGGTCATAAGTCATGACTGTGAAGAACGTTGTCTTTTTTCACAGACACCACATGAAGAGGTACAGCTGGAGCATGTCTTCAGAGAAGGAGATAGTATTCCCGAGGGTCAATAAACTTCCAGCATCTTGGGCATGATTATAGCAGTGCAGATCATTACCACCAAGTGCCAAGTGGGAGAGGAAGAGATACTTGGGACTGTGGAGCCTGTGGAAAAGGTGGCAGCAAGGATGCCTGTGTTGCCTACAAGGCAAAAGCATGGAAAGGAAGAGGAAAAGGAGGAAATGGAGGGGAAAAACCCCAGCATAATTAATATTAAAACAGACTAACTTTATTACTTGCCCCATTGGAGGGTCAGAAGCGGAAAAGCGTAGAAACATTGCACCTGCAGGGAGGAGAGAACAGGACAGGTGGCCCAAAACTGACCAACAGGGTATTCCATCCCATCTGCATCGTACTCAGTATAAAAGCTGAGGAATCAAAGGGTCAACGCTCTTTCTTCAATGGCCAGTGTCCAAGGAGGATTCTCTCTGTTCGTCTGCCTTTGATTCTGAATCTGAATCCAGATCTGGAATCCAACTCCTGTCCATCACTGAGTTCAGTCTGGAACTTTTCCTATGCCTGTTGGTGATGTGATCATCATCCTGGGAGCTTGATCCACCTTTGTATATATTTCATTGTTCCCTTTTTATTATTTTATTATTAATACTTAATTCAAGTACTTTAGTTCCTTCTAAACTCATCAGTCTCTCTCGCTCTCTTCCTCCTCCCCTTCGGGCAGAGGTGGGGGAGAGCATCTCTCATTTCACCTCAGTGGCCAGTCTGGCCTAAACCATGACAGATTTATTGGCATGCAATGTGGGGCTCAACCGGGGCTCAACCAGGCCTGAATAGTTTGAAATCCAGCTGTCACAACCCGGTCTGGGACATGGCGGGGGTCCGGGAAGGACCCGTAACAATTCCGCATGTGAGATTAAGACACAAACGAGGTCAGATGCTGTCTGCTAAGCTTTATTGTTATCTCCCCGCCTTAATTACTGAAACAAGCAATAGAGTAAAGGAGGAAGTAGAGAAAAGGGAGAAGAGAGAAGCAGTATTACAGAGCCCAGCAAGAGTCAAGACACCACCACTGACCCTCAGCGTCCTGATGTCCCCTAATTGTCAGCAGCCTCCCGTTGACTCATGATCCATGGATCACAATGACGGTGGGGGTTCCAGAGATCCGATGGCAGAGGGGCACAGCATGAACTTATAGTCAAAGTCTGCTCGATACTTGACCAATCAGTATAGAAGCCAATTTTGCTCAGTCTTTCTTGGAAGATGATTTTCTTGGAAGATGGTCACTCCTGATGTGCTCTTGTGGTAAACAGGATGCTGTGGTTGATTGGGTGGCACAGCGTGCAACTTAGCTCGATGAGTTTCAGGTGCTCCTTGCTCCTGTTACGAACAGGATGTGGCTGGTCCGCTTACGGTAAGTGAGTTTTGAGACATTTTGCTCGAGACATCTTAGCGGTCTCCTACACCAGCTTGCTCAGAGATTAAAACAGACAGCTCACATCATGTCATTCTTAAGCGAAATGTTATATTGTGCCTTTAGAGAGCTTTGTTTGAGGTTAATTGATGCAATTCTGCTTAACCTGCTGAATTTGTTTCATGGTTTATTTACTCTTTGTGTTTGTATGTGGTGGTCTAAACATGCTATTTGGATGTGGTTTGGAATTCAGATGTATAATATGCATAAAGGTTCTACCTGCATAATTCAGACATCACATGATGTATTCTTTTACTAATTACACTTTTGGTTTTACCTTGGGAAGGTTTACTTCACCCTTTAAGCATAATATCATAGAATCATAAAATTGTCTAGGTTGGAAGGGACTTTTAAGATCATCAAGTCCAACCATCAACCTAACACTGCCAAAACCACCACTAAACCATGTCCCTCAGCACCACATCTACCCATCTTTTAAATACCTCCAGGGATGGTGACTTCACCACTTCCCTGGGCAGCCTGTTCCGATGCTTAACAACCTGTGAAGAAATTTTAACAATCTGTGAAGAAATTTTTCCTGATATCCAATCTAAACCTACCCTGGTGTAAATCAGTGCTAGGGGATGGACACCTTTTGGGCTGTTTTGAAAAGGAATGTTACTTTCTTAAAATCATGATTTTGTTGTCAGTGTTCCTGAATATGCTGCAGGGGTGTTTTTTTTATGAAACATCGGTGCAGGAGTAGTTACAGTGTACCATATGCTGCTGCCACCAAAACCCCAGAAGCCACTCCTCAGTCTCTATCAGTAGAAGCCACTCCGCCACCACTGCCCATCCCAGCGGAAGCCACGCCACTGCCTGCACGGGCACCAGCCACCCCCCAACCTGTAACAGCACAAGCCCCTCCCCTGCCTGTACCACCAAAAGTTACTCCAGCCTCGACAATGAGCACCGTCACTATTCCAGCTGCTCTGACAATGAGCACCGCTGCTACTCAAATTTCATCAAAACTGATAGAAGCTGCCCCAGTGACCAGGAAGCAGAAATGGAGGTTGGCTCATTGCCCTCCCCCTTACGACAAGGACCAGCTCAAGCCAGATGGCTTGGGAGAGAGTTCCTCTGGTGGAGATCCAGGAGAGAGAGGGTCCTTCCTGGGCAGCATCAATGCAGGAGGAGGACTCAAATGTAGAGATAATAATGAAATCCTTCTCTGTGAAGGATTTGGGAAATATGAGGAAGGATTTTAGCCATCATGAAGGTTAGAGACTTATCTCCTGATTGCTCTGATGCTGGGACAACGAGGCTGATACCATAGAATTAAAGAGTAGAGAAGCTGGGCAGTTGGGAAACCTGTCCAGAGGTTGAGGTATCTATAAATCAATTGGGAGAAAGACACTCTCAGTCTCTGGAGGTGACTGGTGTCAGCTGTAAAAGGGCAGGTATCCCTTTAAGGATGATATCGAATAATGTCCAAGCAAATGGACCAACATGGAAAAAGGTATTAAGGACCTGAGAGAACTGGCTGTTCGAGAGGTGGTTTATGGTGACTGGTGAGTGGATGTAGACCCTGATGAAATGCTATGCAAATGATCTTTGCTGAGAAAGTTTGTGCAGAGTGCACCTTCAATGTATTCCCACACATTGTCAAAAATGGTCTGGGGAGGATCTGATGCTGATACACCAACTGTAAATGAAGTGGTTAACAAGGTACGACAGTATGAAGATAGCCTCTCTTGTCCCCTCACTGTGGCAGCCGTAGAAAAGATGTCTGAGAAAACTGAGAAAATGTTTGAAAAAATGACCAAGAAATAGCTGAGCAGAATGAGAAAATGTCTAAGAAAAATGAGAAACTGTTTGATAAACTGTTTGATAAACTGTCCAGGATGGAGGAAAGATCCCACTGTTCCTCTGCATGAACCCACGTTGCAGCCATTAGGAAAAAATGCCCTCCTACAAGACCGACTCAAGAGACAAAACCTGCTCTGAGATACCCTGTGGTTTTGCCTCCGCGACTACAGAGAGGATGTGGGGGAGAGCATCTGTCATTCACCTCAGTGGCCAGTCCGTGGCCCAAAACACAACAGATTGGATGAGGGGTAACAGTTTAAAACTGAAAGAGGGTAGATTTAGATCAGATATTAGGAAGAAATTCTTTAGTGTCAGGATGGTGAGACACTGGAAGAGGTTGCCCAGAGAAGTTGTGGATGCTCCATCCCTGGAGGTGTTCAAGGCCAGCTTGGATGGTCTAGTAGAAGGTGTCCCTATCCATGGCACAGGGTGTAGAACTAGATGATCTTTAAGATCTCTTCCAAGCCAAACCATTGTATGAGTCTATGAGTCTATGAAAGGTTTTTGATAATGTCTAAGTAGGGATTTAATGGATTTTCAAATAGCATCACATATATGGCTAAAAGGGTGTTTTCAGTCCTGGAGTGCCCTTTTCTAACATTCAAGGAGAACCAGCTGCAGGAGAATGATGTTTCCATTATGTACCATATCATATCAATCAGCACCATGAAGACTCTGCTAACCATATTCATGAGACTTCCTTTGAACATCATGGGGTAACAGCCAGACATACAGACACCTACATGTAACACCTCTGGATGTTTCAGCCACCTAGCTGGAGCTGTTCTAATTTCAGTAACAATTCAGTTACCCAAAATGAATGTATGTAATGAGCTGAAATTCTCTCTAGACTTCAGTAAGTTTCTTGGAGTGGCATACAAGTACCCAAACACAGCTGATCAATGCTACTTAAGATGCCATGCAAAACTTCCTGAATTGGCTGCTGGTGGTCAGGTAGGGTTTGCCTGGGGCTCTGAAATTAGACTTTATGTCTATATGTGTAATTAACACTGGAGGTAAGGAAGAAGAGTTTCTCACTGCCTGCCATCTCCAGATTCATACAAATTGTCTGTTTCCCAGGTTGTCATCCTAGCTCCTTCTACCATCAAAGTATAAATACCATTTAGAGTATAGTTCATGTTTTTGGTAGATCTCTTAGTGACTCACATGTTCCGTTCTGACAGTTCCATTGCCTCTCCGTTAAAATGCTGACAAATCTTCATGGAATCAGTTTCCACATATACTTACACCATCTGAATGGCTCAACAGTAGCAGAAAACACCTTCTCCCCTCCACCATAAAATGTAAAATGAACAACAAGATAAAACCACAGAAAAACAAACCAAACCAAACAAACAAAAAACCCAAAACCCCAAAACAGAACAAGCACATCTTTATCCTTCCTGCATACCCCACCCCCACCTCTGTCTTGATATGTTGGAGAGTTCAATTTTCTCAAAATCCTAGTAGCTTCTACATTTTAAAAGACAAAGAATAAATCAAATTCTCAAAAAGGGAGCAATAGTAAGCCTAGCAACTCTTAGATGCAGACAGAGGCTTACTGAAATTTAGTCTTTTATTCTTAAATACAGGAGCAAATGATGGTGTAACAGCAAGTAGACCACCCCCGCACCAGCTGAGAAGGGCAAGTGCAACCCGTTTCCACTGAGCACAGTCCAAGACCTCCAGCACACTGCGGGCACCTTTGCCACCTACACAAGTATGCAAGAAGCTCTCAATAGGGTCTGAGCAAAGAGGTCTCCCGCACACACAGACACACAAGCATACATGTACACGCATACACACAAATATGCACATTCACTGGCCATTGGAGATCTGGTTGTTCTGAGGAGCTTCTCAGTCCTCAGAGTGTCCTGTCAGAAGGTTGACACTGGAGATGACTGACAGAGCCCATCGTTATAAGATGGTGGTTGTACCATCTGGACTGCAAAAAGAAGACAGCTCATAGAACTGCACTCATGTTTGTCTCTAGTATTTGTCCCTAAAAAGCTCAGTGGAGATGACACCCATGAAAAGTTTTTCTTGCTCATTATGATCATTTTTCTGTTTAAGCAAATTCACCAAATAACACATTTTTCTCCCACTCGCTCTTGGAAGACTAAATGATGAGTCTTTGTCTCTGGAGTCTGCTGAAAGAGAAGGAAGATGCCCGTGTGCTGTACTAAAATATGAGGCAAAAGAACCTTGGGAAATCTGACCCAGATTCTTTGCATTACCAGGTGAAATGGCACATACAGGCAGATGGCACACTTTCATACAGGCATTTATGGATCTAGAGCATTCATTGGTCATGTAGGAGACTGCCTTCAGTTATCTACTCTATCAGACAAAGCTAGAGCTGATTTCCTCCCCCCCTCCAAATGACAGAAGATAGATGACTCCAAGATCCTGGAATTGTTTATCTGTGAGTACTTGAATGAGGCTCTCAGGCACTTCTCCAAACATTTTATTCATGGCATAAAGAATATGTAACAGAGAGATGCAAAATACAAATGACACTATGGCCCAGGTGACAAGATACCTGTCCAAGACACGTTGCAGTCTCTGCTGCAGTGACTGTACTGTATGAAATATTAACTTTTTTCTTGGAAACAAAGATTGAAACCTCATTTTCCATCAGACAGTCCAAGGTGGTATATCATAAATACTGAAGTAGTAAGATTCATGTACACTCACACTGGACAGAAGAAACAAAAAATCTCTAAGTGGAGTTTGAAATACATCCAAGTGTTCCAAGTTCTCAGGGTGTTTAATAAAAGCCAAGCATAAAAGAAAAAAAAATCCAAGTAAACAGAGGAGAAGAAATTTTCCTTTCAAGCAGAATAAGTTTATATCTTCCTCAGCTCAGCAATAATTTTGATTAATACTCCTTTCACTTCTTGATTTCTCAGGCTGTAAATCAGAGGGTTTAATGTAGGAATTATGGTTGTGTATATGAGAGCCAGGACTTTCTTAGTGTCTTGTGAATTACTGGATTTTGGCCGTAAATAAATCAAGGTCCCACTTGCATAATACAGTGTTACAACAGTAAGGTGTGAGGAACAGGTAGAGAAGGTCTTTTGTCTGCTCTCTGCAGAGGAAATCCTCAGGATGCTGGAGATGATACAGGCATAGGATATCAGAATGAGGCAAAATGGTATGAAGATGACCAGCACTGTGGCTGTAATAATCTGCTTTTCGTATGAAGAGGTGTCAGTACAGGAAAGCATGATGAGGGGGGGAATATCACAGAAGAAGTAGTTAATCTTCCTGGGCCCACAAAATGGCAATGAGAACACCCATGCTGTCTGCACCACCGACACAACATTACCACTGCAGCACGACAGCAGAACCAAGGAAACACAAACTCTGCTGTTCATGATGATTGCATATCTAAGGGGGTTGCATATGGCCATATAACGGTCATAGGCCATGGCTGCCAAAAGGTAACATTCAGTGGCTCCTAAGAAAATCACAGAGTAGAGCTGGGTGGCACAGCCCATGTAGGAAATGCTCCTGTCCTCTGACAGGAAGTTTACCAGCATCTTGGGAACAATGATCGATGCTGTGGAAACATCCAGGGTGGACAGGACCCGGAGGAAGAAGTACATGGGCATGCAGAGGGAAGGGTGCACTGTGACCATGAAGATGAGAAGGTTCCCAATGATGG
>RSEF01000001.1:139639555-139667790 GCA_003993805.1 Himantopus leucocephalus
CTGGGCAGCTTTTCAGCCACTCCTCCCCAAGCCTGTAGCGCTGTATGGGGTAGTTGTGGCCCAAGCGCAGGACACAGTCCTTGGCCTTATTGAAGCTCATACTATTGGCCTCATCCCATCGATCCAACCTGTCCAGGTCCCTCTGAAGAGTCCTCCTACCCTCAAGCAGATTAACACTCCCACCTAACTTGGTGTCGTCTGCAAACTTACTGAGGGTGCTCTCAATTCCCTCATCAAGATCATTAATAAAGATACTAAACAGGAGTGGCCCTGAGCCCTGTGGAACATCACTTGTGACGAGCAAGTGCAAGCACAGGAGTGTTTTTTCTGATAAATTGCTGGAAGATGTCCTTAAGTTTATTGGCTTAGTGATTTTCCAATGATTTTCTGGGAAAATATAACTAAGAAAATAATTTCTACCTTAACCTGTTCTCAAGCCTAGGTTCTAAGATACGCAGAGTTCTTGGTAGAAGTGTCTTGTGCTCTTTTCCACTAAGCTTACCTTAAGTAATTCTCTGTATTTTGAAGTTAGAATTCCGAAAAAGAAAGAGTTCTTACTGTTTTCTAGCTATTCTTGTCAATTTCCTCATTACTTTTCCAACATGCTTTCTTTTTCAACACTTTTTGTTGCACCTTTCTTTGCTTTTGCACCCACTGAATTTTTTTTCCTTTTACAAAACAGTTAAAACACTGCTACTTCAGCAAGCTGCTGCTAATGAATAGTGCATTATAGGGTGGAAAGATTATTGGATATGTTTCTCAAGCTTGCATAAAAATGGAGAGCTTATTTTCTTGTGGTAAGGTATAAACTAGAGATCAGGAAAAAAATGGATCTTATTCTATTGTATTGAGAAAAAAATACATTGCAAGTACTAGTAAAGAGAAACTTCTTGAGATTACTTTGCTCAGAGTCATGGTCAGAACACTTTGAAGATGCCACCTTTACTTAAGCACCTCAAGCTTCATCATTAAACTAGGAAAAATTTAAATTTAAATAAATAGATGGAGGGAATATTAGAGTGGGTTCAAAAAAAAAAAGGCGGCATTTGTAACACAGAAAAGTGGGATATGAAGGCAAGCAACATAGAAGACTAAAGAAACAGCAATTGTCTTAAATTTCTGATCCCTGCAACATGACAGGCTGCTGTCCATTCCTTCTCTAGTGACTTTGACTGACTCCCTGCTATATACACTGCATTGACTACTTTTGCTATTTAAAATTTAGGTTTTGTGGCTTTTTGTTTTAAAGAAAAAAAAAATCCATGCCGAAATACTATTACATTTTTTAATTTTTTTTAAATCTTTCTGCCTCGGCTATGTACTTCTGAGACTAGTTTCTGGCTAGTTTGTAAACACCTTAACATGAGGGTTTGCCTTTTGTTCAAGCTACTATTAATCCTATTTAACAGATGCTCAAGACATTGCAGGAGAGATTTATTTCACCAAATTTTAGACATTTACAGCCAAGTTAATCATCAGTGCTCCAGGCTGGAGAGAAAGAGGCCCATCTAGGACATTGTATAACTAATCTACTTGAGCTGCGCCCTATAACTGGCTACCTCTCTTTCATATATAAAGGCAAGCTACACGACTTTGTTCCAGTGATGACAACTACATTTTAGGCAACTGAAATTTGTACCTTTCCAACAGACTTCATGCAAAATACTCAGAAAAAATACGTGACGTGAGGGGAAACTGATCTGTGACACTGGTCATCAGACAAGTTGATCTTCACTCCAGCATCCCTTTCTTCCTCTCTAATATGTACACGTGCACACAGAAACACAGACTGTCCGCATATGTACATGAATCCATCCTTTCATACTTCCAATGTAAAAAATATAAAATAAAATAAAACTAGAGCACTCCAACACAAGCATCATAAAATACTTTGAAATAAAAATGTTTTCCTAAAGAGGCAACAACTGTAATCAGTAACTTAGGATGGAAGGCTGTTGGGTACTAATGTGCTTCTCAGTTTAAGAGAATCACTTAGAGCAGATAATGAAGCTGGTTTAAACTGTTACAATTCTACACTACACCTCTGAAATTTACACCAGTCATAAGCCTTTTGCCTTTTTGCTTAAAAAATATGGTGGACATACAGGCCTATATCCTACTAATAAATGAGATGGCATTATCTACTTCCATCATAACTGTATCCTCTGAACTACTGACTTCTGTTTTTCTCCGCTTTAACCAACACAAACCATCCTTTTTGGCAGGGCAGGATGACTACCTCCTTGTAAACAACTCTTTTCGACAAAAAGGTGCTGAAACTAATACAGTATAAAGATTTTAGAAAATTATTTGCTGCGCATCTTATGAATTTTTATTTTCCCAAATCAGTTAGACATGAACACTGATGTGAGAAACTTGAAGATACAAAACGTACAACAGTGAAAAGCCATGTTTTAAGCCACAGTGTTTGAGAGCTTATCAAAGACACCAGTGCCGATGTAAGTGATCTAAATGACAAAGTAAACAACATGTTCATGAATGTCACAGGCACTAACAAATTAGGCAAGAGTAGTACACACATCAGAAGTCAGGAAAATAAAAATTATTTTGAAGAAAGTTATATCTACATGAATGAATAAGAAGAAAGTTTAAAACTCAAAAGAGAAAGAAATGAAACATAACACTGAAACATCCAGACAGACTCCTTTGGACAATATAATCCACAGCTCAGCACACCAGTAAAGCTGCACAAGAGAGAGAAAAGAGACAGAGAGAAAAACAAAAAGAAAATTAGATAAAGCTTGTGATGCCACATCACAGCATAAAATCAGCAGAATAATTCTGTGCTACAAGGAAACAGTCATCACCTTTATAGAAAGAAGATTTATTTACAGCTTGATAAGACCATGACTGGTATTTTTTTTCCTGATATTTAACATTTATTTTTTCATTATATAACCCCTTAGTTCCTATTGACCTCTTGTTTCACTGTAAACAATTTTTCTTCCATCTTCTCGCTTCACCCTTCAAACTTCACTGCCCAGCTATTTCTCTTTGGACCTGACTACACAAAGTGGTAAAGATTGAACGATGTATGAAGTCTGCAAGCTGGTTTTAATCAAAGAGCAATACATGTTCCTGTCTTCAGAAATAAGATACTTATTGTGTTCTTTTTAATTACCAATTCTGTAACTGTCAAACAACCAAGTTGGTCTTGTCAAAACTTGATTTTTTAAAAGCCTATCACTATTAACCCTATTTTTCTATACACACTTACTAGTTTGTTTGCTACTGTTTGGCTCCATTATAAGTCAATAGCAGTTACATACACACTTAACACAGAAAAAAAAATAATATTATTTCTCTTAGTAACTCTTTGGGGATGAAATTGAAAAAAGAATTAGGAAAACAAAAAGTTAATTCATCATATTTTATTCAGGATAGGTCAAGAGAGAAGGAAATTATGAGAAACTACATTTGTTATCAGTCTTTGACGTTTGTCATTTATGGAGAAGTGGAACTGCACTCAAGATAAGAAAGACTAAATGCATCTAAAGCAATAAAAATGGTAACTGATGTGTGAATTCAAAGATCATTACACCACACAGTGGTAGAGGTTGCAGATAACAAATAGAGGTCAGCACATGAATCACTTCGCTTACTTCATTGTCTAAGGCAAGCTTAGTTTTACATGACTAAGGGTATAAAGAAATTATTGCTTACAAGGCACATCATCTTTGTAGATCTTTGGCCCTGTAGATTTATGTGCTCTTCCAATAGCCTCAAAGAGTTAAATCTGTGTCTGTATGCATATGTGTATGGACGTATATAAAACTTCTGTGGAACAGTGATGAGAAACTGCAAACGTAGTGATGGCAAAAGAGGTAGCATGATAGACTGCAAACTCTGCACAGCATATGTGGGTTCTTAAACTTGGAAAAAAAAAAAGAAAAAGGTAACCTACTACCTTTTTTAACTACTGACATGTATTGGCTTCAGGAACAATTTTTATCTTAGATTTGCTTTTGGACTTCTTCTTCCCTGCAGTATTTGGCAACTTATGGGAAATGCAAGATTTATTTTAAACTTGATTAAAATGTTCAAAAGAACATTTAGTGTTGATGTTGAACGTTAGCAATCTGTCTTGAAGACCATTTGGAGTATTTATTTACTTATACAAAACAGAAAAATCCATATAGTTTCATACACCATAGCTGACAGGACAGAAAAAAATAGTAACAAGAACATTAAATTTTAGCAAATATAGTTTTTAAAATATATGTGTGTGGAAAGAAATTTAAGAAAGCCATGTACAGCTGTGAGTAGAAAACTTTCTACTTTATAAGTGCCCAGTGTGATATGTTCTTGCATTAGATGACAGAGTTTCAGCTTGTTCAGCCTTCTTCTTAATTGGGGTTGTGTATGTCCCTGCAGTAATGTTTTTCACAATATAAACATTTTCAAATATTTTAATTATTTTCAAATAAAGCTCTGTCAACTATCCTGGACCTACATCTGAGCATACAATTTACTTTCTTAACAAATGTTTAAAATTAGAGGGTTTTTTAACCGTTTTACAAAATATTTACTTATATTAAAGCTCCTTTTCACCATCAGCAATAAGTTATACTCTGGCAACTTCAAAATTGCATGTTGGAAGCAATTAGGTACACTGCTATAAGATTTACCAATAAACTCTCCCACATACAGGATTATAAAATATTTTCTTGGCTTTCCTTCCTCTAGCTGGTTCATAATTTGGCTAATTTAAAAACATGACACACATTGCAAAAGCAGTATTTGGTATGTTTTACTTGATACTTCCACCTGCAACATGTCAAAGTATGCTGCCATTATTCATGGTCCTGATCATTGTTCAGGTATATTAGTCACAGATTAGTTGTCCTCACTTTACCATATCAAGACTCAACACTGACAGCCACTCATGTTGGCTTGGGCTGTGCCTTCCATCTTTTTTTCATCTCAGTTTCATTAGACACCTCCTAGAGGAATTTTTAGACTTTAGACTTTTTCTCCAAAACTTCCTTGCCAGTACAAAAGCTTTATAAATAACTGATGTATATGAATATCAATTTCTACATCTTTACTCCTTTAGCCACCTGTTTGATGGAGCAGTAAAATCTTCCTACACCTGGAAAAAATACCTACTGTCATAACCCACTGCAGCCTTAGCCTCAGAATAGAGCTGAGTTTGATTAGATTCATCCATTGACTTCCACATAACCTTAAACAGCTTCAGCGCACTTACAGATGGATGTCATTCACAAGTCCAGCCTCTCTCACACATTCTTAAATGGAGATTCCCCCTTTGATATCTTTCTTGAGGTGTTTCAAAGCCCACATCAGGGCTTTTGCTATTCAGATGCATATACATTGGGGGTGATTCAGCAGGGCACCTAAACCATGACAGTGCCTCCAAGAACCCTTCCAATGGGAGCAGTTCCTTTATATCCCGAAGTGGCAGTAAAACCAAGAATCCATCAGTTTTCCTGGTGCACACAAACTATACTTTAAAATAACTCAACCAACCAAAAGATCTCCCAATCCCAGCCAACAGGGGAAGGCAGGGAATGCACGAGTGCAATTTTTATGGGTCTGCAAAAAAGAAAATCTGTGCAGTTGACTTCATGTTCTCAGCACAGTTTTAATTCCTGACAGAAATTTCTGCATGTTTTGCTCCTGACTGTGTTATAGCCACCTTTCCATTTGAAGTATTCTTTCTTTAAATAAGCCTCTGATCTTTTCTATGCCCACAAGATTCTACTGAAAATTTCAAGCGTGAAGCTTCCAGAAACTTTGCTGGTCTCAAGGAAACTTTCACCTTGTTCACCTAAATTCAAATTAACACAAATCCAAACACAATATCCAAGTAATTTAGTACTTTGAAACTGAATCAATGGAACCTTATTTTACAATGGCAAGACACACCAACACTTCAAAGTCGAATTTCCACAAATTATCCCTGCTTTGAATGACTGTCCTAAAGAGAAAGTCTTCCAGCCTCAACTTCTGTGCATGCATTTGTCAAACATCAACTCTTCAGACTCTCACTTCTACATACAATTTATTATACATCCAAACCTAAACACATATAAACGATATTTCTTCAAAATTGACCTTCATATAGAAATACATAGAAATCTTAAACTGTCACGTGGCTATTTCCGTGTATTTAAACCCTATAGTGTTATATTTGTCTGCATGGATATCTTCACAGGCAAAAATACCACCTTTAAACATGAGACTTATTCAAGTAAATAAGACAGAACTTAGCCAAAGTAATGCAAAGTCAGAAACACAAACACCGTTGTTCAACCTTTGAAGTTTTCTGTGAAGTGCTAAAATAGTCACAATCAAAAAAGCTACAGCTTGAGATACTTTAAGTGAGCTGTGCAATATAATTGCACAGTTAATAGAAGCATAATCATCTCAGCAGGAATTAAATAAGGCAAATACAACTGCTGAGTTGTTTTTCAATATTATTAATTTCAAAGCATATTTTGCACATGCTGGCATATTTAGGGAAAGCAAGGCAACTTCAGATCACAAGAGTATACATTTTAAGACCTTTCTTCTGATGATGCAGCATGTAATGAGAAACCTTTGAAACAAGCTTAATCCAAATATTTAACATGCATCTAAAAAATAAACCTAAACCCAGTATCTTTCATACTTCAACTGACTGCATGTAAAAGTGTTTGCTACAAGTTCAACTAGAGAACAAATAGGTAGAAAGAATTAAGTCATCAACTACGCAAACTCTGCAATGTTTTCTTTCCTTTTCTCATTTCATGTTTCAAAAAATTAGGATAAATTTGTTGAGCCTTTTTCAACACACGAGTCTAGGGAAAGGGGGAGGGAACCACTTTTATCTACTTAAAAGGAAGGGGTTGCTACTAAAACAAAAGAGAAAAAAGTGAATAATAAACTTAATAATTAATAATTATATCCTTATTCTCTGTAAAAAAGTATTGTAGTGCAGCATTAGAAACAACAAGAAGCAGAAGGGTAACAAAGAGCAGAAGAGCTCTTTCTCAAAAACTGAGGAAAAAAAAACCCCACAATGAACAAGAGCAGTATAATGTGATATAGATTGACCAGCTTTACAGTGAGAAATCTCTAAATGGTCAGGTTAAAAGGTGCTATGTACCCACAACCTTTTAAAATCTAACACCAGTAATGATACCAGCACTCCAGAACTGAGCATCCAGCAGTCTGGGAACAGATAGCAGAAGGGATATTTCTTTAAATGTTCCTAGAATGTCTTTGAAATCCCAAGTCTTGTGCAGCCTGCCCTGCCTTGAATCCATGAGCGTGGCACTAATGTAATGCTCAAATCTGTTTTACTTGGCATCAGTCTGCAACCATTCCATCATTCCTACTGAATCAAGATGCCAATACATATACATAAACACTTATCTGATTAAGAACTGTTACTTGATTAATGGAGACTGCTTTACTTGTCACATTCAAATGAAAGAGCAGACAAAACAGCCTGCTTGGCAAAGCAAAGAGTATGTTTTATGATCAAAAATTCTTCTATAGCCTGGCTTTTTCACTGGCATTCACCAACTCACGCTGCCAGAAATACTTTCTAGAAATGTCTCAGGCTCAACGAACTTTTGCCAGTTTCAAGATAAGGTTTCAATGGAGCCCTCCTCAGGTTGCTAGCAAACTGCACATGAACACAAACCCTGTCCTTCTAGGAAATGCAGCTCCTCTAGAATGTCCCTCCTGCAGCATCTGCTACTTCCAGGTCACCTCAGTGTAAGGAGGACAAATGATACAACTGAAGGTTGGGGGGTTTCTTCTAGAATTGAAAGTTCTGGAAATTGTGGTTGCTAGCCTCCAGGATGTTCCTGGTGACTACTAAAGGTTTTTGAAAGCGAGCACAGAAATTGTTAAGCTCCAGAGCATGTCTAATTTCAAGGTAATTAAGACTATATTTCATTCTGGTCTGATGCAGGCTAATACTAAATTAAAACTTCTATTTGTGAATCAGAAATTCTTTTTGGCCAAATCTTGAGGCTCAATCATATGAAATTTATATCCTTCCAGGGTTGGGGAAGGGGAAGGGAGCTGGTTGAGGTTTTTTTAGGGGTTTTAGTTCACCTCCAAGCTTTGCTAACCAGGGTATTCTGAGATATAGCAGAACAAATAACATAACCAACATTTTTTTCACAGTCTAGTCTAAGATTCTATAGTGTCTGTTCATTGTTCAGAAACCCACAAAATCACATTTATACTGAAAGTCATACCTCTAAAATGCTTTACCAAAGTTAACATCATTATCCTTCACAAAATTCAGCTTCTAGCTGATGCCAAGAAAACATTATTAGATCATTAGATTTCTTCCCTGATTAAAAGAGAAAAAAATATACTTTAACAGAAAGGATTTCAGATGTTTTAGAGCTTTTTTTTTTAGAGTTCTTTGAAATATCTGCTTTGATTCTAGACAGTGACAGTAAAGATTGATACTCATGGAAACGAAAGCCTGATTTCTAATCCATCTGCTGCTGTTTGCTTTTCTTCTGACCAGCAGGTTGCTGTAATCACAATTTCAAATTAAAGAGCACTAAAACTTAGCTTAGCTCTACCTATCAAGGTGTGCTTGAAAAACAGGAGTATAATGCAATTTTTAATAGAAGTGCCTTTATTCTAAAAACTGCATATATTTCTGTAAAATAAACACCTGGTGGACAAATAACAGATGGCAAAGCATATGGTGTATCACTTACAAACACAACCAAACAAAACTTTTCAATCCACTCAAAAAGTAGGAGCGACCCAAGTAGTCTTGGGTCGGTTGAACGAACACAACTCAACAGCAGCCTTGTATCACAGAAGAGCAGCAACTGGCAAGAGATATTTGTAAGTGGCATTGATTCATGTCCATAAGCTGAAACCGGCTGGCCCCTTCCAAACGCCATCAGAGCCACAGAGGCATGTCAATGCCCTGACGCTTGGCACCAGCTACAACAACTGCCCAGAGCACAAACAGTGGCAGGATCCTATATTGGATGGCACAGTAAAAGTCTGCTGTTAGGCTGGCACTGTGTTTTATTATTAATTAGACATATCTGCAACTCCACAATGGCTGCAATGGTGCTGTGTTAGGCAGAGTAAGAGGAGGATAATGAAACCAGTACTGCAAACAAATAATAAAAGCCTTACCTCCACTGTCTCATGTGACACAGAAGGAATGAACGTAAAAAGGTAGTACCTTTTTAATGATTTTTCAATTCTCCTTCATTTCTTTTCATTTGCTATTATTATATTTGTGCTGGTTTTGACCGGGCTAAAGCTAATTTTCTCCAGAGTAGTTTGTGTGGGGCTATGTTTTGGATTCGCGCCGAAAAAAATGTTGATAATACAGGGACGTTTTAGTTACTGCTGAGCAGTGCCTACATAGATTCAAGGCCTTTTCTGCTCCTCACACAGCCCTGCCAGCAAGCAGGCTGGGGTTGGGTGGGCGAGAAGTTGGGAGGGCACACAGCCAGGACAGCTGACCCCAACTGACCAAAGGGATATTCCATACCATATGACGTCATGCTCAGCAATAAAAGCTGGGGAAAGAAGAAGGAAGGGGGAGGACATTTGGAGTGATGGCGTTTGTCTTCCCAAGTAACTGTTGCATGTGACAGAGCCCTGATTTCCTGGAGATGGCTGAACACCCGCCTGCTGATGGGAAGTAGTGAATTCTTTGCTTGCGTGCGCAGCTTTTGCTTTACTTATTAAACTGTCTTCATCTCAACCCATGACTTTTATCACTTTTACCCTTCCAATTCTCTCCCCCATCCCTCTGTAGAGGGAGTAAGTGAGTGAGAGGCTGGGTGGTGCTTAGGGGTTAACCCAGCCAGCTGGGGGTTAAACCATGACAACATTCTTACTGTGAGCATGGCCAGAAATATGTGCATTCATGCATATGTTCGTAGCCACTGAATTTTCTTTTAAAAGGAAAAAGGACTTTTTGCCAAGTTCAGGATTTGATTTAATTTAGTTCACTTCTGGTGTGTGATACCTAAGCAGTTTCTGGTTTGATAAGGCACTGTCTATGCCCCTTTTACTTGGAGCTCATAAGTTGTCCGCACTGGAAATATACATACGGTATCAAATAAACTTCCATGCTTCTCAGTTTGCATTAACATAATTGTATCAGTTGTGGGAAACAGGCAGTTTACATAGGCTAGAAATGTCTTATTTTCTCCCCCAAAAAAGGAGAATCAGCTTTCGATCTCAAACCTAACTCAAGCTAACTCGTGCTCAGAACGAGGAAGTGAATACATATTTTCAGAAAAGCTGTAGGACAAGTCTGTGTGGAATATAAACTCAGAAAATCATGAGTATGAAGGCCATAGCCTTTAGCAATAAGAACATCTAATACCGAAGAATCCACACTAACAAACAGCTAAGGTCTAGCACAACTCAGAATAGAAAACAGATTTCAAAAGAAGGAACCTCTTTTTATGGCTAAGAAACAAGAGTTCTCAGTGGACAGAAGAGCAGGTTCTGGTTGCTGTTTAGGATAAATATAAAAGTGTTTCCCATTGTGGAGTCTCCCTTTGCATGTACTTTATAAAAAATACTGAAAAAAGTCAGCTAAAGAGAATGCCAATGTTATCTTTTCAGGTTATTCTATCATTTCTACTTTAATATCGGTGTTGTCTCTAAAAGAACATTAAAGTTGGTATTTTGTAATTCTGCAACTCTTTAACTTCAGTTCAGACAGTATTTAGGTCTTATCAAAATTGGTTTTTTTTTTGTAAAAGCAAATCATTTTTTCCAGCACTGGAGATGCCACAGCAGTAGAAAATGAACAAGACTATAACATGCTTTTTCCATAACAAGGACGACAGAAGAGGTGGAGCAGAACCACCAAACTAAATCCTTTAAGAAAGACCAACCCCCTCCCCCCCCAAACTTACCTAATAGAAGAGATTAAAGAACTGTAAATATAGAAGGTGATTAAAAATCAGACATAACTTTATTTTATATAAGTGCCATTTTATAAGCCACTTGAACCAGTCTCTGTGCTATCAAAAGGGATGGTCTTTGCTTCCCCTTTTACCCTGACTGCCCCTCCACTCCAAGATTCCAGTTTGGAATCTCTAGAGCAATTTTAAATTTAAACAATTTAAATTTTAACATGTAACTAGAGCTATTAGGATGCTCTAGTTAAATTTTACATATTCTTTACTATGTCCTCAGCTAAATTAGCTTCCTGGCAGAATGGACGTAACAACAACCTTGCAACAACAGCAACCCCGCTGGTCCAAAGGGAAGAAACAGAAACACATAATTGAGGGCAAAAATGGAGAGAATGTATTTGGAAAATATTTCTTGAGAAAAAAGGTAAAATGCATATTTCCCTAATGTTGAAGAAAAATAAATTATTTGTACAGTATAAGACATACAAACCAAAATAGTTTCCTTATGTAAAGAATATCCTCAAAATATGCTGAGGGTCTGTGATTCTTTAAGTGCTAAATAAATTAGACCATTAAATGGCAAAACCTTCTCTTTGTTTCCTGTCTCTTTCAACTCAAAATGATTACTAATAGCCAAAAGTGATTTCCTTTTGTCTCCAAAAAAATCAGAAAAGGTGTACCCCTGCAGGTTTACTATATTAAATAATTTAAAATCAGATAATTAGGATACTTACACTAAAAATCTTTCTCTGCTTTTTCTCTGCTGCATTACCACTATTTTTATTCAGACACGTGCTGTCTCTGAAAAGCTTAGAGCTGTCATTTTATGGCTTTTCACATACATTCCTTTGAACCAAAACTTTTTCTTCAGAGCCAGTACACATGTATGACACTCCCTCAACAGTACAAAATCCAGAAAAAGCATGATTTTAAGAAAAATGTATTGAAATGGAAGTATAATAGTGAAAATGCACAGTGTTACTTTCTTTCTGAAACAGCACTATTCCTGTGGCAATTTTCAAGTCTAGTATTTTCATAAGAAAGCTCTCTTCATTGAAAGAGCCTGAATTTTTATCCACATTCATATTTGTATGCTCAATTACACTTTAGAAACAGTATATGAAAGGTTTAGTTCTGCTTCTATAACTTCCAGTCCCTTCTCTAAGTAGATGTTTCTTAGTATTTAGTTCCATATTCTAAGACTACAAGTATCAAATCAAGTTCCGTTTTTTCTTCTCTTGTAAATGTGTTGATGATGTCTTGACAACTTTAAAAACATTCTATCAACTCATGGAATTAAATATGAATGAAGCAAATAGATTTGTACTGTCAAATGAAAAAAAATCAAAATGGAACCATTAATACACTGAAACTATTTTGATAGAAGAATACGTATGTTCACTCATAACAGCAAAGAATGTACATGTTAAATCTCTCCTGTGGTGACGTCATTACAGTTTAATAAACCAGGGCAAGTATCTTATCATAAAGACATGCTAAATGATGGCTAATCATTATTAATTTGTTGATAATTGACTGCAATAACATTAATCCAAAAAGCTTCACTTCACTCTATGTATGTATAATAAATAGTTCAATAGGAACGCCACCGTGGCACAACATTAATTAATTTCTACTTGTTGTAGAGTTACAGGTTTCCAATAGGCTCTGTAATAGTTACACTTTACAGGAAGTGCCAAATCTTTCTTAATTTCAATGGTATTCATTATAAAATTCATTAAAAAATACCATTTGTTTCTACTGTGGGTATATTCTGTAATTCTATTCCAACCAGCAAAGAATGGTATCACACCAAATAGTTCTAGGGCTGAAGTGCATAGAGTCAGAAAATGTAATACAAAAAACACCTTGCATCATTTTGCTAAGTGCTGAAGACATGCAGTGTCTCTTTGGGAGGAGAGATGAAAATGCCTCAATCTTTTCTTTCCTTTCCTGCAAAAGTGTAGCAAGCAAGCAGGCTATTCAAAGAAGAATTGATCATACATATGAAACAACCAGGTCTTATAGCTCCAATTTAATAGCACCAATTTCAGGTCTGACAGTGTAAACACAGGCACTCAGGAAGAGTCTAACTGAAATTAAGAAACCATAAATGAATGATGTGTTGTAGAGGCCAAAACCCATGTTAGAACAACTTAGAGCAGGATCATGCTGTTTAGGCAGTTACTTTACATTAAGTTCAAGGTGAAAAAATACTACTTCTCACAATTAAATTTCATGGCTTTTATCTATTAGGTCTGATAGAATTACTCTTAACAGTCACATTTCCCAAAGGATTTATAAAGCAATAGTTTCAGAATGCAGTACAATAGGTCTAGTACACATGTGACTGGTATACAGAGACAGGATTGCTAAAATACACTTTGAAAAGTTCTGCTTATTACTGCCTCTGCTTTGGACTTCAGAAGTGAACAAAAGAAACATACTGGGACACTGCTTACAGCTGTCAACTTGAAGAAATATACTGGAAATACAGAAAAAAAAAGTAGGCAGGGTTTCTTTATACTTTTAAATATAGAATTTTGATTTGTCTAGTTATTTACTGTACTACAGTGCATTTAAAAACTAGCATTTGTATTCTAGACTGAGGATTATTTTGAGTGATGTTTTCATGATGCAAAAAAAAAATTGTGTTCCTATTGAAGACAACTCATACACTGGCACCTCTAGAGACAGCACTTATGGATATAACTGCGTGTTGGCATTTATGTTAGTTCTACTTATGCACAGCAATTTGGTCTGCAAAAAGGATTTTAATTGAAATGTGAGTAAAATGGTAGCTGTTGTATTATTGCTATGTTAAAGACAGGTTAATAACTTTATGTAAAAATTAATGTATATTTTTCTATGTACACATACAAACCTATCTTAAGTTCAGAAAAGTTAAGCTGATGTGTATTGTTCTTCACGTCCTTTTTTCCAGATAGCTTCAGCATAAAAGACATTAAAGACATTGCCTTTCCAGTTATTACACAAAGATTAAGTGCTACAGACAGATGGGGAGAATTTATTTATTTATTTTGCATCTCCAACCACACTCCTCCATTCCTCTGCTTTTATCTGGCCTGAGTTAACTTTTATTTATGCCATCTTCATTCATCTGCTTCACTCCTCCTCAGTTCTCTGTAGCTTTTGGAACTACACATAAATAATAAGATATTAAACACTACTCTTGGTCTGTTGTGACTTCTTTTCATTTAAAGTACGTTCTGGGACTTTCAAGCAGATTCCTGCTCTCTGAATAAGACTTCTGAGTGTCTGAACACTAAATTATTTAAACCTTGGAAGTACAGTATCACACTGATTGAGGGAGAGAGTTATGACTCAGAACTGTGCCATCTTTTATTTTGATAACATCACAAAATCATAAAACAGAATACTAATATATTGTACATGTGTCAAAATGGTATTTCACTATAATATGCACATCTAAAAGTAATATTTTATTTCCTAAAAACAAATCACTATAATGAAACAGGAAAGCCAAAATAATTCAAGATGTTCCTCTTAAAATTACATTAAAATGCATTCATTGCTCTGAAAAATTTTAATTTTGAAAAGATTTATTCCTATCGGAGGAAGTCAACCAGCTCTAAAACTAGCCCTGCCTGATACATTTTGGGACTGAACGCAACCTTATTAAGTCTGGAGAAGTCAAAATCTTAATCTTTATATTCATCTAACCCTAGTATTAAAGCCAATGAGCTTTACACGCTTTCAGAATCAATTTCCCAAGGTAACGGTAATTCTCTACCATCTAATTTTGATACATGTTCTAGCAGTTAATATTCTAATATTTTATCTCATTAGCTTAAACCATAAAACACTAACATGTTCATTGTATTTTTCAAAAAAATTGATCCTGAGTTAGCTAGGAGAATCTAGCTAAAAAGCCTCAGGAATCATGTTGAACAGCTCACATAGACCACATGCAGCCATTCCATACAAATGTGATCTCCATTAGAAGAGATTTCCTCACTGCTTAAAAAAGAAGTTATGATATTGCTACTACGCTGGCTCTTCATCCACTTACCATAACAATTTTCCTGCCACATTAATGACAAATATATCATAATTATCTCTCTTCACCTTCAGCTGGAACAGCACAGAACAGCCCTTAATCTAATTGCATCTCTAAATTCATAGGAAAACAGTCAATCATGGTAAAGACTTGTTTGACTGCAAAACCAGTAATGATTCAAACAATTAAGACTATCGCTACCTCTGTAATTCACAGATTTGAAACAGAAACATAACTATGATATGAAGCACTGAAACACCTTCTGGACAGCACGAGGAGTCTGTAACTTCTGATTTCCTTGGTTTTGCCAACTTTGCCAGCCCATTAACATTAAAATGGCTGCTGACATCTGGTTCAAGGCTGGGCACCAATTCTGCAGAAAGCGCCACTTCATCTCAGTGACGTCAGAAGACTGGTTTAGAGGTTATGGAACACCAATTTGTTCTGTTTCCCCTCCTCACCTGGCAGCCCAATTATATTATTTAAAACGGTGATACAATTAATCAGTATGATAGCTTGGGAACGTAATGTAAAACGAATTTAAAAAATCCAATTTCAGAACTGTCAAATTCATTTAGCGCAAGTAACGGTTTAGCTTAAGCCCAGAGAACCCCAGTCCTAACAGGGGTTTTCTTCAAAACTACTGAAGCACATACAGAGCAAAACAAAAGTATGGCTTCTTTACAGAACATTAAGTGCTAAGCATTTCATAACAACAGAATTTCAGAAGTACAGCATAGGGTAAAGCTGTCAAGAACGCTAGATTTGCAAACAAACCCCACTAATGAACTAGCATATCTGTTGTTATATCCACTGTAGCTAAACAGAATCTGGCCTGGGTTCATTCTGTACTTGAAAGTTGGAGCTTGAAATCGTCCAATCTTAAAAAAAAAAAAGTTTTTTTTTCATTTGAAAGGACACTTTTATTTTTATGACCTTAGAGTCTCATACATTCCTAGATGTTTTACTTCCTTTCTGCAACACTGCTGTATCTATTACCTATGCTAATGAATGAATATCACAGACATTCCCCCTCTCCCCGCAGATGCTAAAGCACTAACAGTGACAAAACGACTATACAGAAAATAAAAAGTAATACCAGCTACCCATATCATGAATTTCTAACAAGCATACATATCCCTATGTATGCAGGGGTTTGCTTTTATAGGACTAATGTATTCTGATAATATCTACTTCTTCTTCTGCAAAATACTAATTCTAAATGAGATTTGGAAATTTGTTTCTCAATTTTTTCTTTGAGCGCTGCAACTGCTAGGGCAAAATTTAAGGAATGAAGATAAAAAATAACAAGAAAAAATATAAATTTACAGTTGTTTTAACTCAAAATAGTTATCGTAAGTGTACCACAAAATAATTCACAATAGCACAGTATTTCCCTGTGCCTGAAAAGGGTGATGAAAAGGGAATTGTTTAAATTTAGCCTCTCCCTGTTCATTAATATTCCATGAGACAATTATGATAGTCTCAAAATAATTTAAATTATAAAATAATTTTAGCAAATAATTTTGCTCTGTAGAACATGCTGAAGCAACTTATAAACAGTATTTATTATCCCTAAGAAGAGCCGCATTACTTAGTTTGATACAAAGGTCATATAGCATTGCTTCTTTTTTGCCCAAGTGGATGCATACGGCTCTTAAAGTAATATTTTCTAAATATAACACAATTTCAAACATTTGTTTTCAGAAAATATGATGTTGAACATAGCCAAGCACAAACACATTATTTGTTTGGTTGTCCAGGTGTAAGTCAGCAAGAATAGTGATCTTTTGGGAAAAAACAAATTTCTCTCTTCTAATTCCCTCATTTGCCAAAACACACAAACCTAAAAGGACTGGGAATAACCTGAACTGTAAACTGCTACACTAACACCTTTTACAAGACAGTGAGAAAGAACTGGCGTGGGAGCACTGTGCTTGCAAATTCTGGAAAGTGTTCAAGGTCTCCCAGCAGCATCTGTGGCACAGTTTATTTTCTTGCCATTCTCTACTGTGGACCAGTAATTCCTTCGGGCCTGGAGGTAGGCATGACTGATCCCAACATTTTGACAAACTTGTAAACATTTTATCTTCAAGACTGTAAATATTATCCACAACGTTCCAGAAGAAATTATGTTTTATCTTCTAATAGCTCTATCCTTGAAGTCTACTTACTCAGTGTCAGCACTGTATTATAAATACTATCCTAGAAATGTATCTTAGAATACATTCTAGAGACTGACAGCCAAATGTGAATACGTTGGTCTAAAACTAAACGTACAGCAAATTACATACATTCATATATATACATATCTAAACACACACAGAATGAATGTATGTATAGTTGACAATAATATATATCTGTAGCAAGTTTATTATACATATATCTCTGGCACACTAAATGTGTAAAGAATTTTAAAAGAACTTTCTGAGTTCTTTGGTTCACAACACCGAGGATCATCTTAACCTAACTGCATGCTTAATGTATGTTTTCTAGATTATATTCGTAAATGCTTCATAAACGCTGCCTGTTTAATATATCTAACAACAGAAAGAAGGTAACATTTCTACCTGTCTTGCAGAAGAAAATTTAGAAACTGTAAGACTACTGAATCTCCTAGAAATGCCCTGAAATTACCTGGAAAATAACAATTTCTTGGGTCTTTTACTTGTCACTTGTAAATCAACATTCCCAAGGCATCTTGCTGATTTCAAAATAATGATCAGAGATCTCTGATAAAAACACCAAGGGGAAAAAAAAGCATAATGGTATCACTAAAGCTATTCTGTATTGTGTTTTATTGCATTTCTATGATTTGTGTATTTTATCACTACTTTTTTTTAAACATTTTTATACATTATCCCTTACATAAAAATAAATATCAAAGGAGTCATTACCACTACAGTAGTTAAGAACGAGTAAGGTTTTGTTAATTTCCAAGAACTCTGACTGTCAATGGTTTTAAATATTTTCTGTTCTATTATTTTATTCCCAACACAATAGTAGTTTCAGGGCCAGTTCCTGCCTGTAGTACTCACCCTGTATGGTATAACATCTCTTTAAATTAAGGTCTAATCAGAGACAGTACAGAGGAATAAGGTTGGAACAATCCAGGCTTGAAGCTAAATCAGAAGATTGCAAAGGGATTGAACTGAGATATCACCTGAAGCAGAAGGAATGTTGTTAGCACCCCAGGCAACAGAGCTATATGGAAAGTATCCCGTACCTGCCATATGAAGACCAAATTACAAAGTCAAGACCGAAATGCAACAAGGGATGCTCTCGTCAGGTGATGCAAACGGACACATAAATTACTAGGACTGACAATATCAGCATCCTTCTGGTAACTTATTTTCTCCCTACCCATACACCTTATAGATTCAAGGTTAAATAGTCCACCATGCTTATAGTCATCCTGCACCATATATAGCAAATCCTGACTTCAAATTGCCGGCACCTCTAGCTGGTGCATGCAGGGTATCAATGAAATTAACCACATTTTCTTTTCATTTAATTACCACAATGCTTGGGATGTGAGTGGCTTCAATTCCAGCCAACTGTCTTGGCCAAGCCTCTCACAGAAATATAAATAGAGATTTAACTTTCAAAGGATCCAGCCTGTGCTTTCTCTTTTGTGCTGTTTTTTGAAGTTTTGAGCTCATCTGTTTTATGTAATGTAACTGCAATAATACTGCCTCCGAGTTAGCTTGCAATAACTCACTCTTGGTACAGCAATAATTGAGCAAACAGAAGCTTCTACCAGAGGCATTCTTTTCTATTATTTATTGTAATATTTTTTCATAATTTAATGAGAAACATTTCAAAAGCAACATTTTTATCCTTTCATGTTAAATTAATTTACAGTGCTATAAGCCATAATGAAAACAGAGAAATCATCAGCAAAAAAGCATGTTAATAAAGACAGATTTCTACAAAGTTCTTTAACTAAACTCATAAAATAATTTCTTCTGTTTCTGTCAGGTCCAGCTTGTCTCGATTTGTTCCCAGTTATTTAGACATATAGTGAAAATTACATAACAATGAAAAAGCAGAAACTACATCAGGACAAAAGGACAAAATGGAGAATAAAAAAAGTATTTTTTAACTTAAGCAAATCTGATTCATATTAGTATATTTTATCCTAAATATCTGCTCCTGTATGGAAAATGTCAACCTCCAGTCTGGTGTTGTAAAGATCTTAGGAAAATATTTAGGAAAAAGAAAATCAAATTAAGCAAGCCAGCCTCAAAAATGAGATAAAATAAAATAATAATTTTTTTTAAAGCCCCAAAACAAAATACATAGCTTCTCACCCCAACACCTGGTTCAAAGTCTCTATACTGAGCCAGATACAATAGGTGTTCATGATCAGTAAAATTTCTTTTGATATCAACAGGACTTGAGTCGCCGAGGATTAGGTTTAGTGCAAGGAAATCGTAACTGTGGAAATGTAACCGCAGCTGCAAGTTTGCTCTGAGGAGAACATGTAGCCTTTCTTCTCTCATGCCCTGATCACAGATTAAAACTGGCTAATCATCCTTTTTTTACCTGAGGCAGCATGCAGCCCAGCAACACCCGGGTGTAAAAAGTGTAGGCTGGATGTCTGACAGGAGACACAAGATATTAAAATAACAAGCTGACACATAATAGTTCCCACTGCAGAAATAACATTTCTTGGCACAATTTTTCAGGCAGTGCTAACCCTCCATAGTATTCCATGTCCCACAAACGTAAGGCTAAAATAAAATTGTTAATTTTATTTTTTAAATCCAATCAACAAGCTGGGATTTAAACACTGTTGCAACTCTTACTCATGAGGTATAGAATTACAGTACCACAGTTAAAAAGAAGCGATGATCTGTTGAGGTTCATGTGTTGTTGTGTCTGTAATTGGTGTAACGTAAGTGAGAACAGGTTTATTTTGTAGCTTTGATCTGGCAGCTTCCAGCAGGTTTCCAGTTTATGGGAAGAAAGGATTTGCCACTTCATTTATAGATCAGTGAAATACACTTTGATATAAAGAGTACAAAAAATAGCAGGACAACTCTAAGCGTTCCTTAGCAAAAGACCTTTGAAGTTCAACAATGAAATTTAGTGACTCAGTCTTTTGGGCTTTGTACTTCATCTTCTAGGAAGTGCGTCTTGCTATTCTTTTTTGCTGAACTATGAAGTAGTTTCAGAAAAAGAGTAATTAAAATTGTGTCCAACCCAGCAGCATGAGGTAGAAATTAAAATTAAGTAGTAGTATTAAGTAGTAGTATTACATAGTAGACAATGTATGGTATTTCTGGAGAGCACATAATTTACATCTTTAATCTGCTTAGTGACTAGATAACTCTCATATTTGCCTTATTGGTAATTTTCCCCTAAAAAGCTGTAATATCTGATCCAGGTATGAGAAATTAAAATTCTGACATTAAAAAAAAATAGTCTCACAGTCTCTTTGGGGGTTAATTCAGTTATTTAACAAAAAATTATCAGTGTAACCTGTCAGAAGATCTTTTTGGCTGATCTTTTTGACTGATACAAATTTGTCAATCAAGCTTCTCTAAGCTATAGAGACTTCTAACATGAAAAAAACAGGCAAAGTAAGAAAGGTACAAGAAAATAAAAAAGTTAATCTTCTGAACTGATTAATAGGCATGCTTCTTGGTGCTCATGGCCTCTTTTGTTCATGCAGTATCTTTTCAGCTATATGGACAGTACAGAATTGAAGCCATTTATTTTAAATCAAGAGTCCAGATGTTTTCATTCACGTACCAACACCGCTTGTGACTGTTAGTATATCATACTAAAAACAAGCTAAATAACCAGCTGATAAGCAATGTATTCTTTTCTCTGCTATATTTGTTCATAAATATTGACTTCTGTCTTAGATGCCATAATATGGTCAGCTGAAAGCTTCTAATTTACCAAGGCAAAAACGGACAGTTACGTTTCAGATCTCTCCTGCCATTCCTCCAGCCTCTTCCAGCTCTATTCTGATTCAGCAGAGATATTCCACACAAAAAACCCTACTGTATGATTGCAGCCATTTCAATCCAACTTTAAATCACAAAGGGTCCTAGATTAGCATATCTAAACCACAAATCACCCACACTTGCAAGGTAAACTGCTAAACCAAACTATGAGAATAGCTTCCCAAAATAACTTTCCAAACGTACTGTTACCCTGAAAACAATCCTCCCTGTCTCAATGACCAAAGTGTCTAATAGAAATATGACAAGATGCAGTAAATGCAGAGAGCAAGAGAGAGAGCAAAGAGAAAGGATTCCACATGTCTGAAGAAAATTACATCGTGTTCCTTTCACATACCTGAAAATAAAGTGATTTGCCTTTTGTATGCACAGACTAGCAGATGATCTTACTGCCTGCTATGCTTCCCTTCTTGAGACCTGCTTTGCCTCATTTTTTAGTACTAAGAAAAATAATTCCCTGGGGTCAGTTATTGACTGCTACCAAAGAGAGACAATAGGCTACAGTAACAGAAGGTAAATGGATTTCCGCGCTCCGGTGCAGACTCTCTTCGCCCCGCTCCCTTCCCTCCCCTGAGAAGCAGCAGCAGTCCTGCATACAGTGGAATTACACAAAGAATTCATGGGCAAAAATCTGAGTGGTTATGATAGGCACAGAGCAGTTTCATAGCTGTGCCCATTCAGCTGTCCTGACAACTACATCAGCCAAATTGAAGCAGTGAAAACCTTTTTCTGCAACAGTAAGAAAGCCATCACCCCAAGAAGTGGCATAAAGGAGCTGAAATCCTTTCCCTAAGCCAACAAACATTCACTTTCAAGGAAATTTTCTATTAACACCTTTCCCACCTAGTGACAACAAAGAGGTAAAACAAGGCAGAATATCAGCAGACATAAACATTTCTCAGCAAGGCAGCGAAAAACCAAACAAATGTCACTGCCTCAACACTTACAGGACATTCATGTGGACAGGTGAGTCAGCAGAAGACACAGCTTAAAACTTGGAGTGATCTGGCAGAAGAAACTTTCTAGGCATACGTTTGCATACTTTCATAGTTACCTATGACTAAATCGTGGTCATGCTTTGGGGGAAAAGTGATCTCAGCAGCCTGAGTTTACATTTTGGTTCTCTTCTATTGCCTCACAGGGAATTGCACAATTTAGAAACATACTGAGTGGTAGGACCTTCATGACACTATAAGCTCTTTAACCTGTTTTAGGTAAAAGACAATTAAATGAAGAAGCTAAAAAAAAAAGAAAGAAAGAAAAGATAAACACCATTAACATTTACACTGCCAACAGAGAGAGGGAGAGTACACACACACACATTTTAGATATATATATATATAATCACACCAATCCTAGTCACATAATGTAGCCAGTTAATTATTTAGCTATTCCTCCTAGGTTCTCTCGAAGTCAGAGAGACATATGCTTCTCCAGAAGGCAAATAGCCCCAGCTCAGCTGGGCTAAAATGCCTTTTGGAAGTGCTTCTCTCTTATCATTGTCTGTGCAGAACTCAGAAAAACAGGTATCACTACCAGGTTGAGCTGGGTGGCTCAACAACACAAGTTCAGAAACACCTCTTGGATGTTTCTTCATGGTGTGAGGAGGCACAAACACGAGCTGCTGTTGCACTGCTAGTGAGATGAAGACAATGGGATACCTACATTTGGCCAGCCAAATAGCTTTCTAGATTCCACAAACTTTGTCGTTCTCAGTGGGAGCTTAAACACTTACACTTACCAATGACATGTAGAAATGAATGCTAGAAGCTGACTCTTCCACCCTATCACCTACAGTATTCCAGTAAGGACTGGTGACAGATACACAACAGAGAGGTTACATGGCCTCCAAATAATGTAAAGGCAGACAAAACACTGAAGTGATGACATCACTCTATTTCTGCAACCTGGTGATTCAATATGTATCAACTGATACGTGGATACAAAGAGCAGAGCTTGTGGCTGCTTGTTACCAGTGTTTAAGGACACATCCTCCTAACTTCACATAAAGAAAATCCATACATGACAAGGTTATTTAAAAAAAAATATATAGCCCACAAGGTGAACAGGTTATCTGAAACTGTATAATCCTAAAACCAGATGAGAATAGATATGAAGGATAATATAATATATATATAAAAATATAATACATATAACAGAAGAACCTATATAATAGAATTTATGTGAGTCTACATGATTTCCAGTGTCATAGGCTCTAAATAATGTCATTCAATCTCATGCAAAGCAGCTCAATACTGCTATTTTAGGGTACTTGGCAGATATCATAACATCGTATGAGTCCTCCACACAGAAAAGTATACATAAAATCAGAAAATTGACAACACAAAAATAGAACTTATAAACCCTAGAACAAGTATTGATGCACATTTAAGTAGCTATATATTTTCGTTACGATATTCAACCACTGAAAATGTAATTATTATACTAACAATTTCAGAGAAGACAAGCCCAAATCTAGTTAATTTTACTGAGACAAAATGCAACAAAACTGTGATAAGCAACCATAATTTAAGGCTGACTTTCCAGAATTCCCAAACAACATGCATTTTACCCAAAAGGAAAATACTGAACATCAGATCAGAATCTCCTAACTTAATTACAGCACTGCCACAAAGGAGGACAAAGGTCCTCCTCCAGAAAGTTCCTATTATTTTCAGTGATAACAGGTGATGAACCCACTGGAATCATTACAAAATAGAATAAGATAATACTTCTCTACTACGAGTCACTCTAGTAAAAAAACCCTTTCATTTCATATGTGGGATAAATGCCAGTTTCTGTGGTGACCATCAATGAAATGGAATCAGGTAACACACAAACTGAAATGGTATCCAATGAAAATAAATGATTCAAATAAAAAATGTGGCAGAAAAGGATAAATGCACATGTGGAATTTCATACTGATAGAAGAGATTCAATTTCTTGTCAGCAGTTGAAAGAAAGAAAATCTAAACTCGTGACAGAAAATGAAATGGGGCGCTCGGTGATGATATAGACAAAGTTATTCTTGTCAAAAATGCTGTCTGTTTAGGTAGTGGGATTTGCCATGCTGCAATATACAACTGCTTCACAGTGCATAATACAGAATAGCTAGTATTGTGAAAACTTGTAAATTCATATGCAGAAAACCTGTGCTATGGCAGCTATATACTGATAAAAAGGAAAAGTTTACAGCATTTCTTAGAAGACAACAATTTTTCTCACTACAGACTGAAAATATTTCACAAAACAAGTAGAACTTGTCTCTGAAAAGCATTTGTGATTTTATTTTATTCCTTATTTGTATTCTTTGTAGGTCATTGCCTTTTTACATATTCAGGAAGATGTCTGCCCTAAGCCAAAAATAATACTTTTCCTCAGTTATGGACTATATAATTTACCCTTTTTATATTAACAAGTTAATAATCACAATACAAGCATTTTTCTTTATACCTGCCTTGGCAAAATACACATCTGGTCTCATGAACAAAAAATTATGTGCACTTAAGCCATGTGTTTTGAACAGTCTGGTATGAGGAATAATTGCAAAAGGCACAGACACCCTTTTAAGCTTATTTGAAGAATATATTAAAAGCTACCATTGGGTTTTTGCGAACAGTTTTTATTCATTGATCACTTTTCAAATAAATCTGCTATAAGGAATACAAAGGAAATAGAGGAACTCAACGGCAGATTAGACTGTACCAATAAATACTGATGATCACAGGAAAATCAAGTGGCAGAAATCTTCAAAGTTTTGGTAACTACACAATCTCATTCCTATCGCTTCAAGTTGATGGGCTACAGCGAAACATGGCATATGCTTAGTGAGACTATGAGAGTGCCCATCCTTCCAGTTCTTTGGATGTGGGAGATCCTGTTTTAGAAAAGCCTATGCAAACATGGATGAGGCATCCTAGAGAAATGATAAGGTCAGGAGGAAATGGAATCAGAACCTGTTCAGGAATAATGGCAAATCTTTTTATCTATTCCATCCCTTTCCTATTTGTGTTTTCCACGCTCTCCTCTAATAATCTTACTTAATACAACACAACCTCACACTTAATGCTACAAAAGCTTTTCCCATCTAATCTGTGTTTGAAAAATCTGTGTTTAAAGCTAGCAGGCTTTGAGTGTTAATCTGCAAGTGAAAACTTAGGACCATCCTTCTGGTGTGCTCAATACACTTTTATAGAGAAAAAACATAAGTTAAGCAAGTGAGCATATACTATGTTACTTAGCACATTTGACAAATGGGATTTTTCTTCTACCTCGATTACGAGAACATATGCAAATGAGAAATTTAAGGAAGAAATTTATCTTTCTTCCTGTTTACAAACACCCACTTTATATGTGAGATTTCTGGCAACTGAGAGCTGTTTATGTCCTGGGAATAAGTTTTCAGAATACTTACATCTCACTCTAGTAACGAAGTACTATATCAATTAATATAATAAACCTTTTACCTTCTAAAGGAAAACAGCATTGATTAGAGTTTTGTTCTAAGTTCAGAAAAAGGAATGGCAGAAGCAGAATACATCTTTAATGTATCCACTCCCAGATAAACTGCAGCATCAAGACATTTTCTGTTTTTATGATAAAGATTATCCAAACTAAAATAATTAAAACAAAATGTTAGACAAAAAGTAGCAACATGTACATATCTGTTTTATTACAGATTTCCTGACCACTTCTCTTTGATATCCAGCTAAGAAGAACAGCTGTGGCACTGCCTTCCCCATTGAGAATCAGCATCTAAACCTCCCTGTGAAAGTATTCAGCTTTCCACTAACGTAGCACTGTGCTGTAACTTGGCTCTACACAGCTGCTCCACTTCCCAGCTTTTCTTCTCTTCTTTCTATGTTATTCCTGCCTGTACTGAAAGCCTCCTGTTCCACTTTTTCGTATCCTTACCTACATCAAAGTACATCATGATATGGAAGTGACACTGACATTGCCATTGTAATTTGAACGGAGCAAGATCACAGTCTCAAAAGATGGCAGGAATATTAGTATATCAATATTATAAGATACTGCTTGACCACACGCTGGGCTGTTAAGCAGCTTTTTAATAAAACTGTTACTTCTCTGAGAAGGAAAAATAAACCACAAACCAGCAAGCCTAGTCCAGATAACAAACTACAATAGTATAAAATAAACATAAATAAACCACCACGGCTGTATTTATTTTCAGACTTGATCCTTAGATTGCATTTGAAAGGGTTACTCATTTGCATATCTTTTAGGACTTAAAGCTTCAAACACAAATATATATTTATATCTATGTGTATGAGAAATCTCATTGATTTCACCAGTTTTACCCATTTTTATAGGACAGTAGATTATATACTCTTTGAACCAACAATGTCCTTATCTTTGTGCCTTTCTTGTGCCTATCTTGTGTACATTAATCATAATGTAGTTGAGTGGTATGACATTAAACTATGTTAAAAAGCATCTTTGGCCCTTTGTGCTACTGGATTATTTCATCTATCATGTCTATCTATAGTTCATGAGATAAAAATAAAAATACACCAGAGAACCTGATTGAACATAGACACCATCTTTGTCCTGCTCTTCAGGCACATTTATACACACTGTACACTGATGTGTTGTCAGAGTTAACATGAAGCTAACTCTTTATGTTGTAAAGTACTTCTTTCCCCTCCATCCAATGCATTCAATTTAAAATACAGGTATTAACACAAAACACTATTCTTTTACCAAAATATGTAATCTTACCAGCAAACTAGGAACATAGACCTAATTAGAAGGACCGTAGCCTGTAGGAGGTCTCAATCCAGAACTGTGCTAACAGTTCCCACCCACTCTGTGCAAAAGCATCAATCTGATAATACACTACCAAGGTAAATCCCAATTAAAAAAATAATTATTTCATGCATGTCACCATTCATGTTTGGGTGATAACTTTTAAGGAAATCTTTATTTTAGCTGTAAGAGTAATGGATTAAGGGAGAAAACGCTTGGAGGCCAAAGGCTGCAGGTTTCATCTCTGTGCATACGGAAAGAAACCTCGATTTTAAGTTATGGTACTCTGAAAAATACTTGTACTACTTTCATTACTTACCTCTACCTTTCACCTTTCAATCTCCCTATCAGTTTCCACTAATAAGAGTAATTTTAAAATATATAATTATTTTTATTCTCTGTAGTCCCTTCTCCTCACTTCATCTTTTTCTTTTTACTCCTTTTCCTCCTCACTTACTTAAACACATTACTCAGGAACTCCTGGGAGATGCTTATGAAATTTTCTCAAGAAATAGCAAGAAAGTTTTCAGTTTCTTACTTACTTATAGTAAAGCTTTCCAATTTGCATATTTAAGTCAAAATTAATTAGACTACAGAATGACTGACTATGTGACCAGTTACTATGTGATCAGATCAGAGACCACAAAAATCACAGAATAGTCAAGGCAGGAAGGCACCTCTGGAAATAACCTGATCCAAACCGCCTGCTCAGAACAGGCCACACACAGCCAGGGTTTGAAGATCTCCAGTAATAGAGATGCCACCACCTCTCTGGACAGCCTGTTTCATGAGTTGACCATCCTCACAACATATTTTTTTTATTATGCTAACCAGGAATCTCCTGTGTTNTTTTTTATTATACTAACCAGGAATCTCCTGTGTTTCAGTTTCTGCCCCCTGCCTCTCATCCTGTCACTGAGCACCACCGAGAACAGCCTGGCTCCGTCTTTTTCACACATCTCCTGTCAGGTATTTACACACCTCGATAAGATCCCCCTGAGCCTTTTCTTCTCCAGGCTAAACAGTGACAGATGTCTCAGCCTCTTCTCATATGAAAGATGCCCCAAACCCTTAATTATCGTTGTCGCCCTTCGCTAGGCTCGCTCCAGTAAGTCCATGTCTCTCTCGCAGAGTCGTCCGGCCCTGACCCCAGCACTCCAGATAAGTCTCACCAGTGCTGAGCACAGGGGAAGCATCACCACCCTCAACCTGCTGGTAATGCTTTGCCTAACACACCCCAGGGTGCTGTTGGCTGTTTTTGCCACAAACGTGCCACATTAGAATTTGAGGACAAAATTAAATTAGTCTGAGGAAGATGAAGAAAAACTTTTCCTAGTATTAGCTAGATGAGCAGGCACTCAGCTCTGCTAGAAAACATTCTGATTCAAGCATCTTCTAACCCATACATCATGTCACAAAATTAACTATGCTGGGCAATTATACGTAAATTATGTTTGAAATAAAGTTGGAAACAATTTTATTATCTCAGAGAACACTGCTAAATAATCAAGAAGAGTCAGGAACATGTGTCTAGCT
>RSEF01000001.1:139667890-139715193 GCA_003993805.1 Himantopus leucocephalus
ATGCCATCATAGAAAGCTATCAGATTGGTCAAGCATGATTTCCGCTTGGTGAATCCATGTTGGCCACTCCCAATAACCTTCTTATCCTCAGCATGCTTGGAGATGACATCCAGAATGACCTGTTCGATCACCTTTCCAGGGATGAAGGCGAGGCTGTCTGGCCTGTTCCCACGTCCTCCTTCTTGCCCTTTTTGAAAAGTGGCGAGAAGATTCAGATGTTCCACTCACATGCAGTTCAACAGAACTCAGTATGTGTTTGATATAAAAGCCTTACAGAGGAAATCCTAACTCCACTGAGATGAATGACTAACCTTCAACTGACTTCAAAGGGAACAGGATGTTCTGTGATAGTTTTACCTCAATTGTTTTTTGGACAAATTTCAAAGATAAAAATTCTTGGCAGAAGAAAATGTAACCCTTCAAACAACAATTCTGGACAATTTAACATAGTGGAGACAGGCATAAATACATCAAAACACTAAGCCTGGGAGTGAGGAGGTCTGACTATTATGCTAAGAAAAGCCATGACAAAAGTTGATATACCTGAAATTTTGTGTGCTTACATGCAATTCTGGCAGACTCATCTAAATCTAACTCTTAAATACTTCATGATTTGCAACGTTTTCTTCCCCCTCAATAAACTGTGAAATAAGCATCAGGTGTTCACATTAAAAAGACACTTGATTTGGCTTGTGACTTATCATATTGTGTTCACTGTGATGCAAGTATCCTCTATATATTCTAGATAATTTATCCAAGGTCTGGGGAGATGCATTTCTTTCCTTAACATATGTATACCTGTTCTCAAATCACTTTCCAAATTTTAGTCATGGAAATGAACGCATAACTGATACATTCATCAGCTTAACTGATGATTCAACTTTACTTCAGCTCATGTAAATAAATCCATGAAGTATACCATAAGGCCTTTAAAAGAAACATACCTCTATATTTTCTGTTATTTAATCAAAAGATACATTTAAAAGAGTCTTGTATAAACAGATGTGTTAACAAACACTGAATTGGCTTGTACATAGCAACACAATGAGATTTTGAAACATCAAGGTTCTTCAATCCTGTTCTTTTTGCAGAAGGAACTAAGCTTACTTTTTAAAATCATTCCTTCCCAACTAGCTGTTGTTATTTCTGAATAGAAGGCCTAAATCTAAATAAAAGCCTGATTAAAAACAACTTGAACTCTTGTCAGCTCAAGGCTTACATTCATGATTGTATTTGACACAATAATCATCATCATATCTTAAGACCGAAATCTTGTTGACAGTCTATGACTTAGGTCTGCTTTTTCCAGTTAGTTGTAAAATTGCACCCAGCTCATCTTCCAGGAACTATGTTTACATTTATAGTTTTTCACAAGCGAAAAAGCATGACAATATATTCTAAAATACTAACTTGATAGCCATTTTCTTTTTAATACATCCATCTCTGGTAAATAAGATTTAAGAAAAAAAAAAAGTAGCAGCACACATACTCAAATGATCTTGCAACAAATAACTCTTATCCATCACACAGGGTGGGAAAAGCCTCTACATATGTGAAGACATAACTATAGATATTTTTCCATATGAATAATTCTGAAAATAATTTTTTTTAAAAAAATGCAGCCTCTACTTTTACTATCTGTTTATCAGCAAGAAAACAACATAACTTTTGACTATATTATGGTTAAAAAAAACAATATTAACTTCTGACCCTGAAGGAAGTCAATAGAAAGCATGAAAAGACGTCAACAGACAGTTGCTCATTTCCACAGCTTTGGTCACAGAGTCACAGAACAGTTGAGCTTGGTAGGGACGTCATATTGTCAAACACCCCTGCTCGAGCAGAGTCCCTAGAGCTAGTTACCAGGAGCGTGTACAGACGGCTTTTGAATACCTCCAAGGATGGAGACTCTACAGCCTCCCTGGCCAGTCTGTGCCAGCATTCAAACAACCTCACAGTCAAAAAGTGTTTCCTGATATTCAGAGAGAACCTCCTGTGTTTCAGTTTGCACCAATCGCCTCCTGTTCTGTCACTGGGCACCACTGGAAAGAGCCCAGCTCTGTCCTCTTTGCACCCTCCAGAGTCATGGGCGCATCCCATCAGTGTCCATGGACTTATATATATGTCCAGTTTGCTCAGACCCTTAATTTCAAGAAGGCAAAAGCCAGCAAACTAAATGGGTCCTATTTCACAGTGAATCATGTACCGTTTACCCAGGTTCACAGAAGGCACATCCCAAAACTCCAGCACACTGTTGACCACCTAAGAACACAGGGGACATGATGACAAATCATTAGGTGATGTTGTCTGTGCTCTGTGTTATTCCAAGGAATTCCTATGGATGAAACACTTAGATACAAACATCTTGTTGCCTAAATGCTGGACAGACAGCTGGGACAAACACATGGGTATATGGAACCATTTAAAATAAAAATCATCTTCCTATGCCATAAGATCTGGCACTAAGCTCTGTTACACTGTCACTATAGCACTGCATTATGATTTCCTACGAGAATATCTGAATGACTAAATGATTCTCTATTTCCTGTTTTCCTCTTTGTTCAGAGAAGTCATGGCTCAGGTTTTCTAACAAGGTATATAAGAACAGCGCACAAAGCTTGAAAGGGAAAAGTTTCTGTTTTATCAGAGACCTGTATGCATAAAGTTGACTACAGATGTGAAACCCAATCTATATCCACAATGGAAATTGCAAGAAAATGACTAAGTAGCAAGGAGTGGTATTGTTGTAGGTCATGCAGACAATGTCGCACTATTTGTCTTGGATATTACTTTTCTCAGATGGTAGTCATCTTAATTTTTCAAGTTATATTCTAGTACTACAAAGGTTTCCTAGAAATTAGAACAACTATGTTAAAAGTTCATGGGAGGAAAAAGAATGTAAAACACTAAAAAACAGAGACAGGCTCTCTCAGAATAATCATAAGAAAGCAAAACAGAAAAAACTTTTAACATTCTTAACCTCAAGTAAACACTGGAGATGGCTGCCTTGTGTTGCAATTGACAAAAATTAAGTTGGATCAACTGATATTAACACATTAATTCTGTATGCACGGGTGGACTACAAACAACTCGTCAACCTTCCTATTAAAAATGCAAACAAGTAAATGTATAGATGCATTATTAAAAAAAAAGAAAACCATAGCATTACTTATCTCCTGCACTTCATTCATTCATTCATTCATTTCATGTGATTCTCCTCACACTTGCAGTGTGAGGTACGTGCACGAGACTACATATAAACTACTCATAAAAATGTTATGCAGAAAAGCAGTATTAGAATAGTCTTTCTCACAAATTCTATGTTTTGCAGTAGCTGTAGATATCTAAATTTCCATACTTTACTTAGTGATTTATCTATACTGTACACTCTGCCTTTATCTAAAGGATAAAAATACTGAACAGTCAAGGAAATAAATTTTTTTTTTTTACATCCATATGGCATTAGCATGACGTCGTTTTTACAGGTCTTGAATGTATTTATGTGCGATTTTGATTTCTTATATTAACTTCTATAATTCTTTCTTGATTATCTGTATTTCTGATCTAAAAAAGGCCATCATCTGCTATTCAACACCTGCAACATAGTTTGTCTCAATTCCTTGAAATTATTAAATATTCTAAATGACAACTGTACATTCAAATCTGATCTCTATATGATTGTTTAATGTGCTGCAGCTTATTCAGAATGACAATCTGAACAAGAGTGGCTTATTTATCTTACTAATTTTAGTAGTCCCAAATATCAAGTAGTGACATTATTCTAGCAAATTTAACATGACTAGTGTATTTGACCCGGTCCAAGCTAAGCACATTATACATGTAGTAAACTGCTGATGACACCACATGAACATGTAATTATGTTCAACAATCTTTAATATTTATGACTAGCTAAGTGTTGCCCCTCCATAAACAGACCTTACCCAAACAAATATATACCTAGAAGGAGAAACCACCTATAAAGACTATATATGCATCTATACAAATACTGAAGTGTTATGTTTCAATCAGAAACAGAAATGAGGCTCTGTATTGGGAATGGGTACTCAAGATTTCTGCTTTCACGTGTAAATATTATTCTACATTGCTTTAATAAGTGTATTATGGATCAATAAAAATCTGCATCTTTGAAAAAAATACATTTGCCAACTTCTTAGAATTAATTGAAACAAAAGATGAAAACTAACACTAAAGCAATATAATCTATTTACTATCCACAAGTTAAGCCCCTATACAAGGAGCTTTTTAGGAACCATGGCAGGGACGCAAAGTTTTGTTACAGAAACCTCTTGAATGAAACAAAACTGAGATTAAGAACATATAATGTAGTCAACGTAAATAACATTCAACTCTGAGCATCGGGAGTCTTTCCCAAGGGAGCAGCACTAGGTGTTATTCAGTGCATTAATTAACTATTTGGAAAAGGGCATGAAGAGCAAGATGGCAAATTTATTTAGGTTAGTCAAACCCAGTAAGAACTGTAAATAATTCCAAATGGAAAAAAATCGTCAAGAATGTGATAGTAGAAAGATTCAATATAAATGTGTCCAAAATACCAGACACTACAAGGAAGATTTAAACTCAGTATACACTGTTGGGTTCTGAACTAGCTGTAGCCTTGAAGGAATTTAGTATTTAAAATCAAGACCAAGAGCTTAATGAAGATGTCAATACATACTAGCATATGAAAGATTACTAGTTAAAAAAAAAAAAGAAATGAAGGAATAAATATTATGTCTATCTTTAACTCTCTCTCCTGATGCTGGCTTGGGTACCTTATCCCAACCAACACAAAGGAGAGTAACATCAGACATAAAATGACTAAAGCAGTGACAAGATGTAAAACCAATTTAGCCAAAGCAAAATTTAATAAAAATGTTCCATGCTTCTACTTCTACTTTCCCCAACATTAAAAAAAGTAACATTGACAAGTGTCCACATCTCCAATGGGTCAGCACAGTATAAAAGGAGGAGTGTCATCAAATGCAGATCTGAACTATGCTTTCTTAGTGCCATCTTTGAACAAGTCTATTCTGCTGGTGTTCCCACGGGAGCAAAGACAGAGGACAGCCCTGCAAGAATTGCCTCCTGGACCTTGGAGTAAAACTACACTGCAAAACTTACAGGTTGACTATCATAAAAGTAAATCTACCCTCTTGTAATCAGTAAAGGTATATGGTTCATAACAGAGCAATAGACATTATTAGTAATTAATTAATGCAGCTGAGGTATCAACCTCAGACATGCATCAAGAACTCATGGAAATTTCCGAACTGTTTACCATTACAGCAGCATCTCTTTCACATTTTAAAACAAAAAAATAACCAAAATCAGTATATATAAGTCACGTTGTGGGGTACAGAAAACACATCCGAGTTAAATTTAAAAAAAAAACCCACAAATTAGACACAAGTCTAACTTGACAGGATTAAAAAATAAGAAAGCATATAAATAATTAGAAATTGAATAAGGAAAATAAAAAATAAAACATAAGATACTAATAAGATAAAATGCAGAAAGTGGGAAATGGGTGTTGCAAGCTTGGCACTTTTGGTAATTACAATAAATTTGTTTTTACCATATATTCTGTCAAGTGAACAAATGGAATCTCAAAATTATGTAGTACATTTTAAACATATAAGAATACTTTTTTCTTTCTCTACCTACAAAAAGTGCACCTGTGTAATTCATTGCCATAAAGCACTGCTGTGCTTAAGCAGATATGTATCAGATACATAATCGATTATGTATCTGGTACAAAGGAATAATCTGCAGATATGCCAGCTAGAGTGATAATTCCAAGAGCTACTATTTCTTATCATTTGCAGGAGATAATATTTCTTATAGTTTGCAGGAGATGTAATGCTTAGTAGCTGGGGAAGAGCTCTCCATTTTTTAAATTTGTCAGAGAATGGAGCACAGTGCAGTTAAATTTGGGTTATTGGTCAAGATGTGATTGATACTGGATGCTAAGCAACATGAACATACTCTGGTCTTTTCCTTTTCACGAATTCCTTACTTACTGTTTCCCATTCTATGTACCTGTATCAGATACACCTTAAAAGCTCTGTCCTCAAGATTTACTCAAGTTTAATCTCACCTCTCCTCAATGGTTTCTCACCACCCTTATTTTAGGACATGCAAGAAAACTACATTGCTAATCCTGTTGCTTTCCCATCTGCCCTCAGTATTGCCACCTCCCCAGGTCTCTGCCTTGGTCAATAAGAGTCACAACCATCTGCCTCTTGTGCCACCAACCCCTCTCCAGAATCATAACGACTCATCATTTGTCAATTTCTTGTTGAGTTTATATAAAAACGTACTGTCGAAATTTCGTTCCTAGTTACAACACAGACACACAACAAAAGGCAAGGACGACTGTTATCAAATTGGCACGTTTGGTGGTAACTTCCAAAGAGAGACTAAAAATTTAATAGGCAGACTGAATTACCCTCTCAGTTTCAAGTGTGACTGACAAGCCAGTGATGGGGAAGCTCACACTGCCTGCACAGCAGCTGATCAGAAGCTAAACAATCATGAAGCACCAAAGCTTGCAATAGCAAGGAAACGCTGTATAAAAAAAAAAAAAAAAAAAAAAAAAAAAAAAAGAGAAAAAAAAAAAAANAATCCATAGAAAACACGGGGGAAAACAAAATAAGGCTATCATAACAATAATAATGCAAACAAAAAATGACAACCAAGGTCAAATTCCTTTGTGCTGGCACTCTGCTAGTTCATCAGCTCTATTAATTTCTGTTCAGTTGTTTGTTTTAAAGGATATGAAACCTGATAAGAAGTCTATTGAGGGGAAAGGAAAGACGTTCATTTGTTGCTATAAGCTTTGGATAACAGCAATAATCAGTTTGCTACAGTTTGTTAATTTATAATATAATAAGAAATAGATTTAAGGTTGAACTTTCAGGGCACAGAGCATTAGCTTCTGTTCTTGTTCAAATAGAGACTAAAACTCTCTAATTACTTCAGAAATTCTCACCTTCAAGAAAAAGAACAACACATTTGTCTTAATTTTCTAATGGAGTAAGAACAAAATTTGACATTTCTGTTCTTTCTCTCACAAAATCAGGCTTACTTATGCCTTCCTGAGCACCTTGCTCCTCCTGCACCTCCTGTGGATGCAAAAGAGCAAGATTTCTGAAATGGATTGTGCGCTGGTTTTGGCTGGGATAGAATTAATTTTCCTCACAGTATCTAGTATGGGGCTATGTTTTGGATTTATGCTGAAAATGGTGTTGATAAGGCAAGGATGTTTTAGTTACTGCTGAGCAGTGCTTACACAGAGTCAAAGCCTTTTCTGCTCTTCACAGGACCCCACCAGCGAGTAGGCTGGGGGTGCACAAAAATTTTGGAGGGGACATAGCCAAGACAGCTGACCCCAACTGTCCAAAGGGATATTCCATACCATATGATGTCATGCTCAGCAATAAAAGCTGAGGGAAGAAGAAGGAAGGGGGAGGACATTTGGAGTTATGGCGTTTGTCTTCCTAAGTAGCCATGATGGAGCCCTGTGTTCCTGGAGATGGCTGAACACCTGCCTCCCGATGGGAAGTAGTGAAGGAATTCCTTGTTTTGCTCTGCTTGCATACGTGGCTTTTGCTTTACCTGTTAAACTGTCTTTATCTCAACCCAGAAATTTTCTTGCTTTTGCTCTTCTGTTTCTCTCCCCCATCCCACGGGGGGGGCAGGGGCAGGGGGAGCGAGCAAGCAGCTGTGTGGTGCTTAGTTGCTGGCTGGGGTTAAACCACAACAGAGCGTTTCTTTGAAAAGTCCATATGAAGATCTGATTATGATTCAAGTTAGTCCATGAAACCACTCTCTCTTTAGAATCCTATGCCATAAACTATTTAATGATTTTGTCCAGTTTGATTTCACTCTAACATGAGAATGATTCTTATTTTCATCAGAAAGGAATAAACAGCATTTAATACACAGTAAATATGAACAAAGCAGCAGAATTCTATTTCACTCAAGACCAAAATATAAACAAGAATGAGAAAAAAATGGAAATAGCAACTGTCTGAGCAGTAAGGAACTGTCTTCTAGACATTCTACTTTCCCTTTTCCTGCTTAGTTTTAATTATTAACTTGCTCTCAGTATTTGAAGCTAAGGCTTCTTTGCAAAATGCTAGTGCTGTCCTCCTTTTTAATTGTCTATAATGAAACCATTAACATTAGATTACCGTTAACAATCAAAACCACTAAACTATCATCCAGCTGAATTCATGGTGTATAAAAAACCTCAGCAAGCCATTTGGCAGACAGACAAATTGACAAAAAAACCCAATTAATTTAAGAACAACGACAGTTTTCTCTTTGAGGTCATTTCTGTTTGTCCATGGGAGGACTTAGCAGACCTACAGATGATCTATTGCCTTTCTGGAAGTGGTAAAGGTACTACCCTACAGATGTAACTATTCAAGTGGTGGGAATATTAAATTTATTCATACTGATATTATAAGCCTTAAGAAACATGTCCCTGAAGTCACAAGGATCCCCAGATCCTATTACTGATGCTACCTTCTCCTGAAATAACTCAAGAACTTTTTCCTTTTTTCAATCCTAAAAGAGTTTCTCAAAAATTACAAGAATATGTTCACAAAGGTGGAAATGATGAATCACTCCATATTCTGGGTAACATTGCTTTTTCAGCTCATCCTACCAGCATTTTGAAAGCACTGCCTATCCAAGACCATCCTCTCACAAAGTAAACCACAAATATTCAGTACCCTCAGTTGACTTCTCATCTTGGATCCACATACTGCTGTCAGTACTCCATAAAAAGCACAGTCAGCTCAGTGGAGGACTAAGGTGAAAACTAGACTATAAGCAGCTAAGATGACTTTTGAGTTCTTCTATTTATAGGAGCTTCATCTGGCATTTTTATTTATGCCTTCATATATTTTTTTCCTATATGTGGTTGAAATTTCATCATTCTTAGGGGCATTAGGAAGAAAAAATAACAAAGCAATGCTAACTGGTGTCATTGCTGATAAGCTTGAGATTATATTTTGTACACAAATATCTGTTTAAGAGTTAGGCAGTTCATAGAATGTCTTTCAAAGAGGTAACCTATCTTTTATCTACCATCATAAAACAATCGCTCTCCCTCAAATGGCCTTTTATGTGTATTTTTTAAAATTGATATGTTAAGGGATGATATTTAACCAAGTAAAACATGAAACAACAAATATCTCAGATTAAACTCAGAGCAACTAAACCTTGCCAGAGTAGTATTTGCAGCCTTTTTGTAGTCCTTTTTTAAGGGTGTGCTTTTTTGTTTAAAATAATACCAACAAAATGGAACAAAGAAAACAAAAATTACATTAATCCTTTACCTAAAAATAACTCTTAAGAAACTTCAAAGAGATTGTAAACACAAAAGCCTTAACATTCTTGCATCACAAGCAGTTAATAAAGAGTTTTTCTTTAGAGTTTGCCAATGTTACTAACTCTGCTGGAGAGTAACTTCTGAAAAGCGTGGAGTGCTGTAGTGATTAAGTGAGACAAATTAGTTTCTTGAAAATTAAAGGGTTCTTGTACCCTTTTGTTTAATGGGAAAGACATTAGGACTGTGTATCAAATTCAGACTTCCTGGAAGAGCTCTGGATTAAATGCTTTTTTGAAAACTTTGTTTCTCCTCCTATTCAAAAGAATAGTCAACAGAGCTACATTAGTTCTTCAGAAAAACATGCTGACATATAGAAACATATAAAAGTATTTGGTCCTTAACATAATCTTGGGTGTGAAACCTGAGACAGCAGAGACTCACTTTCATTCAATATGAATAGTTCTAGTAAGCAGAGGTACTTAAGTCATTATAGAATTAAAACAAAGCAAAGTTCTCAAAGACAGAATGTGACAAATACTCAGACTAGAAATTTACTTTTTTAAATAGTAGAGGCAACAAACATAAACATGTATTATCAACATCTCTCACAAAACAAAATAATTGCCCTCCAATCACAATGTTTTCCAGCAGTCTTTGCAATTTTAAATTAGAATCTGTTGTTAAGCTGGTGTAAATAAAAAGCTTCAGCATGGCATATTGGTTGTAAAAAGCAGTCACTCTACATATCTACTTTCTTGAACCTGGCAAAATTATTTCAAAGAACAGTAAATAAATCACCAACATGATGATAAAAATAAAAAATATCATACTATGGTTTATTTGGGGAAAAAAAATGAAAAAAATACATCAGAAAATGACATTTGACCATTGTCATCTTCATCCGAAGTCTTATATTTGCAATGATTTCTTGCTCACACATACACGAATGCAGCTCTATAGCCAGGACAACAACCGCAGGCACAGACGTGTAAACAAGCTTCCCATATAAAAAAAGGTTCCCATGGCCACTTACATTTTTAATGTAGTTGTTTCACTGTGCTCAAATAAAGCGTGCCTGCACAAAGAACTGTAATAGCTGTTCATACGCATGGAATTATACGTATTTTAGGAATGCAGACCAACCTTCAAAGCAACAGAAGAATGGAAAGGAAAAGGCTGTCTGCTGGGAGAACCTAGAAGATGGGAATGTTCTTTAAAGCAAAACATATTGTGAATTCTTTCCTTCCTGACTTCAGCAGTCTAAGACTAGATGAGCAAATAAGCTCTTCAGAGATGGCTCCCAGAAAGGTCTAGCTACTGAAACCAACTATGAATCTTCAGTATAACTTAACATACTTCATACTGCTGGCTGTTGCTGATGTGTAAATGTAGTTTTTCTCACCCAGAAAGCAATCCAACTGTCACGCAAATGTGGTAACTTCCACAAGTGCCATAAAGAAAAGTACTACTAGGACAGGCACAGTATATTAGGAAAACTTGTCTCCAGCAGAATGGTCAAGCTCTTTCTGTGCAGGCAATAAAATTATACTTACAAACATTATGTACAGATACAGTTTACATTCTAACAATTGTATTTTTATAACAAGCAACCACTGATAAGCAAAGGTTTGCCGCTCAAAGACCAAAATTATATTATGACCTTTTTCACATGTAAAATTACTGGTATATTATGCATCTACATGGGAAATAGATATGCATCATACTTTTGTACTGTTTATGTCCTTAGTTTTTTTGGCCATTTGCATTTCATATCGTCCTGCTGACATGAAAAATCAGTGTCTTTTTGTACAACCAGCTCTGTTACAGAATTAATACCATTCTTAGATAAATACGGGAGGTGGTATCTCAGACCTTTCTAGATTGTCTAGAATTGTAATTGTCTAGGTTGTCTAGAAACTCAACTCCTTGCCACTCCCTCTCTAACTCCTTACAACATAAACTAATAACAACAACAGAAATCTAATTATATATTGATTCTTCACTGCCCATACCCTGTAGTGGGGAAAACAAAAGTTACTTTTTACATTTTGACTGATGTGTGTGTCCTCTATCTTGTCCCAGAGGCCAAAAAAAGCATCTTGGGTGGTGAAAGCTCTTAACACCTACTGTGCAGCCTGAGTTCCATTGAACTTGAGCAAAAGAACTGGTGGGCAATGCAAATATTTGAAGATCTCTATTAGACAGTGATGGGTGTGAGTCCTAACCAATTCTCAGACTGCGTTATGTAATTATTGTGATAATATATGCTCCACTTAAGAAAGATCTAAGTCCCTTTTTAGCTTAATATTTAAGATAGTGAAATTTAAACACATTTGGTGAATTCCCAGGAAAGGAACAAATTTAAGCAAGTGTTTATGTTTTATACGATAATTCGCATAAAATATGAGTGCCCACAAAAGGATGGAGTAACATAATACTACCATAACAAACACTTTTACATAAAGTAAATTTCTAATGGTTGCTTCCTTCATTGTATCTTTTCCTCTTGAGAGCACTTTAGTTCATCTGTTTTAGATTTATTTTTGTTAATACAAGCGATACAGATCACTTTCTCCTTAATTGTCTCAGCTTAAATAATATAGTTATTTCTTGGAAAGTCAATGCTTCTAAAGAAAAGAGGAAGAGACCTGTTTACAAGTCACTGGCTTTTGCCCATCCGATCAGTTCATGTGCATTTTAGTGTATCTTTGCAGTATCAACAACAAAAAATAAATTAAAAAGTGGCGAGTGAAAAAAGTGATACACCCATCAAGCACTCACCAACTTGTCTATTAAAGGAGTTCGAATGTTATTCGTTATAGTTCAATGTTATAAAACAGAACTGTAAGGCAAAGGGTAAACACACAGCAATCAGCTGCAAATCTACTTAAGCAAAACAAAACACAAGCTGGCAGATGTTGCCTTAATGACTAAAGTACTTGCTTTGGCTGAACTATTATCAACAGGCAAAGTGGAATTTTACTGTTGCTTGGCTGCCTGTTGTTTTACTAATCCGGTTCATAGAAAACAAGGTTTCATGCTTTTTACACTGGCACACAATTTTGATATTAATGGCAGGTTAGAGGAAAATGAGTTCGAACCAAGGCAAGCCAATCAATTTTTCTTTTTAAAAGAAAATATCCACAAAATAATTAGGCTGTTTAAGCATATAGGGAGAAGAAACTAAAATCTGTAGCAGAATATTTCCTCTTGGTACTCAAGACATGTATAAACAGTGATAAAACTATTTCTAAAATACTGGAGAAATGGTCAAGACCATTATTTGGAATATATTTCTATATCACTGAGAGGTCACTGAGTCACCAGAGCACTACTTACTCATGGTCTAGATGAAAATAACACTCATGGATATATCTGAAATCACGGCATATGCATCTCAGTGGAGAACTAGCCTTTCTTGGAGCCTGTGACAAACAGATCACATGTGTCCTTTCTACCGAGTCAATACTGTCTTACAGTTCAAAAGATCCCCAAAGCTATAAAGAAACAATTTGTTTTGCTCTGTGCAAAGCTGAAAAACTGAAGAGTAGAGGGATGGATAAACAAAACAAACAAAAAAATAAAACCCAGAACAAATTGACATTAAGTCATCCAAAGGCCCATGGACTCCATCCTCTCTTTCCACAGAGCTGCTTAGCAAAAGAAATCTAGGAGGTTCTTTCAAGACCTCACTCAGGAGCTCCTCTGTGAGCCAAAGGCCTGCCTACTGTGTCAAAAAACCCTGAAAAATCTACAGGTACAGAAAATCTTCAAAGTACAAGCCTTTTGCTGACTCGATGCCTCGGTGCATCCGTATTTATCAACGTCTCACAAAAGACAGGTAGAAATGTGTACAGCCCTTAGAGAAACTTACAAACTACTGTTCACAGCATGCGTCTTTTTCAAGTTCCCAAATCATGAGAAGTCTTACAAAAATTATATACAAAACAATGAATTAAAAAAATATTAGAAAGGTAGTAAAGACACACAATCAAAATCTAGGAAATTCTAATTCTACAGTTAGCTGTTCAAGCTTAATCCTATCCTTTTGTATGTCTTGATGGGAGGTGTCAACTCAATCAGCTAAACAGCTCTCTTCTAAGACATAAAGCATTTACTACAGTAATTCATCTAACACATGAGCTGTGAACAAGTCTGTGGGTTTTATAGAAGTTTGCAAGGAGTTTCTTGAAGAATTTGTACTCTATGTTAGCCTAGTACTTGGCTGAGTCCATGCAACAATGACAATTCTCACATTTAGACAACATTAGATACACTTCGGTTTGGGCTTGAAGCATTAACAGATTTAAAGATGCACTCTGCTACAATTGCTACCTGACCATCCACAGCAACTACAGAGATATCCTGGACTTCAGGATTACAAAGCCATCTCACCAAATGGGGGTTGTAGTCCTACATACAGACAAAAGAAATTTCCTTCAGTTCTCCCATTTAACCCTTTTGAGCTACTAATTTCACCTATTCATGGAGAATAATTTTGAGCATTAGACACCGAGCCTTTCTCATTCAGGAACGGATGTTCCCCCCAGCCTGTTTCTCAGACCACAGGGAGCAAAACGTTTTTTCTTAAAAATATGGCTACTAGTAATAAGGCTAAAATGGTTACTGCTATGACAGGAGAAATGCAAGTAGTTATTAACTGAACGTTTATACTAGTTTCTCAGTTTAGTTATTGTTCTTGTTAAAAAAAAAATCTTTCAAAGTATTATGTGGCTTTCTTTTAGTGGATATCAATAGCATCTCTTCTCTCATTTGATTGGGATGTTAAGTCAGTGGCAAGTCTGCTTCAGAAAAAATGCTGTTAAAGTGACTCATTCATATGAATACCAACTTCACAACAAATTAAACACAGAGTGGAAATAAATTTCTGTAGTCATCAGTGATTTAAGTAACTTCCATTATGCAAGATCTCCTGAATTTATTGTATATTTAACTAAAATGACTTTTGTGCCTTTGTTCATAGACTTTAATTAAAAACATGTTAAGATCTAATTCAGTACTAGTTTCAGTTATAAGCTATAAAACTTAATCCAAGATACTGATTAAAACAATTTAGATTTAATTTTTACATATCTCATCTAATGTGCAATGACTTAAAACTCTGTTACTACTATAAAGAAAGTAATTTTTATTCTGCAATATGTTCTGATCTTAGAGATTACGTACTGGATGATTCACAATTTGGTGGCAAGCTGAAAAAATTGCTTTTAGTAAGGAACTAGTATCTAGACCAAACACTGCAAGACTGAAATGTAATCAAGAATGTGATCAAGGATCTAACAAAAACTTTCTTGACTAGAGATTTGCTTCAAAGGTATGGGATAACATTTCTACTTTGAACCTGCTTCAATAGAATATGTCTGTCATTTTCAGATTTGGTTTAGGACTCAGAATCACTATAGTGATTGTGATGTGTAGATAGTACATAGAAATATGATACACTTCATTTTAAATATTTAAAATACATAACTTATCAACTGAAGTTAGGTGGCAACTGATTGCAGCAGAGGAAAATTGGCAGGAGGCAAAATTTTGTTTGAGAGAATTAAATGGGATTCCAAAGACATATTTCCAAAAACTATGACAGAAGAGTCATCATCATTCTTCCCTTTCTGACTATAATCATGCCATTTTCAAAAGTTACATCTTCTATAATCTCCAACCAAAGCTGGACAATGACTGTTAATGAAGTTTAATAACAAATCTAATAGCAAAAGTTATATCCTACCTCTTATTAATGGCAGCCCACGACGCATTAATGTTATCTGTCATCAGTTCTACTTTTCTGGTGTCATCTGCTGAATAATCGCGGAGCAGCTTAAGTGCCATGTCATTTGCCACATCTACATTTATTTGCCATTGTCGTATTTCTTTTGAAAATTGCTGAAGTAAAAAGACAAAGAAAAAGAATAAAACTCAGATCACCATAAAATGATTATACACATTCTATGATTATTAGAGAAGGAGATGCACAACTTATACCATCAGTATATATTAGAAGAAAAGGACTTCCTCAGATTAACTGGTAACTAAGGTCAGAGTCTTTCTAAATGTTTAAATTCTCTTAGTAATAAGACCATAGGACTACTTTTAATCCTTGAGAGGACCAAGCAACAAAATCCTAAATGCCGGATAAAACATGACAGCGCAAATTGATAAACACTGATTAGAACATTGATTATTCTTTTCTGAGACACAAATAGACTGATGCATTATTATGCATTATGCAAACTATCAATATTTGTGATGCTGAATTATACTGAGATAGAAAATACAGTGAAATAATATGTTCTATCTAATTTTCTTTTTTATATTGTGATATAATACTGAGATTTGGACAAAGAATACCTGTGCTTTCACTTTTTTTAATTTATTTTAGCGAATTGTTTATGTAATTAGTGCCATCTACTGGAACAGCACTAAATCTGCAATACAGCAAAATACTACTGGTAAACCTATCAATATCTTTATAATGCTAATTTATGCTTCTTGGTATTAAGAAAGCTTTTTAAATCTCGGTAATTCTTTTTTTTTTTCCCCCTTTCCTCTCCTCTTTCTCCTCCCCTCTTTCTTCTCCTCTCCACCTGGGCCAGCTGGCTCACTACAGAAGCAAGCCAGCAAATCCGGAACACTCGTTCAGCCAGCAGCTTCCATGCACCTTTCTCGTTAGCCTTTTTCTCAGAGCAAATTTCCATATAAATGCACTGAAGTTGCATATTTAATCCATAATGTGTAACAATAAAATGAAAGAGCAAAGATAATTGATGGTCTACTTGTACTTTTGTACTAGGCAAAGACTACTACTACTAGCCCATCAAAGGGACAATGCAAGTAGAAAAAAAACGATGTGTTTGTATTTTTAAATAGAAACAAAAATTGCATGTAAACATTAGAAGCCACTGACAAAAAAAGGTTTGACTGCCTTTATTGTTGTGCTTTAATACACAAATCAGGAAATGTCTGTGAAGAAAAAACAGTTTTTTCCCCTCTCATTCTCCCAGAGCAGTGTTACTTTTGAAAACTTGTTTTGACTCAGTTAAGGAATTCTCCACACAAAGCTGAATTTAAATACGTAATCTTTGATTAAAGAGTCTAAATACTAAGTAAAAATAAATAGATTTTGAATGTTTCGTTCACTTATGTTTTCAACTCAGAAAGTCTGTAAATTGATTTTGGTTAAGACTGGGATTGAAACGGACTTGATCTTTGAAGAATCCAGGTGGGGTTTTGGGATGGTCTGATTTTTCCCCCAAACTCCTATCTGTTAAAAAGCTGCTTCACCATCTCTGGGTTCTCTCTATAATTTAAAACTGAAAACATGTATTTCCTCTCTTTCCTGTGTTATTCCTTCATGAGAGGCCAGAACACCCAATTACTCTGCAGCAGACAATCTCAGGTACTACGACAGAAACCTGATCATCTGTTTTGAACAAGGGATCCTATTTCTGCTATCAAACATTAGCAGGAGGCTACTAACTCCACCTGCGGAAAACCATCTGAACACGTTATGGTTAAGCTCACTTAAGCTGAAGCTACCTAAACAATTTTTTAAAGTCATTCTCCTGTGTTAAGTATGGAGATGTAGTCAGGAGAGGTGATAAATTTGTTGAAAACCACTACCATTCCTTCAGAGAAGATATAGGCAGGTGGTTGTTTTGGAAATAGTCTCCTAATTGAGCTCCTTCCTTGCCAGAACTACATACAATAAATATAATAATGTTAATATTTACACACATAAAACAAAATCCTATGGTAATTATCTTTTCAGCTTGGTAGCTCTTTTATAACAAGTATCTATTCTACATTTAGGTCTATCCCTCTTTATTATACTCTACCTTTCTCCTTGTTTAAAATTATGCATGCATACTGCTACTTGTTTCCAGCCAAAGAATCACAGCAGACTTACTGTTCACTGCATTACATAGAAAAGTTACCGTAACATTTTTTTCTGTATTGTAAATTAATGGTCTGTAAACTTTATTTTGAAAATAAGTTCTTTTTGCCCAGTCCTATGTGAATAAAAATGACCTTATAAAACCTTCCAAACCCTTTCTTATAATAAAAACATTACAAGGCTATTTCCAAAAGTGTTGTTCTCACCATTAACTTCAACATTAATCCATTAACTTCCTGACATTACAACACTAGATCATCACTCAGGAAAGAAATGATGAATATAGAGACCTTTGCCGATAGAAACAATTTGTATTTGCTACTTTATTGGAAATTGGTATGTAATTTTTCAACAGCTTTGAGGACTGCATGCCTTGCTTCAACTTTGCTCTATGTGCAGACACTGAGAAAAAAATGGTGTGGTAAATGTTCTAACAGTCTGTCCTACCAGAGGCCCATTAACTCCTGTCTTACAGGACTATAACATATATCTTAGAATTAAATTCTTGGCATTTTTTTTTCTCTTTTCCCTTTAATACTTTTAGGTCTCATTTATCTTTTAGCTACTTAAGAACACATTCAATTTTTTTTTTTTTTAAAGGAAAACACTTCATTACTTTCATTTCATTTTGACATTTTTTAAAGCATTCTCTATGTTTTGTCTGTGTCATCACTGGAATTTGCTGAGTGTATTAAAAGGATTAAAGAATAGAGGCTGTGCATTTATCATGTTACTTAGGTTTAAATTTATTTTTAATTTTTAATTAGAAGACACTAGTTGATGTTATTAGGAAGAAAGTCTGGGTAATTAAGGATCCTTGATTAAAAACAAGTAAGGAAATTTGAGTTGGGCTTTCTTCTATCCCAGGATTGCCCAGTGGAACAATATAAATGATGTATAGAAGTTCAAATATAGCAATATGTATGTACAGCATCATCTAATTCTAAGCACGTAAATTCCCACACTGAGCAGGTGTATGTATCACAAATGTGGAAAATCAGACTGTCTTTCTGTCCTTTTTCTGTATATCTACAGCATGTTTTATTTATACACTTAAAGAATTATTTTTTTAATCAAGGAATTCTATTTCAGTGTCTGCATCGTATTCAATAACTTTATCTTAATTGTTAATTGTTTTACTAAAATTAAAGCAGTATGCTGTCAGCCCGGGAATAATAAAAATCCACAAAATGCTGAGACTGTGCTTCATCCTATATTGGTACACAGGGAGTGGCAAAAGAGTATCTAGTAAGTTATCCCCCCTGCAAGAAGACAACAAAGGCAAGCAAGATAGCCTCAGTCTTATCAGGGCATAAAGATCACCCTCCAGGCTATGTCAGTGGAAAGTTGCCTGGCCTCTTGAGTCCCAACAGAGAGGGGATGTAATCACGCTGCTATTTAATTTCCTATTTAGATGAAAAAGAAATAGCTGGTAATGAGGGAAAGGAAGGAAACCTTGTCTCCATCCTTCTTCCTCTTCACTTTGGCCATCCCAGCTAAACAGGTACAGAGGGAGAGGACATACCTCACTGGCTCTTACCAAAACAAGAAGCCAAGGAGTGAACGGGCAATCTTAGAAGGTTTATTTTTTGTAACATAAGCTCAGTATTGTATTAAGGAGACACTAGTTTTATACTAGCTTATGTTCAGATGACTTGCGGATGGAAAGGACCTGAAGTGTGACAGTGTACTATTTATACACCTATAACCTTCAGCCTGCTGAGTTAACCATCTGCAGTCATCACTCAGTAAACAATAACAGGGCTTTAATGGGTAAAGGTTCTCTTTGGCCAAAATGCCATATTCTGATACTCTGTACCTAATGCAAGTACTTAGAATTTAGTTCTCAAATATCAAACTAAAAAATGAGAATGAAAAAATGCTTTAAACCTCAGCAAATTAGTTCCGAATTAACTTCTGATTCAAAGGAATAATATTTTTTATTATCTACTACATGGTGCTTGGTTACTTGTGTCAGAAGTGTCAGAAACAAATGTGTCAAATTCTATTAAAAACATGGTTGGCCAAATACAAGCCAGTTAAAGATTTTTGTTTTATGCTGGCATTGTAAAAAAATAAATAATCAAAAGACTGGTATTGCTGAGCTTACCATTTACTCGTGTGTAAGGATGCACTAACAGAAAAGCATTAACACAAACACTGATTAAAAGCTCACTTAGAGCAGAGGGGAACTTTTGCATTGACTCAGCTGTCTTTAGGCAGACCTGTAACGTTTAACAAACAAATCAGAAGAACACTTGGAGACTACTTTCTCATACCAAGCTGTGTTGAGATACAAAGCTGACAAAATGAATATGCCTGAAGAATTTATTTAGGACTCACACTGACCTCTCTCTTTCCCTCAACATAAATGAGTAGAAATGACAGCTTTATTTTCACCAGTGTAACAGTAAGCAAAAAGAAAGCATACTTACTCTACATATTCTGGGGACAACATCAAAATATACACGTTTGGCACAGAAGCCTGGAAAGCACTTATTTTGAGGACTTGATGTATTTCTAGGTTGTTCGGTTTAGATAATACTATACAAAAGAAATATAAAGCCGCTAAACTCAAAAAGATCTCCATTTTCCTTAGAATTCATGACCCCTTATCTCGAGCATGAACACAACAGCTGATGCTGTCACAGCTGAGAAGCTTTCAGGAGGGATTTGACACAATAGGAATTAATGGCAGACAAAGACAATTCCTCTAGGAAGTCTGGCACAAAAGAAAGAGAAGAAAAAGAAAGAAAAAAAAAACAACAAGAAACCCCCCAACACACATTCTCTAAGAGAATTTCTTCTAGACTTGTGGGAAAAAGGGTAGGCAAAATGAAACAAGTGAAAGTAAACAACCCTGAAACAGTAGAACTTGTTGATGTTCATACCATCTCAAGGGCACAGCAAATTAAGATGGACTAGCTGTGACACTGAAATTATAATTCTAGACTAAAATCTCTAACTTGACACAATATGTCATATAGAATCCAGACTGGTATAGGAATGGCTGAAGATACTGATAGGTCAAATGCTACATGTGTTTTAAAGGAGGAGTGAAAAAACCCCACAGGTATCCTTTCAAAACCTCTGTTTATATATAGACATACATTCCATGAATAAGTATACTAGTGTACTTCCTCTATGACTTGGGGATGAAGGAGAAGAAGGGTATATTCTTATTTGTCTCCTTGGAGAATGTTGATCCAAAAACCCCACAATTTTTTCAAAAAGCATACACTCTTAGATGAACTTCATCTAAACCTTATATATTCTTGTAAAAAAGTGGACATAAAATCATTTCTAAAACAATATTTTCAACTATTTTCCTAGTTAAGTAATTTGTGTTCAAGACATAAGACACTCCAACACAATGATGTAAGACTGTGTCTGCACAGAACTGTTTTTTTGTTAATTGAGTCTTTGCAGAGCTGGGACATTGACTTTGTTGAAGATTTTTTTTTTTTTTTTTTAAACCAAACACTGGGCAGAAGCCAGAACTCTGTCTGTGCAGAAAGACAGTGACAAATGGGAATCCTGTATGCTGAATGACAGTAGTACACATAATCTATAACTCTTTCCAATACATTAGTGAGTGATTGCCCTTGTTGACCATAACCCACCCTTCCAAAGCAATGACCCAGTATAATCGTAAATGAGAAAACTTAACCACTTCTCAGCCCTAAAGCAATGGGCTGATGACAGGTTTTATGCCTCTTACAGGTGAGCAAAGAAAAAAAAAAAGCAACCAAAAACCCCAACGGATTTTGTATCTACTTCAAAATATCAGAAAGCCAATGACTAACTGATGATGAAGATAGCTGAAGACCAATCATGCAGTTACATACATACTTTCTCCAACAACATGACCAGTTGATGAGGACCTCACCCCACTATTCTTCACAGCAGTTCACTACCATTCAGCTGTGCAAATAAAATGGTTTTAAGTCCACAAACTTTAACCAAACAGCTGATTCGTAGGCATTAAAAAAAGTAAAAATCTGGTCGGCAGGAGAGGAGAACATATGAGGAAATATTTGTGCAACTATTATCCCGAATAACCAAAATGTAACATTCTATTAACATAGAGGCAGGACTCACTTTAAAAGGCTGACAAACTGGTTGGTTTCAATCTTGTTTTTCCCCAGCCAGAAAATTAGATATTATTATTCTGAAACAGCTGTTCTCAAAAACTATTCATGAAGAATACTCTAGTAGAAGATGTCCCTGCCCATGGCAGAGGGGTTGGAACTAGATGATCTTTAAGGTCCCTTCCAACTCTAACCTTTCTATGATTCTATGATAACATCACCAAAGCATGACTATTTTCATAACAAGAAATTTAAAACCTGATGCAACAGTTAGGGCATATTTGGATTGCTACTTGAGGTATAGCTTAGCTACGTAAGCTAAATGAGGTTCACATTTTAGCACCTAGAATGTGACAACATGTCTGCTAAAATCACAAGAGCAGCCATTTCAGGTTTTCTGCAGTTACTAACCCTGCCAAGGTTGAAGCCAGCGAGACTATCTTGTGGCAAATCTAAAATGCTTGATTTTCAAAATATCTCAATATAGCTCATTACATTGGGTTCTTTCCTTTTCTTAACTACTTCCAGACAACCTATACAGCTTCATTATCAGCGCAGACAGACATACCAATACTACAGGATTTCCCAGTCTGCAGTACCAGTGCCTCAGCTGAGGCTGTTGTACAGAAGATATCAGAAATTCTTGTGATGAAAAGCGAGATATTTTTCCTGCAAGATCAGCCAGCTATTTGTTATGACTGATAACTTAGGACCAATTTCATTCAAGGATTATGTGATACACATTTTAGACTTTATAAGTTAATTTCTTTCTAATTTTCTGTGGAAAATAAGGGACAAAGAGGTTGTTCTCAATGCACACTGTCTAATAGTTAAAGGACATTTTCTTTAACAATCTAATTAACTCAAGCAGAAATATTTTAATTCTCATTAGTGACCTTAAGCTCAGTGTTCTGCTTTTTCAGAGCTTCCACGGTGTAAGAAATTTCTTTCCACGACTCAAGCTTAGCTTTTGCTTGTTCAAGAACTTGTTCAGCTTCTTGTTTAGCTTCTAGCCACTGTGTTGAATCCTTTAACATCTCATGAAGCTGCTGTCTTCGGCTTTGGAGGTGTCCATGCACTTCATCCCACTGGCTCTGTATCTTTTCAACTGGTGAAACACAAAGGAAAAACAAAAGCTGAGTCACTTAAAAGCTTTTTCTTTTTTCTTTTTTTTTTTAAAGGGAGTAAATAATAATACTTAAATCTTTCTAGAACCAACCATACTGGAGAGCGCTTGTACTTTTTAAGCTGCAATTGCAACTAAGTGTAGTATAACAAAGAAGAATAGATAAACTGTTCTGGGTCACGCAGTATGACACTATGGTACACAGCATGTGTTTCAATGCATATGCAGAAATGCCAGATTCATGCCTCAAAAAGCATTATGAAACAGGGTCACATTTGAGAAAAACCATCAACAACCATCCTGCATTCTTACCAAAGAAACACAAGGTTTATTATTTTCTGAAGAACAAGTCCTTTAGGGACTTCATTAATATTAGTTAAAGATTTATTGCAAGATATAATTAATGGACGTACTTTCTTATTTGATTAAGGGAAATGTTAGCAGACTGTAAAGGATATCTAAAAAGACTTCTCACATGTTCATGTTAATTATAAAATAATGATTAGCTTTATCCACTGTTTGAAAGAAATGTGATTTGTGGGAACTTAATAATCACTAAAATCACTGATAAGCATTGGCTAGCATCCAGCATCAGACTCATCCATAGTAGCATAAAAACATCAGGAGACCTAGTCATCCAAGCAGTCCAAGTTTGACAAAAAAGCTCAAAACCAAACAAGAAAACCAAAACTCCAGAAACAATAAAATCTGTGTACTGCATGACAAAATAAGCATTTTAAATTTTTTTTTTTTAAGTCCCTGAGGTTAGTCAGCAGAAACTACATTCTCAATATTTTCTTGAAGACTGCCTCACTACATTGAAAATTCACCAGGCTTCTAGGGAGGGGAACAGAGATTCTGCGAGCACTCAGAAAGCAACTGAAATTATCATCGCGCTCCAGCACTGCATCTCTCACTGCAGGGTTGGTTCCAGAATGGTGCAGGCTAAAGACTAAAGGGATGAGAAATGCTTCAGTGGGGAAAGGAGACTGCTACCTATCAGTGCTCCTCCTTCTTCCAGAAGAAGGGATAAAGATCTTTCCATGGAGTCAAATGAGATTTAGAGAAAAAGAAGAAAACCTTTCAGCATCCCCTGCTCAAGTCTAGGGAGAAAAACTGTGAGTGAGCAAGCAAGCATAGCAGCATCTTCAGTTCAAAGGAAATGCAAAAAGAACTGAAGAAATAGAACGGGAAAACACAAAGCACAATCAGAGCAAAGCAAGGATAGCCTTAAGCCCAAATACTTAAATTTAATCTGAAGAAATCTAACCCCTCATTTTAGAAAGCTGTATAGGAAGGTCACAGAACAACAACTCATTTCTGTTCCCTATCTGGATAAGGATTTCTGATGTAAGCTTTAGGTAATACTTGAAACAACAAAGAGGTTGTGGTCTACAAGAAGGATGAATAACAGAAGTGTTCTTGAACTGCTCAAGTAAAATCTCTGTGCTATGGCTACAGCATGTGGCTCAAGCGTTGTGCCGGAGACCTAGGGGACAAAGACTGCCCAAATACTTTCCACAGTGGCATGTGGGCAATAGAGCTGCCACCTATTTCTTGCAAATAACTGCTCGAGCTCCTTCCCCCTTAGACTCTGAGACATTCAGTGTGTTATCTTTTGATTCCTAACAACCTGGAGATTTTGATACATAGCTGACGAAAGTATAACAGCTTATGTCAGCTGTCCATGAAAAAAAATAACCCTACAAAAATTCCACTTATTTTTGTTTTATTATAAGTTTCTTTGTTTGTTGGTGTGGCTTTGTTTTGGTTTTTTTGGGGGTGGGAGGGCGGAGATTAAGAGATGAATGAAAACTCTGTTGCAGAACTACTTCAAAAGAAAACTGGGTCTGCAATTATATTAATTTTCATAATAGCTGCTTTTAATAAGAAATGCTGATATTTTTTATAAAAAATCAAAATATTTATAGGTGGACCTGCTGTATAATGTCCCATGAGATTTTTATCTAAGTAAGACATTAACAGTCCTTCTTTAGGGACTATGCTTATCTCAGCAAGACAGTTTTTCATCACATACTGAGGTCCTGGAATTCCATGATGACCAATTCTCCCACCCAAGACAGGAATGAGGCTGCATAATGAAAGGTGTATTCAGGACATTTCAGGAGCCCATTTACTCAAGTGACTATGAATACACAAGCTCCAAATCTATGAAACACATTTCCTCATGAAAATACTTGGGTTATCTCCCTCGAAAAGGGAAAAGAAAAGCTTCTGACTTGGGCACTTAAAAAATGACATACATAATAGTTTTGCTTTATTACAGATTGGAATTGAAGAGTTTAGGAAGTTACTAGGTACTCTGAACCAAAAAAAAAAACCCCAAAACCATTGTTTTCTTGAACCAGTGAGTGACAAAACCCATTTAACAAAGTATTGCAGTTGGGGATAAGCACACCATGACATCTACATAATTAATCCGGCCTTCCTGAGCTGTAATATATCAAAGAGTGCAGTACTATATAATACAAAATACATAGAGATAATTTATTAGAGAGGCCTTTATAATTATGACAACATTATCTAGTTTAAGGCAACGTAAAAATCCCTTCATTACTGTAAGTTTACATCTTCTAAATGATGCTCTCATTTGAATGCAGACTATTGACTGGTTTTTCAATAACAAAACCCCCCAAGCCTCTAAAGCTTAAAAGACGAGAATTCATTTCCAAAATGTACTGAAAACAACAGTGTAAATCAGTGTCTCTTAAGGATGTATTTTGCTCCTGTGGATACTCTTTAGCGGGATGTTTCCCACAGAAGGAAAGGTGAATACCACTAAAAGATTTATGTCAAACAAAAAAGTTCAGAAAATCCAACTGGAGCGTATATTGTGTTAGAACTGATCCCAGCAACCCATGAACCCCTAACCTGCAGCTAATGAGTTACTGACTGCAGATGAGAAGGGTCAGAGAATTGCTATGAAATAAGGTTGTTGGACAGTAGAAGAAAATTTTTAAAGTATTCTGAACATCATGGGGGTTTTGTGTAAGGGCATTGGAACATATAAAAGGCTTTCTCTGACTGGGTACTAACAGGAATAAGTTTATGAAGATATTTAAAAGTGTTTTATAAGATAGGAATGAGGAATCTCAGTAGAAAGTTCTTTCAGGGTAATACTGTGCCTATAGCCTTGGAAGGGTTATTTCTGCTGCAATGAACATATGGGATTCAGCAGAGGGAAAATGAATTTCTTCCGAAGTCCAGGCACCCTTACCTGGAACCAGGGAGACGACCCTAGAAATAAGCAATAGAGTTCCAAACCAGAAAAAAACAGAAGAATCAATGACATGTGAAGCAATCCAGAAAAGGATTGACTAGATGATCTCTAGAGGTCCCTTCCAACNTGCTCAAGTTTTGGAGAACTAAAGAAAAAATTTGATCATTGCTTCCTACTTTGAATTTAAGGTCTTCGATAACCGATATTCAATAAATTAAAAAAAATATATGAAACAAAACCAGACAAAAGGCTATTGCAAAGATTACAAAATATCCTGAAACTTAAGAACATTTAATATGGCTAAAAAAGTAAGCTTTCCAAGAAAAAGTAATGTAATTGTCCTTACTGCACTCTTGATTATAATAGCGTATTACTGAGATCAGACTCTGATCTTTATCTTTTATACATCATTGCACCTACATACTGTGATGACTACATATTGAAAACACCTAGATAAACATAAAAAATGTGGTTCCGTGTGCACNATGTGGCTCCGTGTGCACTATTAATATCACTGAAACACAGGAATTTTAAATAATTTGTAACGATGACAAAGGCCTTTTTTCCCCATAGTTCAGTAGTTTCTGAAGCGCGTCAGTTTACATTGTTCATTACAGCTAAGTCCTGTGCCTTCTCCATTTCAAAGCCTAATCTCTTTTTTAGTGTGGCATTCCCACTTTGCATCCAATGTCTTCCTCTTTTTTTTTCCCCTCTAAATTTGGCAACAGCACAATATCTTTATTGTAAGAATCTGTATTTGAAATTATCTCAAGAGGATTGTTAATTATTCAGCACAGAATTTATTTACCAAACAATCTGCAAAGGGGTAATCTGGGAAAAAAAAAAAAGACAATATTTTCTTTATAGACTTAAGGAAAAGAAATAACTTAAAATCATTTTATCAATCCATGTGACCATTAACTAGTTTTATTTGAATATAAAACCACAAGAATATTTGACAATTAAAAAATCTAAAATGAGTATCAGAAAGACAAAATTCATACAACAGGATATTTCCTGAAGTGAAACCCAAACCCCACCCATTTCCTAATCACAGTGCTCCAGGTAGAAGTCCTCATTGTACTTCCCTTACACAAGTTCTGCACTTGCTTACTGGAAAGTGCCCCAGCATGGCTCCAACCGCTCCCAGTTCAACACTGAACTCTCTTAAATGAATAATTTAGGGGCATGGTGAGATTCTAAGAGTATGTAATTTCAAGGGTGCTATTCAATTTCTTTTTTTCATCACTACTATTCACTAGTTGTTCAATAGTGATTATATCACTAAGATGGACAAAAGAAAGTCTGCAGAACTGACTGCAGATTTAGTAAGTTATTAGAAGCAGTAACAAAGCAGAAAAACACATTTAAAGCAATCAAACACAAGATAATTATTTTTCAATCTGGTTATCATTGATTTAGTACATTGAGAAAAGAATAATCTCAGTGAAGGAGACTGCTGGCTTAAGATTCATTTTTGTTTATTAACAAAAATTTTTACCGTTTTTTCATACTCAAGGTATAATAGAGAAACCAGAAACAAATAAACAAATCTCTTTGTTAAAAGCTCATATCATTGATAAGACAAATATAACTCTCTTCACTGCGGAGTTTACTCTCTGCTGTTTATATTATAACAGCAGTGGAAACAACAGACAAGGAGTCTGAGAAGAGGCTGTCAGTCAAAGGAGAAATAATGTTCATGTTGCTGTAAATTACATTTAGCCTATGCAAAGATGAAAAAAAGCAATCATTCCATGCTAGTTTGGTAAGTCCATTGAATCCAGTACACACTCCAAAAAAAGTGAACAAGTAAATGAATAGCAACAGAATTTGCAAGGTAGAAAACCTTCACTTATCTTTTCCAACACAATACCTAAATTGCACTCATTTTGCTCTGTAGGAGAGTGCTTTTCAAAAGCATTATTGTCAATATATTGACAATTTCCTGTAAAAGTAATGTTTTACTGTAGGTTCATAGATTTGAAGACTTGAGGGACTAACGCAATCTGACCTGCTAGAGAATATAACTGAAGAACAGCAGAATTATGAACAGTTATAATTCATGTTACCAAAAAAACCTACTGATGCACGGATATCCCTTAGCTGAAAAACAAAAATCATTTTATATGCACCTTTGAGTGTTTCAATTTACTTATAATTTGCAACAATGATCATGATGAAAAGACACACTGAGCATGAAATCTAGCCAATTCTGAAGAATGACGTATGAATAGTTTCATATTTTTCTCACAGTCTCTCGAATCTTAAGGGCTTTTCCCCACCTCTGCTTTGTAGCAATACGTAACACCCAAGGTACTGAAAGAAAAAAGAGTAACTGAGATCTTCATTCTTAAGGTGCTGAGTAGCCTTTAAACACTATGGCTGTACAGAATGGCTGTCACTGGTAAATAAAATGAAAGCATAAGGAAGAAAAAAAAATATTATATTTTCTGCCAATATTAATGACTTCAGTTGTCAATGTTAGGTATAACAGGTCAAGAAATCCGTGGGTCAGGTCGTTGTACTGCATTCACAAAAACTTGCTACAGGACTGGATGCAGCCCTGGTCTGAATGTGGTTTGCACAGTCAGGACTGCAAGCACCCCACTTTATACGACAGTGCATGTCCCAGCCAGCACTACAAGGAGAAGACAGCAAGACACAGTATGCGGTGCTAAACTAAGTACCTAGAGACTGTAATATTAGAAAATGCTGAAAACATAAAACCTGTAGATTTTTGTGAGGGACAGGTTAAAAATAGCCCAAGCACAACGTTGTTATTGGTTGCCGAGGAAGCATACTATCTCAGCTTCAAAGTTGTCAATATGAGACTGTCTTCAATCATATGCTATCCTGAGAACTACACTTATATCTCCCTAGAGTTGAAGTCCTTCACAAAGTTGTTTTCAAAGATATGTACACATTTTAAGCTTCATCTTTGTACCTGGAGTAATCCATCAGGTTGGATTCATTCCTGCTGGAGCTGCAGTCCCATAGTATACTTTTCTTTGAATGTTCTGGATAGCTAATTGTTATGTATTTCATCTTACTTCATATGTTTTTAAATAATCTATACATTTATCCATACAAAATTTAGTTTAGTTAAACTTTTGTGGCTGTATAGAACACTAGTTTTTCCAATTCTAAAAATTTTAAGTGTGTCTTACTAAATGGTGAGCAGGTTTTCTGAGAGGCATGATAGAGAAACTAGGAAATATGAATTTAAACAGAAACATACTAACTTACTGCACCTTTTTTACACTTTTCCCTTTCTTCTACTAAGCAGTATAATTTACAACGTAATAGGGATAAACAAATTATGAGGAAAAAGAGATGTTTTTTATAGGGCTACAAGACCATTCTGAAGACACAACAACCATGCACCGCATGCAAGGTTTTCTGATGCTTTCCAATTTTGGCTCAGTTTTCTGCAAACCACGTGAGTGGAATCACAGTTAAAACATTATTTAAGCTTTGTCTTATATTGTGGTTACCTTGCTTTTCATTATTGTGTTGTTCTAAGCAAATAAACCTAAACTAACTTTTCTTGTTTTCTAGCAAAAGGATTCAGTTAAATTTCTCCATTTGTCAATTACTTCTTGCTGAAAGTGCTCTAACTTCTCTGCCGCTGCCTTCCAGATGAGGAGGTGTCTGACCTGAGTCTCACTCTTCAAGAAGGAATCACTTTAATAAAGTCTATCATACAACATCCCTTGACAAAAGGATGCTGGCTCTGTTCTTATAAACAATCTGAATCTGTGAGAGACGAGGGAGAACATTTGGATAGTAGTTGCAGAGTCAAATGAGGACAAGTTTAAGACATTTCTTTTTTAAATGCTGAAGTACTTAAGGAGTTAGAGGAACAGTTATAACATCTACTAAGTTGCTGCCTGTAGGCTATCATTATAGAGTGGAGCTGGATAGGACAGAGTACACAGTAGAGAACAGTTGGAGCCAGCCTACTCAGATAGTAATTTATGCTTCATCTGTCCTTCTTTATCTTTTCTTGTAAAGCAGTATTTCTCTTAATCTTTTTCAGAGGCTTATGAAAGTCATACTCACATACAACGACCTTAGAAGGTTATGGCAATACTTTAACTAAATATGTAAATGTAAAAACACTCATAATGTGTCATCTAAGACATTTTATGGATCCCTTAGATGGACAGTAATGTGATGAGAGGATGTAGCCAATAAACCCAAAAATTAATGGTGGGGTGGCAATATAGAATATCTAGCTTAATGTGAAGCCTGTCATTTATGCCAGTAAAATGTCAGATGTGGCTTTTCTGCACCATTAGTCTATTACAGTATTTATAGAAAGATTATTCCTTACAATATATATATCATAATGTGTAACGAGAGGTTTTAAAAAAAGCCTATGGCTGACAAAAAAATAAGGCAAAACATAAAGTATGTACACAAATTAAGTTGCATGTAAACAAGTGAATGAATAATACCTGGGAATATGGAAGGAACTGTAATCCCCTATACTATTGTGCAATATTCTAGTTTCCAAGAAGAGATATAAGGTATTAAAAGGGAAACCAGGAAGAAGTAGCACTCAGAGCCTTCAGTTGTCTTTCTGGGGCGATGAAAAGCAACAAAAATGTACCTGAAAGACCCATAAAAGCATGAAAGCCATGGGAGGCAGAATGTTACCTTCCTTGGCTACTCAGAGGCTAAGAAAGATAGGCAATAAGGGAGATTTTAACAAATTTAAATGGTTTTTTTTTTGTTAAAAACATGCACACTCATCATCTCATTTTGTAGTTTGATAATTTTGGGGGGTAATTAATTTTCCAACTATTGCAACTCTATGATTTAATTTTGTTTTGTTTCACTAGGGTTAGCCTATTTTTCTTTTATCTAAAAATCACTTCCATATGATCAAACTAATGAAGGTCAGTCTGTTCCTTTGGAAGTGTCAGATCAAACAGAATGAACTGAAAACTGTCAAGTGGTTTCCGCTAAGCATCAAGTGAATAATTCTTCAGCACTGTGAAGCACGCTTTATACTTTGCTATACAGAGTGGGAGTTAGAGACCAGACTAAGCTGGTAGCACATCTAAAGAAATCAGTTTCTTATAACAAGCAAAAAAGCAACTTCCATGGCTGAGCACTGAGAAGGACATGCAGGAGCTTATTATTTGAAAAACAGGTCCTTCAGAAAGCATTCACTAGTTTGTCAAGTTTTTTTAGAAGTATTTATGTATATAACATTTATCACCTTTCAAATGAAGATTTCATGATCGTATTTCACTAAATGAAAAAGGAAACAGCTCACGGCATGCATGATGTGGAAGAGCATTTGCCTTGCATTTTAAAATGTTGTACAATCTGTAAAATTTTTATGTGAGAAATACACACTTACCCTAAAGAGAAGTATGATTCTTCAGGATTTAGTATGAAATAGGTAACAAACCTAAGTGTTGTTTTGCTAGAAGCCTACAGCAATAAATAAAAATATGTATATGCATATATACACAAGTATTGACTAGGGAGATGGATAGACAGATTAGGGAATGAACTTCTGATACCTCTCTATTGCCATCAGAGCCTTAAGAAGTAGAGCAGGACATTTATGGAGAAATGGACTGCCAAAGTCAGCCCCACTGCTCAGGCAGAATTCAGAGTCAGCAGTGATTCTTCTGTGACTCCAGCACCATGATGCATATGGACAAGCCATCAAAAGTTAATTAACTTCTTTTTTTCTGCAGAGACTCACATATTTGTATGATATAAAAAACCCCAACTTTTTAATTACATTGTACTAATGCAAAAACCAGAGGGTTCCCTTGCTGGAATGATATAATCATCTTTCAAGACATTTGTTTTATTCAATTTCCTTTGTAGTATGTAGAAAAAACCCTACTGCATTATTGAATTTAGCTACTTTCTTAAATATTCATCATATAGTTATGAAGACTTACATTAGATTTAGAAATGATATTTAGGCTGACGGAAGGTACCCAAACAGAAGCCAGAGGATTATGACTAATCTGATTAAGTAGATGAGTGAATATGTAAGTAATCCAATCATTTCAGTTTTAAATCTATAGAAAAGTTTTCAAAGAACTTAATAGGAAAAAATAATTAATTTCAATCTTCTTTAAGGAATGTAATTATTAATTAGAAGTGACTAGGTATTTTAGTATCTATTTTTGCCCGAATGTCCATTAATATTTTTTCTAGGATCTTGGTTACTTAAGCTATTAGAGGGAAAATCATTTATAATTATGAATCTATTTTTTGTTCATGGATGATAGCATTTGTAATAATCAACCTACCTACAAAATATTTAAGAAAATGTTTCTTCAGAAGAAATATGACTTGTCTGTGCCTGTATTTAAAAATGGGACATTAAGTTAGCAAAATTATATTCCACTTTCTCTGAACATAACCAAGAATGCTACTAGCATTATTAAAGTACATCAACTTTCATATACTAATGTTTTTGTAGACTTCCATACTTACTGATGCAAAAACATAATGGTAGGTCTGGCAGTTTAAGTCCTGAAATGTGTGAAATTCATTATCTACCTAATGAAGCATACAGGCAATGAATTTCAGAATCCTTAGTACCCCGTAACTTTGTGTTGCCATCATACATTCATATTTACACCATATATTTTTAATGTCATTGGCCTACTAACTCCTACTGAGTTTAGACTAAGACTTGCTTTTCAAATATATCTGCATTTATTAATCTGTACACCGATTTGCTTTGGTTTTGATTTAACAGATCCAGCTCTAACTATATGGGAGACTGTGGGAGGTCTTAGAGTACCAAAATACCTAGAAAATTAAAATGGACTTAGGAATTCTGCATATATGTGAATATCAGGCTCCAAGTTACTGAAGCAAAGTTTTGCACACTGTTTATATTTCTATTTTCTTCTTCAAGAAGCAAAATCATTTCCTCAGGAGAACCTCCACTCCCCACAAAAGCCATAAATCCAAAATTCAAAGACTGCAACTGCCTTTGATTCATTTTACAATAGATAAACAGCAATTCTCTTACTTCTGTTATTTGACATTGAATATTATATAAGCTGTCAGAATAACATCATCTAAAAGCTAAGCTTTTGTTTTCTAGACCTCTCAAGGTCCAAATCCTTACCACTGTAATACTTACAATTAAGCTGCATCAGCAAGGGTAAACTGGCACACGTTGTGCAATGGTCAGTAAGCAACGCAGTGGCTCCCATTTGTTGTCTTAAATCTGAGACCATCTGCTGGGCTACAATTGCTGTCTTACGGTATTCCATGACTGGGAATTATGATTACAGACTATCATGAATCTTTTGCTGTTCCTTTTCTGACAATGCTCTTTTTCCCTCCTCTGCCTCTCTCTTTGAAGAGGGGTAGAGAGGAGCATCTGTCGGTCCCATCTGGGGTCCCCCACGTCCCCAGAGGCCGATTTGGCCTAAACCACGACAATGCCAAATCTGCACAATGACTCAACTACTGTACCTCCACGGCATGTGCCTCTCACCAGAGGTCAGTCGGGAGACAACTCCAGAGCTCTGTTCACTCACCTACACAACAGTCACAGAAAGCAGAGTGTTGGCAACAATCCTGAGCTTAGCTCAGTGGGTGAACCAAAACCCACCATGCATGCATCAGAAAAAAGAAAAAAACAGTGGGCCAATTCAAAACATCATAGCTTTGACCTTTATTTTTAACTTTGAAAGCAAAGAAAAATTCTAAATGAGCAAGAATTGATTTCAATGCAAAGAAATAAAAGTGTTTCTTTTTAAAATATTTCTATATTCAACTTTAAGCATAAATTTGGGGCATTTTATACCTGAACTGATTTAACTTAATAAATTTGTTATTTCACAACAGAAATAGAAAGCTCTATAAATTTGTTTTATTTACAAATTACCAATTTCATAATCACTAAATCATAGAATGGTTTGGGTTGGAACACACCTTTAAAGATCATCTAGTTCCAACCCCCCTGCCATGGGCAGGGACACCTCCCACTAGACCAGGTTGCTCAAAGCCCCATCCAGCCTGGCCTTAAACACCTCCAGGGATGGGGCATCCACAACTTCTCTGGGCAACCTATTCCAATGTCTCACCATGCTCACAGTAAAAAATTTCTTGCTAATATCTAATCTAAAGCCACCCTCTTGCATTTTAAAACGGTTGCCCTTTGTCTTGTCACTACAGGCCTTGGTAAAAAGTCTCCCTCCATCTTCCTTGTAAGCTCCTTTTTTATATTGAAAGGTTGCAATAAGGTGTCCCCAGAGCCTTCTCTTCTCCAGGCTGAACAACCCCAACTCTCTCAGCCTGTTTTTATAGGAGAGATGCTCCAGCCCTCACGGCCCTCCTCTGGACCCACTCTAACAGGTCCATGTCTTTCTTGTACTGGGGACCCCAGAGCTGGATGCAGTACTCAATAATGTAGTGAAATATCAGATATACAGATTCCTCCATGATATTTTTTTCAGGGACAGCTGGCTAGAAATTCCAGCACAGACAAAAGCTTATAGACTTGAAAGAAAGTAACATTTACGCAACAGATTATATATTGTACTGGTGATTTAAGTAAAATAATTACTTCTCTTACAATAATCTTCCTGAGAGGAGAAAAGCATCATATATCACAAGACTTTAAATTAAAGACTGTATTTCTGGCCAAGACAAAAAAAAAAATCTTATTTTTTTAGATTTACAAGTACAGTCTTTTAGAAAAATTATATTAATATTGAACTAAGTATTTCCAAAGGTGAGTCAGTTCCTCGGGGCTCTTGCTTCTACTTCAGACTGACATTTCCATGTCTTACACCCCATTCAGTTTTCCCTCTCACATTTGCACCTATTTTCTACATACTCCAGACAATGCTATCAGTCTGATACTGGTTAATCCATATTTTCTTATGCAGAGCAAGACAATCTTAGCTCCCCAACACCTGAAATCCTTAACTGGCCTTAACTCCAGGACTTAAAAACAGGCTGAAAATGACCCAGAGATTCTCTTGTGATCAGGTTGTTACAAATTTTTTTTCTTCTTCTTTTAATGAGTACTCTCCACTTATGTGGCCAAGCAGTATTGGGACTTTGTTGAAATAAAAAGCAAAGAAATAGTTAAATTTCATACTTAAAATGACTTTATACACATCAAGGTAAATATCCAACACAGTCAAATAAGGAAGTAACATGCACAGAAAAACAAATATATCTTCTGAAATTTCCAAAACATTCAAACATTTTGAGTATTTTCTATGCAGCTATACTGCTCTGCATTTATTTTTTCAACTTTAGACAAACCAACACACTTCAAAGTCATTATTCCAATATGGTTGAAACTCAGCAAATTTTGAACCTAACACACAACATTGGTTTAGACTGAACATGAGGAAGCATTTCTTCACCGAGAGGGTGTTCAAACCTCTCTTCCTAGAGAGGTGGTTTGCGCCCCAAGTCTGTCAGTGTTTAAGAGGTATTTGGACAATGCTCTTAATAACATGCTCTAACTTTTGGTCAGCCCTGAAGTGGTCAGGCAGTTGGACTAAATGATCATTGTAGGTCCCTTCCAACTGAAATACTCCTATTCTCTTCACTTCTATATCTTACTACAAAGCTCAACATCCTCCTTGCAGGAAAACGCATAAAATGGAGCAAAGAAAAGGTATCCAATGAACAGGTTAAACCATTACTGTTGCCATCCTAATATAATGCTGCAGTGAAGTGTCAAAAGCTCAAAAATTCAGAGAGTATAATACTACTGGAAAAGTAATGAATATTCTGCAAAATTATTCTGTCTCTTCATCTGGAATACTGCACTCATTTCTACACTTAAGAAGATAAAGCAGACATAAACACAGTCTGACACTTCCAGGAAAAACTTCCATGGCATAGGCATTTTCTCTACTGTATGCAGGTTCCCATCCAATTAAAATATAATGAAACAAAACCTTTTCTAAATATTCTGTTTCAGGTTGTAAGTTCCACCAAGCCCAGATGCCACCACTTTATCACAATATATCAGACTGTTCAACATCTACTCTCCTTTGCTGTTACTCAACTAGGGATTGTCCAGACCACTGGACACTGGGTCACTTTCTCACCTATTGTGTAATATGCCTGCTGATAAGAGAGATGAAAAATGAGCAGCTAATCTCCAGAATTTTTATGTTATTTCCCCTTCCCTCCCTTTTTAGCATGATAAAGCCTGACACAATCCTGTGAGCATTGCTATCCACTAAACACAGATTGAAAAGCCTGAGTCACAATTTTTAAATACTTATGGTCCTGAAATGAGTAATAACATTAAATTCTTTCAATTATCTACAGAACTTTATAAGTCACCGTAATGATGGTTTAGTATAGATAACAAGATGACACCACCAGCTGGTACAAGCAGCCACCAAAATCTTAGGACCTCTCTCACACAGCCTAAGCCAGTATTTACTCAGGTTGGACTTGCAAAGGAGCTTTGGCGCTGTGCAAAACACTCTTTTGTTATTGGTTTATTCCCAACTCAAGCAAAACTAAACCCATGATAAATTTATATTGAGGATAGCCAAAGTAAAATCTGTAGGCCAAATGTACTCCAGGGTGTTTAACTGGATTGTCTGAGAACAACCGCAGGTTCCAATATATGTTCTTTGTGTATTGCATTCATTTTAGAAAAAGAGATGGGACACAATGTACACCAAAATCTGCATTTGCCTGATATCACTGATTATGTGGCATCTAAATTTAGCTTGTAATCTCTGCAGAGCAGGACCTTTGTTTCCTGTTTGCTCTGTAATTACTACAGAAAATTATGGTCTGGCATAAATGAATATATATATTGTTCTGACACAGTTTTTAAAATAACTGTGGACATTAAATGTTGCCCATCAAACTCTGGATGAAATGTCAGTCAAAGAGTAATTTGATCACATTTTGAAAACTCCATTTCTGAACAATTCCTTTTTTTTATTTCCATTTATTTTCATTTTGACTAGTTTGTTGCAACACAGCTAGCACGGCTCTTCTGTTTCTATCATCATGGATATCAATAAAATAAAATGGAGATAAGACATATTATCCCATCTTGTCTAGGTAAAGACCTGAACATATGAAATTAAAAGAATTTCTGGAATTATAAAGAAAGTCTGTAGCAGATCTGGAAATTAAATTAGGGTCATCCTCACCTCTGATGATACCAGACATTTGCTTTTACTGTATTTTCATTGATCCTTAAAGGCAAAAAAATAATAATAAAACCCATATGCTATCATACAACTGACCTTAGGCAGAAGGAGTAAGTCAACACTTAGTGTTTGGCAGGGGCCTTCCACTAGAAAGCAGAATGAAGAATGGCAAGTGTTCCTCAGATGCAATCATATATTTGCAAGGAAGGAATAAAAAAAAAAATCGCGCTTTCTTTGTTGTAGTAGTCTGCCTTACCAGTAGGCTGCCTCAGTCTTTGCAAGCGTTCTCTCTCTACTTCCCATCATGCGTATTNACTTTCCATCATGCGTATTAAGGGTTTCTCTTGATATCCTGGATTTTTGTGTTATCCTTATCTTGCCTTTTCTTTCACCAATTAAAATTACAAATGCAACTAAAGTAACCCCTAGTCCAAGTCTTTATATTAGCATTTGGGTGCCAGGTCCTGTTCCAGCTAAATGAAAACATGATTACTCATTCCCCCGGTTTGTCTCCAAGGATGAAGCATTTCCATCACTTTCAAAGCAATCTGTGACTTCTCACTGACAAAAGTCACCCTGTGTAGGTAGTTATCAGATCACAGCACCTTCACTGCTGATGGCAGCGTGCCTCTCGGTCCTCTCTGAGATGTTTCTGGCGTATGGTGCTGGAAGCACGGGCAGTGTTTCCGAGCAGAAAGCAGCCAGGCAGAAGCACACACCTGCTCTGTTTCTGCTGCTGCAAANGACCTGCTCTGTTGCTGCTGCTGCAAACAGCTGGGGATTCATTAAACTTAAGAATTCAGAGATATCCCAAATGGTATCTGAGAAGCTGATAAGATCAAGTCTAAGAGAAAAGTTAACATCTAAAACCAAAGACTATTATTTGGCTTTTTTTTTTTTCCAGATCTCATACATTACAACTAGAAACGTAATGGGACACTTCCTGTACCAAAGCCGTGAAAACACCAAACAGCGCTTCTGAATAGGCCTGCCATATCTAAATCCCACACAGTTTTTCTACATTACCTACACAACAGACAGAGCCCTGGTCTGAGCTATGACAGTCCAGTCCTAGAAAGAGGAGGCAAGCAGGAGGGCATAGCCAGAGTGGAAGACGAGCGCAATGCCATGGTGCAAACAGAACAACTAGGGCAGCAGCAACNCCAGAGTGGAAGACAAGCACAATGCCATGGTGCAAACAGAACAACTAGGGCAGCAGCAACGCAGAAATGAGTTAAACTGACTACATAAACCTGCATTTTCCACATGGGGGACAGAGAGTGGAGGAGAGGAAACAGAGGACGTACAGAAAGGCAGATGAAAATACACCTCTAGGAGTCCTCGTGATCTTGAGAAAACAGCCGATGAGCTCTGCTTGAGCCACACACCGCCTGGGAGACATGGTGGCTGCCTGACCTGCTGCGGCAGCTTGGGCAGCACCGGCAGCGCACCCCTGGCTGGCTGGGGCCCTGTGGGGTGCCCGAGCAGGAGGAGACCATGAGTTGCATTGGTTCCAGCGAACTCTGAGACCCGTGGGGGCTGCCGGTGCCTTGCCAGAGCTCCCACCAAAGACAGGAGCCAGCAGAACCTCTGCCCAGACGTGTTGGAGATGAGTGGCAGCAGGCAGGGGCAGGAGGCACAGCGGGAGGAAACACAAAAGGAGGGAGGCAAGGAGAAGCCCCAAGAGGTGCATTTGGAGAAACAAAATGGAGGAGACACATGGAAGGGGACAGTGTTGGGAATGCAGCTGGAGGTGGAGGCTTGGAAGGAGGCACTCAGGGCCATGTGCTGCCACCCCCTCAGCCAAGGGCCTCCACAGCTTTTCGTCTCAGAGGTAGCTCAGGTGTCTTCTCATAATGCTGCATTCCATCTTAAAATGGTTTTCACAATTGCAAATATAAAAGGTTAGGTTTTCAGGGGGTTTATAGATTATTAAAATCACCCATAAAATACATAGAAGTACAAACATGAAAATGAGACAAGTATGTGTAACTGTGAAAAATCTATCAAATGGTTTCGGTACAGATGGCAGCAGATGTGCAACAGCACAGTTCCTGGCAACTTCTGTGCTTCTGGGGGTTTTCTACCAGATAAAACATCTATGAAAATCTCATGATTCCCAAAAGTGGCAACCACTCGTTAAATTCTGTCATCTTGCCCAAATCTAAAAGCAAATGCGAAATCCAAATTATTTTCTAATCAACTGCTGACATCTATTCTGACAAAAAATGTATTCAGAGATGTGATATCGTCAAGTCCAGTAATAAAGAATATCAGCATTGCAACGTCAAGATTCACAGAGAGAACTCCTGCAAAAAGTAAATCCCAGTAAAGAATAAAAAGAAAAAGGTAGCTAAAATCCAAGCAATTTAATATTAAAAAACAAGTAACTTTTTGAAGTTTGTATAAACTGATGGAACCTCAACATTTAAAAGTTCAATTAAAATAAAATTATTAAAGTTATTAACTAAAAATATTAAAACTCTATATAAAGACAGTGAAAACTAGGAAGATAATGAGACTTTTTTTGGGTAAATTGGACGCTTTTGTTAAAAATGGAGCTTTATAACTCCCTTAAAGAAAAAAGGGAATGCATCCAAACCATATGATGCAATATTTTTGAGACTTTCAGGCTTCAAACATATGAAGTAGTCCTAGCATTTAGCAAGAAATAAAAATCTGCTATCTAAAAAGAAATTAAACAATTTTCCATGATCTTGAGCAACTACACACTCACAGATTTTGTTAGACAGTATCTTTATTGATTGCCCAAATGGACCTTATATAAACACAGTGGTGGAATTCCATCAGTAGATAGGGAATTTAAATTGCTTATAAAAAGAGTCTTTAACTTTGAAAAATAATTCTTAAAGTGTAGAATGCTAATACAGTTACTTAAAATAGGCAGTTCTTTCCCCCTCTTTCCCTTTTGGGCTGTGATCATTTTGGATATTTACTTGCAATGGAGATGGATCACAGGTATGGTATAAGTGGTGTAAATATTTTTAATGGCAAATTATTAACACTACTCCTTTTAACATAGAATAGTGACTGAGTCTTTCTGGTATTGCTCAAAGAGAAAAACAATTCCTCTCTGATTATCTGGTCACTACACAAGTCAATGTAACATTCTTTGATCACTGACAAGATATAAGTCAAACCATTTTATATAAATGTTAATTAACATTTGTCAAATGAGATTTAATCCAATTTTGAAATCCAATGTAATTAAAACCAGTTTTTTTACTGTAACACTGTAAATAAGAAGTCTCACATTAGATACTGTTAAATATGTTGAAAACTAAAATAAGTCAGTGCTTGCTTTCCTGAAGAATTGCAAATTCTTAGCAGTTTTAGTCAGTTAAATGTTTCAAAAAATTATGTTAACACTTCTCTAATTGTTTAAGATATGAAAGAAAGACTTTCTATCCTAAGAAGTACTCTCAATTTACTTCACATTTGCATACTATTGCATTCTTAAATATTCTTCAGAAGGACATGGTACTAATAATTTCAGAGACAACAGAGTAAATGAGTAGGACCTGCAATCTCATACTCTGTGGCAGTTCCTTACCTTCCCTTTACATTTTGCTTATAATACTTTTGCAAGTAAGTTTGCTTCTTTCTGAAGCTGCTGAGACACTGGTCTCGTTAAACTAAAAAAAAGAAAGCTTCTTCAAATGGAAGATTTCTATGAGCATTAAAGAGTTTTACAGAGACTTTAGGAACAAAGGCAGGCAGTTACATAAAACCAGTCTGCTAAAATGTGACTCCCCTTGAGCATAAAAGGAAGAAAAGATGCCTCTAACAACACTATTAATAGGACTTATCGTAGTAGGGGAGCAGACAGTAGTACTTGGGGAAAGGAATTGCCTGCTGACAGCCTGTAAACACGGATTTCTTTCATCTGATGCCTGCTTGTGGTTCTGGGCAACGCTTACTTCCATCTGACTGGTGACCGGGTAGATTGAAGGTTAGAGGGGGCTGAAGATTTATATGCTTTGCCCCTTTTACTGAAATCACCTTGATCACCTCATTCTCCAAACATTTTAAGAACAGCAGAGTAAATTGCAGAATATTAGCTAGGTTTGAATTTTCTTGGCACTATAAATTAGAAGAAATTTTTGTCTGTATTCTGACTAACCACCTCTGTTGATGAACTCAGTCCCTAAATGATGATCAACAGAGGTTAAAAAAGACACAAAGCAGACTCAGACACCAGCTCTCCCACAATGCCATCCCAAATCCTTCTCTAGGCTAAAGTGGGAAGTACATTCTCCTTCTGTCAGGTGATGGCATATCCCAAATCTTTCAACCAGTTAACTTCACATACCCACAGCTACATCATATAATAATGCGTAACCTGTTAGCGTGAAGCATCCACCTACCAAACTATGCTTTCCGTATTCAGGCTGGGTTTGTTGTTTTTTTTTTGTTTGTTTGTTTGTTTTGGGTTTTTGTTTTTTTTTTTTACTTTTCTGTGCCTAGTCAAAACCATTTAAAGGCTTTTTAAAATTTTTTATTTCCATATCACTCTTTCTGAAAGGTTTCTTCCTGCAGTACAGCCTTAAACTCCTCACTGGACTTTATCTTTGCTGTTCACAAGCTCACAATTAGCAGAGAACTCACTTTGTGGTCACATTTTCCTGTTGAGAGATTTTGTCAACCATTCTGCTTGCCTAGCTATTTTGGAGGATAGATGACAAAATTTTACTAACACTTATGATTTGGGCAAAATTAAATGTCTCTGACCAACACAGCAATCCAGGACATCTATTCTCCAACACAGACCGATTTCTAGGAATTTAAAACTTATCTATTCTCACCTATTTAGAAGTACCTGGTCTAGAACTAGCCAGCTACATTCCACCTGAATTACCACACAACACAAAGTTTAGTAATTATCTAATTCTCTTCACAGGCTTGTGAAGGTAAGTGAGCTCTGAGCAAGCCACCAGCACTGATATCACCTAATATGCTTAGCAGCTCTGGGACTACAAAAAAGCTGTGCCACTTTTACTCAAGAATATAACCAGAAATGGAGGAAGGTCACATTGTAATCTCACATCCTTTTTGGGAGCACTACAACACCCAAAGTTTAGATCTTGCCCTTTGTCCACTGAGTCATATGCTTCTAGTATATATAACCTGAGAAGTGATATATAACTGTAATTCCCCGATCAGTCAGACATTTCTGGGGCATGTTATTCACCAATTTTAAAGGGCAACTCTCCCCAGTGTTCCAAAATAACTTCTTACTCCTTCTTAATATGTCCCATAACTTTCTTAAAAATCCTGTAGCAGCAAATCTGTGCCAAGGAAGCAGTTTCAAATGAGGTTCTTTTCTCAGTAACACACTATCCCTTCCAGAGCTAGAGTTTTATCTTGTTATTGACATTTCTTTAACAACAAGTGGTTTCTCCCTTCCTTCATTTCCATGGCATAGAATTCTCATAGGAAAAACAATGATTCAGCTGTACAGTACATCAGCTATTACTCAGGTTCTTGAGAAGTTCTTGAAATACATGGTATCCAGAGAAGAGAATACTGGGGTTTATTCAATAATTCACCTTAAAAATATCAACAAGATAACTGGGCAAACTGTATAGAAGTAGAGTTTTCTCTTACACTTTTCTTTTACAGTCTTGGTAACCAGGAGTTTTACTACTGGATGACAAATTCCAGATTGTATGATTTTTTTTTTTTCAAGTGGTAAACTCTTTATCTGTATTCAATAGCTCTAAGAGAAAACCTCATGGATGGCACTACAATGGAGACGGCTATTTTATTAAGATGTCGAGAACAAGAGTACAGCTGTAATTCACTGTGGAGTTTCCATACATCTTGTTGTGAAAGTGATGACAAGTTGATGATTTTACCATAAAACTGTCAAATACAGCAAACTATTCAATAAAGGCATTTTTATGGAGTGGCACAGAGATGCTCAGACACTTTTCAGATTAGTTCAAGCGCAGCTCTCCTAACAACCAATTATAACATATAGTTTTTCTTTTTCAAAAAAAAAAAATTCAAACAAACAAAAATAACCCCCACAAAAACCAAACAGCTCTTCTGAAGACATCTTCTATAAATTATTCATACATTTGTGGACTTGGTTTCAAAAACTGCCAAATAAAATTTCAAAAGGAATCATTTGTCCCAATGTGTAATTCTTGATCAAAATAGTCTTCATTGAAATGCTTGTATTTATTGCTATTATTTATGTATTTAATGTAATAGAACTTAATTAACCTCTCAAGTGATATTTTGAGAGTTCACTACATTTCACACAATTGCTGAAGAAAGACATGTGTTACTTTGGCTTCTTATAATCTTGAAAGGGAGATTCTTTGGTCACTAAGAGATTATTTTTTCATAGACTTCTGTAAATATTCATTTTCATACCTCCTCAATCGCTTACACAGCCAGAAACCACATTACAAAATTGGCAGGTAAATTACTAGCAAAGTAAAACCACAGAAAGATTATTCACCGTTATCTTTTGCATGTGTGTGAACACAGCAGTAGGAAGGCCTGCTATTTAAAGTTTCTTACATTTCCAGGATCTAGCAAGATCTAACACAGCCTTTGTAATTACTTTGGTATTTCTAAGACTGTAAATTTGTTTTTATTTTCTCTCAGTATATTTCTGTATTGACTTGTTACTGGCTTTATGTATTCTGTACGTAGGAACTGATGGAAAATAAAAGGAATTTTCAAAGTTTAATTACTTTATTATATTCAAAGTTGCTTATAAACTCATTCAATTTAAAGAAACAACATTTTCATCAGCAGTAAAGCGGAGTGTTTTGGAGCTGTGATGCACTATGTAGAGAAAAATGCTATTGTACAGCATATGGTTCTGTTAGAACAGAATGCTTTATTGAGGGCATTAAAAGAGCAGAGAGGTATCTTGTTTTTTCCCACAAATTTTCCTCAAGGCTAAATATAATTATTATTCTTATGTATTCTTTAATGTATAAGTTCTAAACAAACTATGATTTACACAGAATAAACAGAGATTTGAGTATAACATTATGTAAACATAAGACAAGCTTTACTTTATAAAGCCAAGTGCTTTTTACGTAGTATAGCTCCTGCAATTTCATACAGATAATGAAGTTAGGGTGGGGAAAAAAGGTTCAAAGGAAATAATTCAATTGTATGAGCTTATCTTTAATTTCTGTTTTTATTTCCTAAAGAAAGACTAAACCTATGCAATACTATGACAATTCTGTTGAAAAATAATCTCATGATCATTGACTTTTTTGCAGTTCTTCACAGAGATTCTCTAATAAATGTCTTTTGATTTCCTTGATTTTGTATAAAATGTTTACTTTGCTCTTTTTTATAAATACTTTCAAAACCAATATTGGCTTCTAAATGTAATTCAAAGTTAGACTTTAACAAGCATAATATACATATTTCTGCAAGCAGAGTGACTTAGGAGTTACCAATGTTAACACAGAAGCCAGGACCTTCAGGGTTTTAATTCCAGTTGATGGCACGCTGACCCATCCTGTGACCAAGAATGCACCTATCTTGTAGAGTAGCTACGAGTCTCATCTAGTATTTATAATAGATCTGTTCAGTGATATTGGTGAGATGATTGTGTTGGGTTTTTTTACTAGCACCTTCATACAAAAGGCAATGAACAATGTATTCATACAAATCAGCTCATCTTCTCAGCTTTTTACTTCTCAAACTGTGAGATCCTGTGCTTCAACCCAGGAAGAGGTAGTGCACTATAGTTGAGTCTACCAGGTCCTCTGTGACAGACCAGTGCAGCGCAGCCCTGCACTCCCTTTCCTTTATGATGGGATCCAATGCACTTGGCACCTGATATTGTGAAATTACAGAAGGCTGCATGTGAGAGTGGTACACAGCTGCTGCAGAGGAGCGTGAATGGCACAGTGCTGATGCTCAGGTCATGAAACTGGATAGATTTGAATGAATACTAATAACTGCTAAGACATAACCATGGTAACCTCTTTGTATTCATGAAGACGGAAAAAAACACAGAAAATGGGAAACGGTCTGCGGGTGAGGTAGTCAGGAAGGGCTTGCAGCAGGACTCTAGTGCAAGAGCCAAGTATAACAGAGGGGACAGTCTCTAGAGCTGTGGGGAACGCACAGGCCTTAGCAAGTGGAGCAGGTTCTCTGGTCCAGGGTTCAGCTCTGGGTGCGAGCAAGATTCCTGGGGATGGTCTTGGGGAGAACACCCTGAGTGCAGTAGGCTGGGCTCAGTATGTATTGCACTGCAAGGCAAAACAACTGCACTAGGTGGGAGCACTGTACAGCACAGCAGGCTTCAGAGGAGCAATGTTAGAGAGCATACAGTTAGAGAGTACCCCAGCTGTGCTGGGGATAAGGAAAGTCTTCCTATGTTCAGAACAGCATAACACTGTGAAGTGGTGGGAAGGCTGAACTATCCCCATGGTAGTTGCAGCAAGAACAAGTGGATCCTGCCTATACAGGTATTTAGCAGGCCTAATTCAAACCAAACAGAGCAATCTCCATCTTCTTCATAGAACACACAGGAAAAAAAAATGCAATAGAAATATAAAAATTACTATTGTTCTTTTAAAGAAGTACTTTAAGTGACAGTATGCCACATTCGGCATATATTCAGAAAACCTCTATGTGTCACATTGTGAAGTCTATGTGTCACATTGTGAAGATTTTTTTTTTCCCCTAGAAATATCATGATCTCCTTAAAATTCAAAAGTAAAAAATACCTCTTGAATAGTGTTTAGTACTACCTACAATTGTACAAATATAAACTAAGCATGAAACAACCTTCATGAATCTAGTTTGCTGCCTCAGAAGACTGGATCAAAAATGGTCCTGATCACACTTTATCTCCTTCTATTGCAGAAATGCAGACCCTGTATATTTCTGACAATAAAAATTTGGTTTACTTTAAAATTATTTCATTAGCAACTACAGGATGATGTTAGAAGATGCTGTACTACAGCAAGACGTACATGAAAGAACATAAAGGGACATGACTTATATCTATTGCATCATAAGTTTCACTTTTGCAGTAAAGGATATTGACAGTTTCAGCACAGAAAATTAATTGTTAAATCACAGCAAAAATGAATCAAAACCAGCTAATCATTTTGCACATTCTTATAGATAAAAACTAAGAAATCATCATCTAAAACATATTCACCACACCGCTAGTCACAGATGCAAGCTCTAATATAGTTGTGTTACCACATGCTCATTCATGATTTACAGTCTGATAGCTTGCTTTCCTTTTTTGCTGTATGAAAAAGAAGCATTTAATCTATCTTAGAAGGCAATTCCACTTAAAGTGAAGTGCAGTTTTCCAACAGAACAAAATTTAGTCATGCATACAATTCACATGAGAGCATATAGGAATTATGCTTGCATTTCTTGTAAAGTCTACAATTCTTATCTTCAGAAGACTTGTCTCAGAATTAAAAATTAAAACATATGAGAAAATACTGATGGGAGTACTACATATGTTGGCTTTGAATAAGCTCTGTAAAGTTAAGGTATGTGTATAACACTTCATCTGAATGCAACTGAGTATGTGATTCTAAAATTAATTTGCATGTCAAACAGGAACAGGTTCTTATGTAATATATAAGCGCTACCTGTTTCTTCTCAGTCTTCAAATAAAACAAATACAGTTTCTCTCTCTCTCACTGATATATTTCAAGGTCAGGCAGAGAATAGCAGCTAACAATCTTATTTCACATAGGATACATTCTAAATAGTATCTGTATGTGCTACTAACAGCAATGCAGTCCAAACAAGCAATGTGATTTTAACATATTATGGAAAGTATTTACCTGATGGATTAAAAAGAGAGAGGTAATGTGTGTGTATATATATTTTTTTAAAAATTATGGAGGTAGAGANATTTTTTAAAATTATGGAGGTAGAGAGGTTTAGCCTGTGATGACCTTCACAGTCATCAGTTTCAGGGAGCAATCCCTGGTCTCCAGACCAAGAGGTACAGAACAGTTTGCATTCACCTAAAATTAATTGGCTGCATCCACATGCAAANATTCACCTAAAATTAATTGGCTGCATCCACATGCAAAACATTTGGCCTGGGTCTTCTCTAAGCTCCACAGGGGACCTCTAGGACCATAAGAAATTCATTTTTTGGTAGTTTTTAGTCCTGAGTACTCAAAATAATAACTGAAGGTATATAGCCTTGACAGTGTGTTTCATCCTATAGTGAAGGGCATAAGGACATGCAAACATCCAAGGGTGACAAGACTACATCTTCTATAGACTTCCTCTAAAACTTAATCTATTAATATTTCCACCTGAGACACAGCTAGTTGGTTAATTCCGGAAAGAGAAACTAGAACTGTAGAATTAATACAGACCAATATAAAGCATCATCAGATTTGTGTGTCA
>RSEF01000001.1:139715293-139727520 GCA_003993805.1 Himantopus leucocephalus
GAACAAAATTGGTCCTGTTTTACCTCAAACCAGGACATTAGCATACTGTCTATGCTATTTTGCACATATGGTGCATATCCAGGAAGAGGGTCAAACCATCAGCAGCTTGCTCATTCTAATTGAGATGTCTTGATGGATTGCACTGGAGTCCACCCAGTAGATAGGATGGAGAGAAGGTGGAGAGGAGACTAGGAAAAGATTACAGCTTAACATGGTTTGTAAATGAATCACTCTCAGATAAAAGGAATTCACTCTATTATAGCCATTGCCAGAAAAAAAAAAGGAATAAAGCTAAAGATGTATCTGTAACGACTGGAACAACATTTCAAGATTTGGGTGTTTGGCTATAATGAGATCCATTCAACTAGAAGAACATGGAAATAAATCATGTGTAAGAACTCGACTGAAACGGGATTACAGTTCTAAGAGAAAATCTCGATATACATGAAATGCGTATGAAATTACAGCCTTTTACCACCATAAAATGTGGCTGTTTGATACTACTTTGCAATAAAGTATGAGCATCTAAACAATCAGGCAAAACCATTCCAGAGAATCTTATGTCCTTTCAAGCAATCACACTAAATAACTTAATGGATGGGAACTAGTGTTAGGAGCTACAGAGCTTCCCCACTTTCTATATTAGTCAGCAGAACCAAAGCCTCTCAGCACATAGTTACCATTTGTGGAATGTGAATTTGCAAAATTTACTATTTTATTTCTTCTATATTACTAATGTTTTCAGATTAAGGGTTTTTCCACTGCACTTACAAATGTGTATTACCAGGAAAACTGAGGACAGCTGTTCTGTTTCTCAAAGCTGCAGCTTTAGCTTTTTCTTTACTGTTTTTTTTGGATGATGGTGGCAGTGAACTTTTATCTGAGACAGATCTAGTGAAAAATGTACTTCTCAATGCACTTCAAAAGCAAAGTTATAGGTTCTTTACCTGGCCACATTTTTAAACAGAAGATAAAATATACACCAGTATTGAGTAGACATAATACTATATTATGAATATAATACACAAAATAAACAGGTATTTTTAGCTTTCCTTATTTAAAATTTAAGAAAATAACTAACATATTTTCCTGAGAAGGAAAGCTAACAGCTTGACTAAAAATGCTCCCCAAATTATCCAACTGTATAGGGAAAGATTAGCCAGAATCCATTTTATGCTCTGGAAAAAAACACAGACTGACTTCCTCAGTATCTGCGAGAGCCTCTGGAAATCTTTGATTACTTTTACTGGAAGTTTTCTCCAGTAATAACAAGGGAATAACAATTAAGAAGAATAAAATGGATTGGCACAGCATCTTTTTGCCAGATAAGTTTTTCTTTAGTAACTTACAACACTAGATATTTTTCTCAAGAATAAGGTAAAATGAAGAAAGAGGATTTCACCTGGTTTGCTTGGATTTACTTTTGAATCAGAAAACAAAAGCTGTTTCATCAATTGTTTCTTACAGTGAACTTAATACTTTTACATCGGGGGGTGGGATGGGGTGTTTCACATTTACCACATCTGATAAAATATGTTGGAATAACTCTGGAATAACTTGAGCCTAAATCTAGTAACTTGGTTCCTCATCTTTATTCATACCTCATCGTCATTCTGAAAGATGAGAACCATACAAAGTAAAGAGCCTACTTTTCGTACTTAAACCTTTCCAGCATATTCAGAAAGGTTTTACTCCTAGAGCTATACTTCTGCCTCTCATTTTTGTTTTCATTTTTGTTGCTTTGTTTTGTTGTGATTTTTTGTTTGTTTTACTTCTAAGTTTTTATCCCTCCATCTTTCAGTAGCTATGTACTTAAAGCCAACAATAACAGGGAAGGTAAAGGTAGAAACTTGAAAAAATCTGATGTTGTTCATATTTCATTAACAGTGAAGGGTGGAAACATATATAATGTGGATATTGCAAGTCCAGGAAAAATATTTCATTTAAAGGACTGTGGAGATTATGAAGACAAAACAGTGGTGTACCGGAAAATCTGATTATTAAAAGTTTAGACTGGGCAAGACTTACCTTTATAACTAATTTCAAAGGGGAAGTCTCAAGTTCCCAATTACCAGCAGGAGTTAGTAAATTATTAATATCATCTTGTCTCGGTAGTGTCACAGAGACACCAGTTTTTTTGAAAATAACATATTTAACGCTCAAAAAGTGTAATTTGCCCTTCACAATGTAAGAAGCTATGGGGTAGGCTGAGAAACAGATGTAAGTGCTGTACACTTGAGTATCACTACATGTAGCTAAAGTAGGAGTTGCAGCTGGTTTAGGTCCCTCGGTTATTTTGCAGTGTGAAAAGCAGGTGGAGAGTAAATGCCTCAGAAGGGAGCTCAGCCACACGTAGGCTGTGTGGAAAGATGTCTAGCCACTGCATGACTAGCAAAAATACACAAGCACTCCTTGTCTTGTCGCAGGTGATGGGTGTCCTGGTAACAAGGGCCGTATCCTTGCTTTGTCTTTCCTGTCCTGGGACTCCTCAATTCTTTTCTGAGGAATGGTGCCAATTCAACAGAAGAGGCACAGACTAACACCAACCAGAACAGCCTGGTGTAAGGGACATTTCTGAAAAGTGGGAGACAAGAGAGGCACTGAAAGCAGGTGACTCACTGCGTGGATGGATGCCTTTTCCACTAGAAAATGCACAGAGGAAAAGAAAAGGGCAGTAGCTCTTCTTCCTGCATTTCTAGTGAATACCCTTTAAATAAGCTGATGGAGAGTACCTGACAGATTAAAGCACATTGGGAGGCAGGTGAAGGAGGGCTTACTCTGAGGATGGGTACTGGATTTTAAATTTTTGCAGAGCAGGTTGGAAGAGCTTCTATTCACAGGCAAAAGTCAAACTGAAGGAGCAGAGCAAATGGCACTGTTGTAGAACTGAGCACCAGCAGAGCTGGGCAAGGGTGTCAAGGCTGGGAGACAGGTGCCTACGTCATGCAATTATGCCTCGTTTTAGACTTTTCTGTCATTTTATGGTGCCACTCCTCGGTCAACACAGCTTGCTGCAGAGGGTAAATTTGCTTATGCTAAGGGCCACCAAAGGCAGTTTTCTGATAATATGGTAATTATTAATTATGGAAACAATAGTGTTAAAAAGATATTTTGGCTGGAAATTGAAGACAGCAAAGTTCAAACAGAAAAGAGGTAAATTCTTAGTATTGAATCCATTTTAAAATCAAAGTAGATGACTACAGAAGGTAAGAGATCCCTAATTCATAGAATTGTGTAAATCAAGATCACATGATTTAATTTTTTTAATAGATAGTCAGACACAATTTTGAAGACCAGAAAGAGGAATCCCTATGTAAAATCCCATGGATTACAGTTGTATAAATAGCATATGGTCATACCAGTCCTTTCTGACCTTGAAATCTATGAATCTATGCAAAATTAAAAATACATTTTGAATTCAATTTCAAGTCCTCTGTAATGCCAACTTATCTGAGATAAATTTTCAACACCTGTTTCCTCAAATCAGTACCAGTCCTACTCGGTTCCCCTTCCCTCACACGGATATAATGTAATTTAAATATACTTAATCAATTTCTGACTGAGAACAGTGTTTAAGCATAAAGTTAAACATAAAACTGAAGCTATTCCTTGCTCAGACAAGGGGAACTCTAACTATGAACAGTTAATATATTTCATCTGTAACCATCGCTTGAGGCAGAAGGTGCAGACATTGATTAGTAGTTTGCACAGGAGCCACACAATTCCACTTCAGTGGAAGGAAAATTAGCATTTTTCTTTTTCAGAAAATACAGTTTTATTATCTGAATGACAGTTTCATAAATATAACTGATATAAATAGAAAAGAAAGAATCACTGTCGAAGTCAACTGATACTACTGTAATAAAAGCAGGAACTAATAATTTGGTTTGAATGTGTATTTACGTATACACACACAGGGCTATATGTATGTATATACAGATATAGATACTGATTTTGCAGTAGGCCTTTGCAATAACAAAGGTGGAACCCAAGGAAAACAAATTTCGAAATTAATGGCCTTCCTCTGATTTCTGTTCTGTAACTGAAGACTAACTGAGGCCTGAGGGGCAATGAGCTTGAGAATCAGAGTCTGGTTAAAACAGAGGAGGAAGATTTCTTGGGATACTACTACAACACACTTATGGATATAATAAATGTTCCTGGCAAAATGAAAATAATCTTAGAATAAACTTCACCATTAAAAGTCAAAATGAAAATACCATTCTCTATATTATTTTTGTAAAGTAGTTTTGAAATACTGACATTTTTCCACAGACAAGATTTTCCGTGCATTGCAAAATATTATTTTGTTGCTGTAATTCCATTGCTTTAGAGAAACAGAACTTGTGTTTTAGCCAGTCAAGTTTTTCCTGGGACAAAAGAATGAATATGAGTGTAAAACTGTCTCTTCCAGTATATTTTTATTCACACTTAGTTCCTGTTACGTTTTGTCAAATATGAACATTGTATAGACAAAGTATTTCCACAACTCCAGAAAGAAATAAGCTTGTCTCCACATTTTAGCTAGACTGTTCTCATATACTTGCTCTCCCTTGCACTTGTATATTATACATTGCTTTGCATTAAAAATTCTGACCATATTCAGAAATTCACTACATGCAGGTGCATAACAGTGTCAGTCATGGCTGAAAAATAACTTTGAAGGTTGGATGAATGTATATCATCTATTTTTATAGTGCTGTTTTTCAACATGAGAGGTAGTTTGTCTGTTTGTTTGTTTGTTTTTAATTCAGAGACGTCAGTTCCTAAACCCATGGGCTTATGGCACTGGCTGCTAACAACTCACTAGTAAAAAATGTTCATTTTTATTGGTTAATCCAACTTGGTTGTCAGCTTTTCACTGATTGTTAACTTTTTCCATGCCAATAAGGTATTTCGGGGTCTTGCTGGCATTGACACACAATTTTACATGAAGCACAATAGAGAGATATAAAATTCTGGAATAATCACTTTCAGGTTTAACATATCTGAAAATTTGGCATCTGATTCGTGAAATTTTCACTTTTTACTCACTAAACTATGAATGTGCAAGAAAATGTCATACCATTTAGAGGATAAGCTAAGGATTGATGCAGCCAGTTCTCCAAGGATGGAGAACCCAAATTAACTAGGAGACTGTTAAAATGCACCTGGACCCTGCCTCCCGCTCTCCCCCTCCCTGTTACCAAAACAAAGTCAGTTCAACAGAAAGGCCATATTGGGAGGTGGAAACAAGAGCTTCCAAATGTGTTACATTTTTAAAAATTAATGGTTTGTATCTCCCTATGGAAATGAGAGTATTGCTAGATTGTGACAAGCAGTTCTTCAAGAGCTAAATCCTGGAAGGACTCCAGACTGAGGTCACTGGCTTTTTGCAAATACCAGCCTGCAAAACTGGGAGGTGTTTTACAGTCTGTGCTGCTGAAAAATGTATCTATCTCGGCATTTTCTTCTTATTTGACTTTCTGACCTTATTCCTTCTCTTCTCTTGAAAATTATCATATACACATATGCAGATACACTTCTTTCCAGTGGCTTTTTCCACCAGACAAAAAAGTAAGATTTATTTTTCGAGAGCTACATGTGAAAGCAAACAATTTTTTTGTCAGCTATTAATTATTAACAAAAGAAAACTGAGTTTAGGAAGCTACTATTTCTGTTGCTTCTACTTTATCCCTCCGGACCACCCTTCTAAATACCTTCACTCCAAGCATTAGAAAATGCAAAGATGTAAATTGCAGCCATTGTCCAAGGGATTTGAAGAACTCTCTAGAAACGTGGGCTGAAGATCATAAAAACAGGAATAAACAACTGAGCTAAGAAATAAAAGAGAAATATTACACATAAAACAGAACAGATGCCATTATCTTTTAGTCCTGATGAACCAGCTAAAAGCAATATCAGTTTATTTATCCCTGACAGCATAATATATTCTGGTTAAAAACAAAACAAAACTCTGAAGCACTGACAAGTTTAGGAGCTATGCCTCAGCGTGTCCAAATACTCTTTATCAGCTGCTTTCTCAGAAGAGTTCATAAGGGCTATAGAGGCACCACTGGCTGATAATTTCTAGTTGGTATAGCAGTGGCACTGATGCTACTATGCCAGCTTACTCCCATGACACTCCTTTTGCTCTCAGTCTGTGCCTTGTGCCAGAAAGTTCAGAGGACAGAAGGAACAGGCACACGACTCTAACAAAAAGCAACAGGGGCAAGCTGGCAAAAGAAATGGAAAGTGGCTGGGCTGCTTTACTGAAGATGGATACACGAGGAATGGAGGACGACAGTTGTTGGTGCACAGGTCCCTAAAGTTACACATTTGTCATTTTGATTCATGTGATTCTGAGACAGAACACCAAAGAAGTGCAACACCAAGAGCAGCGGTGTAGGACATGATTAAGACTGTGCTAATAGTGTGTTGTAATATTCTGATGTGCAATCAGAATTTTTTCTTTTTTTCAACAGATTCCTGACAGAGCAATAACTGCTGTAATTTCATTTTTTCTTAGTCTGTATTCCAGCTGTAGATTACTGTGTAAATGAGGTTGGTTTAACTTCTTTGAGTATGACCCCTATATTTCTTTAAAACAAAACAAAAACCCCAAACAAAACATAGTTCTAAAAAACTGCAAAGACCTTAATCAGTTTGCAAAACTTTAGCTTCCTTTCAACTTTAATTACTCACTGATGCAGACGTGCAGGCATTAAGAGATAACAAATAATTATAACTGATTCAGCATGTATGCCAAGGTAGTTCTCTTGAGGCTTGATGGTTTATTGTTTTCTAATGTCACTGTAGATCAAACTGTCTTCCACAGCATCAGAGACATTGTATACAGAAAACAGATCATATGAGTTACTGTCTTGTAGGACTATTCCCTACCATAAACAACTAAAGTCACATGAGAAATACATGAAGGGAGATTTCTATACATGCACACAATTGCACAGAATTTCTGGCTGAGAGCATATTTATTGAATTAACTCCAAATTGAAGCTCTATCCACAGATTAACAATCACTCAAACCCTAAATAGCCACAAAGCACGATCATAGTCATTACTTATACTGAACCAAAAAAAATCAGCAACTGCCAAAACAGCATTGACCCAAGAGTTTATCCTAAGGTGCCCAGACCCCAGCATACCACCGTAATCTGGACATACATTCCCTGGAAGAGGGAACAGTAGTTCCTGGCCAGATGCACCCACACTCTTCCTTCCTACACAACTGCTTAGCTGTAACAGTACCGCATCTACAAGCTCACCTGTTTGAGAAAGGCAAATGCTTCAGGCTGAGCACAAGCACAAGCGCGTGAAGGCAAGTGCATGAAGGATGGGAAAACAGGGATGAGAGTGAACAGCAGGATAGGGGCATGGGGGGGAGGGGGGTGATGGAGGTACAGGAAAAGCAGTGATATGCAAGAGAGGAGCTAACTGATGTTTGAGCTGCGCACCCCAGAAAGGCAGTCAATCCTCAATTACCTACGGATGATTTAACCTCAATTCTGGATTAAATACAATGTGGAGCAGAGGCACTACAGCTGATTCAATAAAGAGCTAGCTTAGGTCAGGTAGACTTAACTAATGCACACAGAGCATTGTGTGAACACAGTTGTGTAATTTCTGGGGCCAGCTCAGCAGTACGGCGCCTTTCAGGAGCAGCCTGAGTTAATGAGACCTGATGAGTCTCAACTGACTGAATGCAGAACCACTTACCTGTTCCTGCATCTGCTCACCAGCTTTAACTCATTTAAAACAGCTGCAATGAGCTTATCTGTAATCAAGGCATCTCCTCAATATTGCAGTACTACTAGTCAGAGTCAAGTCTTCATTGTTGCATAGTCCATATAATATTTTTAAAAAGGCATAGCAATTGTGGATCAAATTCATTGAGCAGCCTGAGGATACCTGTACCAACTATCCATAGTTTAATCTTGCATGTATTTTCTACTATTCTTGTTGGAAGGATATTCTCAAATATTTGTTCACTATTTAAACCTCTAAGTAACTGCTTAGTGAGGCTATTACTTATAGCTTGCTGTCACCAATCCTTCTAGGTACCTGATGATTTTTTTGTTGTTGTTCTTCACTACATCTTCAACCAGAAAAAAAAAAAGTATCTGAAATGTGTATATGTATACACATATGCTCACACACATATATATACAGGTAATATGAAACAGTAGACAATATTTGGATAAAGAATACAACCCATCACAAAGCGCCCAAATAGCTTTTTGTACTATTATCCACTGAGTTTGTTATCCCCCTATTGGCAACAAGAGTTTCAAAGCTATTGCTCATTTTTCTTCTGCAATATTATACAAGATGGAGATTATTTTTGCAGATACTCTAAAGTTTGTAATCTTACATTGTCACCATATTTTTCCCAAATAGAAAAAAACAGTCACTCAAACTTTTGAAGTGATAGTCTGAAAAAAGTTTGTTCTAGCACTAATCCTTATGTTAACAGCATCAAGGCAGGTCTCTGTGTGAAAGTCAATAAACAAACAATGCTAATTTTGTTATTGGCATGATACCATACTTATCTAGCTCAATATGAATTGTGATGTGACAACTCATAAATTTCAGCTATAATACTTGGGAACTTGCTCAAGCAATCTCATAGGCATTAATAGTTACATGTGAAAACCTGCAATGGATAAATATAATTCACTTTTGAAAGAGGAATAGAAAACTATCCAGGAAATTTTAGGTGAATTTTTCTGAGCTCAGTTCTGGAACATAAGATTAACCAATCTGTGAGCAGGGAAAAAATAATAAGTACCAGCCAACCATTTATCAAGAGTAAATAATAACCAGTCAACTGAATTTCTTTTCATGTGAAGCTGTAAGATTTATCAATAGTGGACAGTAGGTAGAAGTTGTGTACGATGCCCTAAGCAAGGCTTCTGATACTGCCCATGTGATGTTACCACAAACAAGCTAGGAAATTTTGATTTAAATGGAAATTAGACTGATGGGAAAACATAACTTGAAGGTACTATATGGGAAGGCAATATCAAGTGAAGCTACATACAGATTTGTACTATAGCTAATATTAATTTTCATTAATTGCTTGCTGTTGATAGCATTGAGGATATAATTTACATTCACAAGCATGCAAACCAAAACAGCAGCAAGCACTTGAGAAGAGGAACACAATTGGAAGTTGTCTAAAAGAACCTGAGAATACAATTCAATAAGTGCAAGCCACTGAAATAACTAGCTGAATAAACTGGATGAACACAGGAATGGGTTGTAAATTACTGGACGGATGGTCAGAAGTCTGGAAACAAGGATAGAAAATTTAAAAAGCAGGATTCATTTAGTCTAGAGAAGATTGAACTGAAGTATCAACCCTCAAATGTATGAGGCTATTGCCGAGAAAGGGTAAACTGTTCTCTATTTTCATTGTGGTGACATAGTTAGTTTAAATTGCAGCAGGGGATGTTAAGGTTGGAGACAAACATGTTTTGAACTGCAAGGATTGCAAAGCAACAGAAAAAAAATTTCTCCAAAACTACAAAAAAAAATTTTTTTACTTAAAGAGCAGGTTAGACAGAAATTAGTCAGAAATTATTTAAGTCTAGTCGATCTTGCCTGAGGCAGAAATCTGGACTGCACAGCCTTTCAAATCTCCTTCAAGCCCTATTTATTATATCTATCATTCCTTTGTGAAAAAAATAGCTACAAAAAGCAGCATGGAGAATAACATAGAGCCCTCTGTGAATTTATAGCGTCATTTTTCACAGAACTTTAAATGTTGGTTTGCATAAAAGCATGATCCTACGCATTTCCTATAGCTAACACATTTTCAACTTTTATTTTGATTACTTGATAACAATGGGGGAAAAAAGGAGAATGAGAAACATTACCTGCAGACTGACTGACTAACTGTAATAAGAACAACATTTCCTAAATGATTTCTTCTCCTGAGTTAGCTTACTGATATTGAAATTGGCGCCTCTTTGTCATTGCAGTTTCTTCTTGTATATTTTTTATGGAATGACAGTGCAAAATGGCAGCATAGCACTTCCTTTTCTCTATTTTTAATTCTGCTGAAAACTGCTACCCTCAATTTCTTTGCTAAAATATAAGGAGGTGGGGTTTTTTGTTTAACTGATGTATCAGGTTTCTCAAAACTTTGGTGGAAGAATGATAGATGTGCACGGTAATATAGGGATACAAAGTATACAGGAAAGAAAGGCTACGTGGGTGCTGGGATACTATTATATACCAAAACNGCTGGGATACTATACCAAAATGTACTTAAAACCAAAACTGGATTAATTACCTAATCTCAATAATTAACCCATAATTTATATTCCAGGTCTGAAGAATTTTATGAGTCTGTAATCAGGAGTAACACGAACTGCCTGTGAAGAGGGTGATCAGAGATGCTGTGATGGCAAGAGATGTGACCATAATGAAAGGCTTCAGTCGTACTACTCTAGCATTGTGACCCTGAAACTGGGCTCCCAGTTTGGAGCAACTGCTAGTCTATATGCCTGCCTTCCCCATATAGTAGAGGTTGGTAAAACCACTCTGAGGAATAAAATTAACAACATGTGTCATTTGCTTGGAAAGAGCTGCTGCAGCTTTTGTTAAAGGGAGTCCTGCACTTCTTTAAAGAAGTCAACAAGAATGTAGAGAAGGATCATTTGTTTTAGGCAGGATATAAATATATAAAATATTTTTATAAAGTCCCTCAGAAAAGAGTTTTAAGAAACTTGGCAACATTACATAAAAAGAAAGGTTCTCTCCTGAATGTATATTTGGTTAAAAGACAGAAAAGACTGGGTAGGAGTATGCTGCATTCTTGTCGTGGAAACTGGTTTAGAACAGATAAAAGAAATTATTTCTTTTCATAGCAGGAAATGAGTATCTAGAGCTTGCTGCCACGGTAGGTTGTGAGGGCCAAGAGAATCAGCAGTTTCAGAGAGGGATTAGACAACTTCATGGAAAATAGGCTGAAAAACAAATGCTACAAGGAACAGGCAGTAATGTGACCTGATATCCCAAATCCAACAGCTATGGATGCTAGGGATGGAGGCAGTATGAGGGGAACAGTCTGCAGAAAGCAGCCAGGCTGTGCACTCTCCCTGCCCAACCTGTCCTAACGTCACCACCAGAGACTGCTGGGCTAGACAGAACACTGGTTTGACCCAGTAAGGCATTTCTTATGCTCTTAAGTCTGGTAAGACCCAATTTTAGTCCCATTTATAAACCTAGTTATTCTTTCATTTGTTGTAGGTCTATAAAATACCAATTCTGCAACGTAAACCACTGAGAGATCTCTGGCAAATACAGAGTTATGTGAGACCAAAAGTATTTGTTAAGAGCAATGTTGTCCTCATCCAAATTTGTGCCAAATCCTATGCAAGATGTTTCATTCCTTTTCTAAATTATAGGGAAATCTGTAGTATTATAAATAGATCCTCTTTCAGTAGTAAACAGGAAAAGGGCTTGATTTGTTACTGTGTTGGCATAATATGTTATTTATGTTACTAATACATAACATCTTTTCTAGCTGCTGCTAAGAAGACTCTCCAAACACTTGACTTTTTATCTAAATCAAGGAATTAAAAAAAAATTAGTAAACATGATACATATTAAAATGCTTTCCATGTCTTCATCATATTATAATTATTTAGTCATCACAATTTTCCATTGAAATGAGAAAGTCTGAAAAAGTTGACAAGGTTGAGGCAATATGAACAGTTCATCTGAGAATCCAACTGCATCTCCCTCCAGGGAATAAAAGGGCATAACTTCTCTGTGCCTGAACAGATTGCTCCCAACTACAGCAAAGGGGAAACCGAGACCACGTCCTAACTCCTTGAATCATGTTGCAGCTGCAGCCTTTCTCAGGCAGCACAATACAAATCTACTCCTCACTCAGGCGCTACAGCTTGAAAGATTACAACACAGATCAAAATGACTGAATCTAATGATAATGCACAAGACAAACTTCAAGAATCATAGACTTCATACATGTTTCAAACTAGTAATAAGCTTGTAACAACTAAGGAAAGGCTGAAAGATAAGTCTTTTCACCCGACTCTTACACAGGCTGCTTTAAAATCAGCCTTCTCATATTTATTCTCCCTAAATGTTCAATACTACATTTCTTAGAAGCAAAATATTACTTTCTTCCTGACCCATTCAAACAAAGAGCTCTGTACTGGAAAAGACATGCACATCCTCTTATTAACTGACTTGTT
>RSEF01000001.1:139727917-139741304 GCA_003993805.1 Himantopus leucocephalus
TTTTTTTTTTTTTTTTTCTTTTCAATAGAATCAACAGTGTCTAAGAACTCATCTAGCAAATCTCCATAGTATATCAGTGACAAAAACTGACAGGTATCAAAGGTAAATAAGAATATTGCAGTAAGGATGAAGAGGATAATAAAAATCTCTGCATTTGGGTGACAAAATTAGATGTATGATTTGTTAGATGTTATAATCTCACTTTTTCAGAGGAAGTGGGTGTGCAAACCAGCAAAATTTCAAGTATGTTCCGAACGGATGCATTTTGTTTCCTTTTTGTACATATTATGGTCGGCAACATACAATCTGAAAAAGCAGATGAAAAATATCTGGGAACACCTTCCCCCCTCCCCCGCCTTGTCCTGTAAAATGCTGTAAACACACAATCTTGATATATACCATATTTATTTTTTTATGGTCTTACCTCTTCCATTCCCTTATTAAAATTTAAAATTATTAAAAAAAAATCAATATTTTCACAAACAATTCCAAAATACTGAGTTTTCTCTAAATTGTGAAAGGAAATGAAGTTAATATGCTTTAAAATGCTACTTAAATAAAATAAAGTTTTGGGGCTTTTTATGTCATTATTTTTGTGTGACAGAGTTGTTTGCATTAAACCATACCAAAAATAAGAAAGAGAAGTTTAATCATTAAGGATTACTGTATTGAAATAGGTGCAGTTTTTAACCTGGATCACTCTCCACACATATCCTAGATTTCCTCATCAAAACACAGGTGGAAGGACATACACAAATGTCTGCATTTTTAAAGGATATGTAAGACCAATGAAATAATTTAATTAAGAGAGAGAACCAGATATTATCAAATATTAAAAAGTACACTGTAGTGTTTCAGAAACTACTTGTAACAGGGTACTGTCCTGAAAGTCTGGCATTAAAAGGGACAGAATTGTGATTGTTAACGTTAAATCTTACATTTCTCACTGAATTTCTCATTAAAAGTAGCTTTCCACTTTGATGTGGACACTTGGCTTTATCTAAAAGGTTTTTTTTTATTTTAAAAAAATATTATAATAGAAAGAAATTGCTCTGAGAAAATGCTGTGTAGTTATTCCCATCTTTTACTGTCTGAGCTTACTTTATTTCAGTGCAAACTGTAAAACACAAATGAAATACTAGTTCCTAACATTTAACCTTTATGCTGCTTAGCAGTTATTTCCGAATTATTTCAATAAATCACTTCCCAATTAGATTTTTTCTTTTCCTTTCCCCAACCAGAATACTAGCAGACAGACAGCAGGGTGCTGCCAGCAACAGTATGCCATGGACAACTCTTACAGGAACTGGAACCCTCTATGCTGTATCACCTTCCTCACAGTGAATCCCTCACAGCGAAAATTCAAATAAGTTTGGAAAAGAAAGGAAAAAAATACAGCAATTGACTGAAATGAATTCAGAATGTCTCCAAGGAGAATAATAAGTAGCAAAACATTAAAAGGAAAAAATCATAATTTTCTGTTGAGTATTGTGAAAAAATGCTTGTTTTCACATTATTTTTAACAATCCGTTACAATCCTTTTGATGTACAGGGAACTGAAAATGAGTCCTGCTGTTCACTCTTTTTCTTTCTGAGATAGTACCAAAAACCAGTCTGCTATTTATATGGCTTTTGTTCTGGAAATGATAATTATAGTGAAAAAGTCTCATTATGCAACGGCAGTAGAAGGAGAAAAAATTGAAAACGATAACCTAAATGGCTATTTACCTATCATTCAAAACAGGCTGAAGAATCATTCATCCTATATATTGTTAAATAGCACCCCTGAACATCAGTCCTCCAACAAAGCCCATGCACTTCAGAAACAGGCATACAGTGAAACACGAAGTCGAGAGAACACATTTTCTGTGAATCCTACAGTGAAAAAACCCCAATTTTCTCATAAGAAAAGATATATGCTTTGTATTCTATGCTAGGATGTCTCCAAAGGCTGTCCTGTTAATTTAATTAAGATTTGTGATTTTAAGATTGTCTAATGAAAGAATTTCAAAGGAATTGGGTAATGAGCACCCAAGGAAATTAGAAGTCAGGTGCACAATTTCCTTAGATTCCACTGACAATTCTGGTTTATGTATAAATCATTCTAATGATTAGAAACACACAAAATTATTAAATTCATACAAAAATACTCATAATTAAACAAAATATATGAATTTTCACATTTACAAGAAATATTGGGCAATAATTTAATTAAAAATAGAAACTAACATAAAAAATGAACCAACATAACAGAACAGACATTTCAGCATGCAAGGTTTTCCTTAATCTCAGCATATTTAGCTAGAAATTTTAAAAGAAAGATACTTGTTAGACATCGTTCTCAGAAGGCGAGTGATGTTTGACCGAAAAACTTCTGCAGTCTAGCAGGAAGAGAGGGAAGAGGGGGGGAGGGAAATTTACTGTCATTAAATTTGCATAAACCAATCTATATAAACACAAGAGCATTTCTATCTTACAAATCTTTCTCCTTCACTGAATTCTCGCACTTCATCAGTATGGACCTTTATACAACTACATCTTAAAGAAGACAAACTAACGGTCTTGCAAACTTTTCCAATTCAACAGTTACAGTGTTCTTCCTACCCTTTATTCTCCACCTGCATTTCATCCATCTTTCCTGTCTTCTCTTAACCATAACCATAAGACCCATGAGACAATTTTATCTACTTTTTCCCCAGCTCAGAACAATGATCTAAGACCTGACTGAAGTCACTTACAAATATGCAACTTTTTCCACTCTCACACACCTTATCAGCATTATAATTTAAATATTCTTTTCCTGTAAACCCTTCTGTCTCTAAATTGATTCTGTCAACAGTATCTGTTGTGGATTATTATTGCAGGTGTGTATAGCTCTGGAACAAGTAGTTTAGTGTAGGTAAGCAGAAGTGCTATTTTTGAGTTCATAACATCAGGCCCAACATAGTACAATACACCTTACAGTCATCGCTCAGAAGGGCCAGTTGGCTGTGCTCATCCCCAATTCAGCTTCTGCTGCCTCCAAAGCATTTCCTCCTGATTTGCACCAATCTGCATGTGAGATCCTCTTTAGTGAATTAGTTCTAAATCTACAAATTTTATTTCCTCTAAATTAGTCAAGGAATATTTACAAAATACAAGTGGCTGAGACAGTTGATTTTATTAACCGACTCACAGCACACTGATGCTAATCTCTTAGAGCTACCATCTAGTACCCACAGATATAATTTGATTCCCTAGCATCTATATTCTTGTTCTTTATCACAGGCTTTAATGACAGGTCTGGGGGGAAAAAAACAAACCCCACCTGGAACCACACTACCAGCAAATGAGCCAATAATTTTTATGGGTTCTGATGCACTGTTATTTCTTTGCAAAACACAATCACTTTGTCAGCACTGAATCCCACATTTGAATGTCATTATAGGAGTGTGCCAAATATACCAGTTTTCATCACAGAAATATTATGCCATATGGGCCACACATGAAGAGGTAGAAGGATTTATAGGAATAGTTAAAAATGCTATCAGTGCTGATCACGATGCACAGTAGGAATTTAAGACACACTGATAACATACCACAAAGGAAAATAGTCCCATTCATATGGTCAAACATATGTCAAAAGGTTGGACATTTACCCTGAGATCTAGTCCCACACCATGCCACCTTCAAAACTGTCTGCTTGAATAAATGATTCTGGGACATACGCAGTTAGACATTTCTGGTAACTCACAATAGCCCAAAAGACATAATTCTTCCCCACAAACAGACAAATGCTTAAATTTACCTCTTGTTTATTATTTCTTTCTTTTACCTTCCTTACTTCTTGGTCAAAAAATATAACAGAGATTTCTCTGAACAGGAAAGTGAAATAAAACATGATCTGCGTGTTACCTCAGAATCGTTTTTTTCCAAAATATTAAAACCAGCTTCTACTCTAATTAGAAATAAACACTGATCTTGTTTTTTTTCCAGGGAAATAAGGTGGCAAACTGTTCTGTTAAAACATCAAAAATGAGCTACTTTAAACATGAAAGTACAGATTTTTACTTTACTACTGCTAATAGTAGAACATGATTTTTCTGTGGTTTTGTTTTGGGCGTTTGGGGTTTTTTTCAATACAAAAATCAAATAAAACTAAAACTTGGAGCTATGGTATTCAGGGGTGACAAAGGAGACAGGTAAATGAGAGAGAGGAATCAGACAGTTTCCCACTGTCCCAGAGGAGTAACATCACTGCCTTTGGTCTGGCTATCCAGGGACATATTTATGCTAATGAATGGTGGGAACCGGTTGTTGGACATTACAGGAAATCTGCTTGGTTTGCAGGGTTATGTCAGGAATCTGACTGCTTGCAATCACAGAGTCGCTGCATTCCCTGTGGAACGTGCTGGCTCTGTCAGACAGATATTTTCGTGTAGGAAGCTGCCCCACCAGCAAGGTGGGCATGACTCAGACCAAGTGTAGGTAAGTATCTATACCTGAGCTTGTCACTGAGCATATATAGAGAGAAACAAGCCATTTCAGGAAGAAATTTGCCTCATCTATTGTAGACGTCCACTTCAGAACCAGGCAAACTAAACTACAGATATTCCAGTTTCTTTCTACCGAATTCGGAGATGAGTTAGATGAGTCTTGGTCAAGTTGTTAATCAACTTAGAATACTTGAATTTTAGGCAATTATGATCTCCTCAATAATAAATCAGAGTGCATATACATACAGCTACAAAAACATCAAACATGATAAATATTTTTGTAACTCTTTATGCTTATACAGGAAAAAAAAATGTTGAGAAACCAGTTACAATTATTTAAATGTTTTGACTGTGCTACTTTGATATTTTGTTAGGCTTAGACTAGTTTTTTTTAATTTTCCTTATTTTCTCTTCTTAAGCAATTTCCACATTCCTGTCATGAACAAGGCCAGATATGCAAGATGCTGAAAAAGTACAACTCTCAATTCTCTTATTTTTCAGCATCTTTCCAGTGTTGATTCTATTACCTAACTATACTTCCATGGATTATTTTTAAAAAGGAAATCTACCTGAGATTATCATTGCACTGTAGTAGTCTTGATAAAAGAGCATTTATTAAAAATTTATGATCTCTTTTTAAAATTTGACATCAGCAAAAATCGGTAGTTATTAACAAATTAGCACTGCACTTTTGGGATAGTTATACCATGCTCTTGCCTAGTTATTTAAGCACACAAAAATGAACAGTAAACTTTATATATTTTTCTTGTTAAGTGGATCAGTTCAGCTCATATTTTGTCACCCTGAATGGTCTTCCTACCTTTTAACAACTATTACTGATTGAAGGTTACAATATTCCCTCAAGAAAAAGATGGATAAGCATTATCTTTTCTTAAGCTGTACTGCTGTGAGCAGCATGTAACTGCAGCAACTGAGTTAACTTGCATATTAGTGGCTAACAGGAAATTTTTCTTGAGCAAATAGAGAGCTGCAAGGTTTGAACTGCATGAACCCCAGTGTGAGGTCCATGTTTAACAATTCAGGTGGAAGATTTGACAAGTCCAGAAGCATGACAAAGAAAGTTGGGAGCTGGCTGAGGTGACTAAACCTTTATGTACGAAACTCACATTTGGCTGCACAAAATCCTTCATACAAGCAGAAAGCACACGAATATTAGGAGTGCTGTGGTGATAGGTTAAATTGATCTCTTAGCTCAATAAGAGCAATGGTCCACAAAAGCAGCAGAATACAGTTCTGGAAATTGATTTGTTACCTTGCTTATTGTATCAGCTAGCAACAGAGACAGATGAGAGGTTTGAGTAATGTGAAATGGCCCACATTTTCTACAAAAACAATTTTCTTTTAATTAAGTCCTCCTTCAGCACTTGATTCTGTGAAGAGCTGAATTCTCCAGTTTGATTCAGAAAAATACTTTAATGTCTTTCTTGAAGAAAACATAGTCTTATTGCTTTTAATGGTAATACTTTCATATTTCAAGCTCAGCCATTTTCTAGGATTTCACTGCAGTGCGTAGTAACCTGAAAAATTAATATTCTGTCAATTTACATTGTAAATTTGTTGTCTGTTAATATGAATGAGATTTTAATTTTGCAGTAAAGAAGGAGGAATTGTTCTCATATAAACAAAACAAAAAACAAACATACAACCCCCTCCCCACCAACCTACCTGACTAGTGAACGAAAAAGAGAATTTAGAAATGCTAGAATCTAGCGTTTCTTCAAGACGTTGTTCATCATTAAGAAAGGAGGTTAGGCAAAATCAGATGTTTTGTCCTCATCTTCTGCATTCAGTTTAGTAGAAACAAAAGGAGAATATATTGACAAAGAGATGGGCCAAAGGGAGTCCAGGCAGCAGAAAACAAACTGGCCATGTTCCACAACAGTGAAGAAGGTGGGGCAATCGAGAGAAGATCAGGCAAATTCAGAGCACAGTGTCACTCTCTCCTCAATCCCCCATAATACCAGTTTCCCAAAACATGCAATTCTGTCTCCCATTACTCCTCTCCCTTCCCAGAACCACGGGAACTTACTGTTTATTCATCTTGAATCTAGTGACAATGCATGCCTAGTGGTGAGTCACATGAAGAAATAAATGTGTATAATGGTTAGGGAATGGAAAAAAATATCCAAGACCCCTGTGCCCCTGAAAACAAATAGGTTTTTATGCCTCTTATGGTGTTTTTATAAATTTTACCTTTCACTTTTAAGCAGCTCTACATAGCATAAAATTTAAATATTTTGCAGGAGCTTTAGTGAGTTAGATGTCTGCCTCCTGCTTAGGTTTGAGTCAACCACGTATTTGAGTAGTTTTGATAACTTCACATGAGTGTTATAAAACAATATATCCATGTAAATCAACAGAGAACTCTCCACAAGAGCTTCTCTAAGTGCAAAAAATTATTATAGTATTCTACTGGGAAAGGCGAAAAAAGGATTTCCAAGAATTTGGCTTTCTGCAATAGAGCTCAGTCACTAGAAACTAGTTATTTGACACAGCTTAAAAAAGCTAGTGACATTTTTTTAAACAATCCCTTCATGAAAAAGGATGATAATAACACTGCTGGTTGCTCTGCCTCAAAAGGGAATTGTCCACCTGCTAGCAAATCCCTGGATCTATATTATTATTAAGCAGTGTTTATAGAAGTGTCAGAGTACCCATGGCCATAGGGCACATTTCAAAATGGTAGATTTTTTAGTTAAAATTCTGAGATCGTTTTCTTTTCCACATAAAAGAACTGTGTTTCAAGATCAGCTTCATTAGGAAGCTCTGCTGGGATTTGATGTTTTTATTTTCTTACAGAGGAAAACTTATTTATGTAAGACGACCTCCATCTCCTCACACATAAAAATGAGCAAATATACAATTGTTCCCCCTAGTTTTAATTTGCATTTTATGATTACAACTAGATTAGAATTTCATACATTGCATCATTATTTAGAAACAAGCTGCTTTTATATTTCCCACAATTTCTGATTAAAAACAAAGCCACTCTTAGCTTTTCTTGTTACTACTGCTAACAATGTAGATTAATATGGATACAAAAGTACAGCCCCCTAAAACTTGTGCAACTGTCCTAAGAGATCCTCACTGCTACTTAGAGCTAAATAATTTGTTGAAATTTTATCAGGACTGCTCCACCTCTTAAAGCAAATCACAGCTGAGGTGGGAGGGATGTAAAGGTGGCATAAAGCCATGTTTTCCTTCCTTTTAAGTGTGTTTCATTGACAAGGCATACAACACAGAAACCTGTTATTTGAGAATAGCATTCATATATAATCACAGAATAATTGAGGTAGGAAGGGACTTTTGGAGATCATCTTCCCCAACCTACTGTTACAATGGGGCCAAATTCAGTCTCACATCAGGTCACACAGGGTCCTGTCCAGTTTTGTGTTGAATATCTCCAAGGATGGAGAATCCGCAATATCTCTGGAGAGTCTGTTGCAATGTTTCATTATGTTTATCATTAACATCTTTTCTCCTAATATCTCATCAGAATTCCCTTTGCTGCCGCATGTGTCTGCTGCTTCTTATCCTTTTGTTGTGTACCTTTGAGAAGAGTCTGGCTCTGTCTTCTGTACAGCCACCCATCTAGTGGCTGTAGGCAGCAATAAGGTCCCTCCTGAGTTCTATCCCAGGCGGAGCAAACCCAACTCTCAGCCTCTGCTCATCAAGTGCTCCAGCCCCTGACCATCTTTTTGGCCCTGCCCTGAACTCCCTCCATGTCTTTCCTGCATGCTGGGGACCCCAAAACTAGACACACAACTCCAGATGTGGTCTCACAGATGTTGATTAGAGGGGAATGATCACTTCCCTCAACACACTGCAGTGAATGCTTCTAGCGAAGCTTCTAAATGCAGCGAAGCTTCTAGTTAGGCTTTTTTGCTGCCTGGGCAAACATAGAACTCATGAAGGTTTAAGCAATTTTTACCCTTTCTAGTACAGCAGGATTTCCCCACGGTCCGCATTGTGGACAGCACATAATTTTAAACAGTCTTTTCATATCCATGGTATGTTTGTAGAGGGCACAATGCACCACGTCTCTGAGTTGCACACACTAGTGGAATGCAAACACACACAATGAAAGGTTGATTTGGATAAAAGATTAGGTCAGGTAAGGTCCAGTGTTGATTGAATAGGTCATTTATACTTATAAGATAGGTCAGACTTAGAAATACAGAAAAATATATTTGATATTGAAAAATGCATCCCTAGTGAAAAGTGCATACTTTTAATATTCGACATATAAATGAAAATGAAAATGAATTCCTACACTTTTGTCCTTTCCCTGCTGTACCTAACAGGATGTCAGTTGCACTAATGATGATAATTCAGCTTTTCCTGGAAGATTATTTGGCAGGAATTGGAAAAAAATAATCAAATTATTTCACAATAGGCCAATAAAAGCAAACAGAAGAACGTTATCTTTAGGCATAACTGTAGTATTAAGTAGTTTTTGTTTGGATGATGACTTACAGCCTGACTGAAAACTAATTGAAAAATGATGAAAGTATCTCTTTTACTTCAATGAGTTTAGAATCAGATCCTTAGAGGTAAAATTTTTATGCACTCCTAGTGATTAACATTATAGAGAAATAAGGAAATGGCTGTTAATCACTCTCCAAAAGACAGTGTTTAGACAGCTTTTTTATTGTTACAGAAAACAAATATACTCTCTAACACACTGTAATGAGCTGGCCCAGCTATTTTAAAATATCATCTGTCTTTATGTGTAATAAAGTGTTAAAAAAAGAGTCTCCTGACACACGTTCTATATCCCTTGAGGTCTAATTTTCAGATTAATCGATTTTTTTGTCTTTTTTTTTCCTCCACTTTCCCTTTAAAGACTCAGATTTCCAGGCCCTCTAGAGCATTCTGCTGCATTTTCTACCCTTTAAGAATAAGCTTAAAGGCTGGCAGACTTTTTTTTTTATTTTCCTCTGTTTTACAAAAAAGCTAAAATCTTTCAGCATATAAACCTTGTAGCTCTAACTTTTTCTAATATATTTAGAAATATGTTCTTTTATTATTTTTTTTATTCACTTCAAAAACTGAAACCAGTACTACTCACAAATTAGAATTCATTTTAGAAGTCTAACAGCATGACACAGTATAAAATAAGAATTCTGCTAGACGTCCCATGTTAACTAGAATAACAATAACACTCTGAAACAGACATAAAATAATAAAAAAAAAAAGTAGTCTCCTGAGTGAATTTATCCTATGGTGAAATTCATAGAGGTATAGGAGGTTTTGCACACCATTTAAGTCATAAAGTCACATGTAGGGTTCTGCTATCAAAGGAGGTGCACAAAAATGCCAATGAGCCCTCCAACGTGCTGCAGAATCAGTTTCAGCTCCAGCCCTGCTTTGGGAGCTAGTTGATCCTGGTCCAACGGTGCCCCAGGGAATGTCTGCAGCTGTGTGTTCATATGGAAACAGAAGATCCTAGAGAATGTGAAGCTTTGAAAACAACCCTCAAAGCAGCATGACAGCACAGAGAGAGGGATGGGGCAAATATGCTCCTGAAGATTGATTTGGAAAGTGTGAATGTCAGCTCCCAGCTTACTGGCTGGGATTCTGGACTAGCAAACTCCTCCCTTTAAGCATATCAGAATACTACACTGGAAAACATTCAGCTCCAAGTGTAAAATCTTCTATGATGTTCTTTAACAGTACATTATCTGAAGATGTGCTACATGGGACTTTTCCTGTGTATGTCACTATATGAAACTTCTTCACATCTCTGTGGAACTTGAAGTACGTTGTTCAAAGGGTTGTGGACTTCACCTTACCTATAGCTTACACTTCTGCTGCAAACTATATGGACAGACACAAATGTGTGTGGCTGTAACTACTAGTTTTCATTCAGTATGGTCAACACTGATTCATACCCCTTCATACAGAGCTACAAATTTCAATTTGGCAATTACTGTGGCTTCTGTAAGAACTGGATATAAATTTAGAAAACCGTATTTTTATTTCCACAAAAAAATTATGTTGGAAAACAGTTTGGATAGAAAACTTGCCATACTTCTGATCTATCAGAATATTAATTAAAAGGTTGCATACAAAAATGCATGTATAATTATAAAGTTGTATACTAAGTTGCATGGTACGTAACCATGGGAAAGTATAGGTAAAAAATCCTCAAACAAGACAAATGTCAGTTAAGCCCATTCTTTCATCTGAAGTCTGTTAATCGTGCAGTTTATAAACCAATATTTTTCCTTAGCAGTTATTTTACTATCATCAGCCGCACAAGATCCTCAGCTATTGAAAAATCAATTAAGTAATTAATAGCGAAAACAATCTCTTCATTCCAATTTTGTTTACTTCTCTAACTGACAGAAGATCAAACCTACTTTTTAAATAGTGATAAATTAATTGAGCAGAAATAAATTATCAGAATCTTTTTGGATGACTACTTTAGGATGACAAAAATTGTTGCCTAAAAGTATCTTTTCCTCTTTTTTGCTTAAAAGTCTCAGTAACTAGCTTCGTTGTAGGTCTCGTCTTACCTAAATACTTTTTTCAGTTTAATCTTCTTCACTGTACCTAACAGTGCAGACTCAACCTATACTCTTAGAATCAATGAGTAAAAGTAGGCACTGAAAATTGTTTAGTCAAATTCACTAGTAATATTACTTATTATTATAATACTTTTTACTAAATAAAATCTATTTTCATCCAGTACAACTGAAAGTCATATTTTCAATAACATGTTACAAAAATTTTGGATGGACAGCATGCCTTGGCAAAATCCATGGACAGAATTCAAAATTTAAGGAGATTATAGTATTTGATCTCTTTGAATGGCATTGTTGATTATCTTCAAGCTTTGCACAGCCTCCATGGTTCACTGGTTTTAGTAGAAACCTGTTCCTGCTGCAAACCTTTCTCAAAATACAATGATGCCAAAGCAGAGTTTCTGAGCAAAGGCTTGTTGGCATCCTAAGTAGAAAGAGGTTTCAATTTTTTCCATAATGTAGCAAAACATAGTTTATCATCCTGTTCTTCTGTCCACAATTTTGTCTTTTATCCCCACCTGACCTTCAAATACAAAACATCTTGATTGTTTTGAAGTAAGGACAGTGAAATGAAGCAACAGTGTAAACTATATTCTGTCATGTCCCTCAGCTACTTACATCTTGGCATATTATATATTCTCAGTATTTCCCATGAACTTCATTTACAGATGAAGGTTGTCTAAAGAAACAACATATAAGTCTCTTGTCAGCCTCCCTTACATTTCTTTGAGGATCAAATCCTGCAAAACATCAGTATTCAAGCAGATGAGTAAAATATAATAATTTTCCTCTAATGAAAACATGGATGACACTAATGCTAATATTAAATTTCTTTACCACACACTTTTTAGTGTCTTTTAGTTTAATTATACAGAATTTAACAAGATATATATAATCATCGATGACTAAAATATGTAATGCATCTGCTTGAAAGAAATACATACTATTCATTTGACAGAAAGATTAACTATAGATGTTTGAAATGAATAGCCATTGTGCTACTCTTTTAGTATGCACCTTTTACCACTTAGTATGTGTACCACTGAAGAAAATTTAAGTTGTAGTGTTTCTTTCATTAAAGGGAAGCTGCCACTAAAACAAACCTTTTTTAGAATAGTTATTTTTTTTGTTTTGTTTTGTTCCATAATTAACCTTTGTACATGCTATTCAGACAAGACTACCAATTCACTGTGATCACCTCCAAGCAAAGTTCAAGTAGGGGCTAACGATGTCTTAAACTTTTATGGAGGAAAAACATGGCAGAGTGATCTTGTGACACGATCAGATTGAAATTAACTTAACCAAAATGCCCTCAGAGACTTGCCTTTAACATTACATGCTGCAGTGAAAGAAAGAACAACTTAAGGTTTTATTCTTACCTGGGTGACTTGGAAAGTGTCCTGTTACATACGTTGCTAGGATATGGGATTTCTTTGCTTTTAAAATGTTTGCTTTGACATTTCAATTTCCCATTAGAAATGTGGCTCTTTGTTTTGAAAGAAATATGAAATGGAGACAAAACCCCAAAACAGTAAGAGCTTGGTAGCATGCCAATGGGACTAGCAGTTTGAAGTGTCCTAAATTCTGGATGAGCAACTAGAGATGCATTATAATGAAATATATTTCATGGAGCATGTATCTTTAGAATGATGAATTTTTAAAAGGGAAGTATTTGGCTGTGTTAAAATGGTATTTTACACCTAACGTCAAAAAACTGATTATAAAAAAACAAGTCAATCTACTAAGACGGACCTTTTATTAAAGCTTACTGAGATCCCTGTAGAGGTGCAACAAACTCTCCAAATAGAGCACAATGCAAAACTGTGACTTTCAATGACTTTCAAATCACAACCACAGGAGAGGTCTGACTATGATCTTTTACAGAATATACAGATCTGGGGAGGTAAGCACTACTTCTGGATTTCCAACTGAGATCATATCTGGCCTGACTTTTCAGAATAGTCAAGTACGCACATGTCCAGCACCATCAGCTCACATACTGGTGCAAACACTCTACACATCAGAAAGTAGGTTGGGTTTTTTTTGAGAAACCTAAAATTCCTTGTCAGTTTTGAAAATTCTGTCTGCTAAACTCACCTAATCATCCAGTGACAGATTTAAGAGCAGAATCAAAATTTCATGACATTCATTTCCATGTATTAAGTGATATTAAGATGATCATTAGAGAAGAGGGAGCCAGTTAACAGAACTGCAGTCTATATTTAGACATTGATTCTTCCATTTCATCAGAGAATATATTAAATGTCACATTCTGTTGCACAGCCAATTAGAGAGGTAAGCACAACAAAAAAAGAGTTTTCCTGCTGTTTTTGTTACCAGCACAGCATGGGATCAAAAAAA
>RSEF01000001.1:139741404-139783280 GCA_003993805.1 Himantopus leucocephalus
ATATTGTCTCACCCCTGGATGGGAATTCAACTCCACAGATCAGCCATGATTTCCTGTAACAATTCCAAAATGTCATCTTTTTTCACCCTCTCCTCACATGAACTCCATAATACTGTAGGTCAAAGTGATTAAGAGCAAGGCTCACTATTTGTAGTGAGGCATTCCATATCATGGCCAAGAAACATGCAATTACTGAAAAACACAGACAAGCCTTTCATTCCAGAACTTTACCAAAGCAGTTAAGTGTGAAAAGTATGTGTTAGTGTTGACTTTCAGTCTTTACTAAGAGATGGATACTTAGGTCCACTTCCATCTGGCCTAAAGTTCATGTAAAGGACTTGTATTTCCTCTGTGACTTCAGAGATTCTCAGACAACAGGAAAACAGTTGCTTAGTTTGGCATTCACATAGGCTGACAGATGTTGTCTTATCTCAGAGGAAATTTCTATTCTCATCAGTATTTCAGGTAAATTGAAGAAAAACTTTCTAAACTGGGATTCTACGGAGCCTCCATAAGTAGACTCAGTGTGTCTGAGAATAACAGGAATGTGTCATGAAATAGAAATTCAAATATTAAACACAAAAATAAGAAAAGCAGAATGAAGCGAACTACAGGAAAGCACTTTTCCCCCCCTTCTTTTATTCTGCTTATTTCAGTGCTGTGTTTCAAGAGATGGTCAAACTGACAACTCAGAACAAATTAAACTCCTTATTTAGGTACTGAACAGGAACAGAATAGACAGGAAGAATGACAACACTCCCAAAAGCTTCAAACCCCTTCTTCCAACGCCTCTTTCCAAGCCAAAGTCCTTAAGTAGAACTGACTCACTTCACAGGGATGTTCCTAACCAGCCTTCTGAATGTTTTAAGTAGTGTTAAAATTTTAATTATGTAAGGTAACTGTAACTACCAGGTCAAAGCTTTTTGACAAAGAATAAATAACATAGTAACTGGATGCAGATTTTAATTCAATTTGCATGTCTAGCCTGGGGATTTAGTTCCTTGGTTAGCAGGACCAGTTAAGGCATATGCCAGCCTTAAATCCTTTATACAACGAATAACAGTAACATACACTCACTAAACTTCATTTCTGTTTTAGTCAAGGAAACCCAGCTGAGTTTCACTCACTCTAAGGAAAATAGAGGAAGAATACCTGTACTCTGTGGCGTATGCACAGACAACATCGCTCAATGAATTCGTTATTTTAACACAAGCGCATTGCCTTCTCTAGTCATAGACCAAATGAGCATTCCCTTTGTGGGTAAACCAGCAGTTCACTGATTTGCTTGGCACACCAGGCAGGTTTTGCTTATTTCAGGGGAAGCCTCAGTGTCATCTTAACAGCACTTCAGCCTTGTGAACTTGATTGGGAACAACTAGACTCCACAATAGCAGACAGATGAAGATCTATCACAGACTAAAGCATATTTTTTCTTTGATTTTTTTCTTATGCTGTGTCATTGCAGCTGATTTCTTCAGGGTTCAAGCATCCAGGCTTATATTCTTACACTGCAAGCAGGCTTCCCTAAGAGAGATCTGGGAAGACAGTTCTGAGACTGATTTATTCCTTAGACTTGTCCCAGTGATAAATGAATAGTCTCATCTCTCTCTGTCCTTGAAAGTTAAGGAAATAAAGCTAAGAGTACACTAAGTTCTCCCATGCAGTACAACCCTTCCATGCAAGGTGCTTCACTGCCAATAACACTTCTTGCAGAGGGGGCTACAGATACCTGCCAGGTGTTCTGGGTCACAAAGGAGTTCTGAAAGAAAAGTAATAGAATAAAAGCAGGCAACACAGCTCTGATTAACTAAACTAAATAATATCTACTTATTACAAAAAAAAAAAAACAAACCCCAACTTTGAAATTTGAAAGCAAGGATGGGTGTTTTCTGGTAATCTGAACTCAGAATAAAGTCTTTATGTTGATCAAAAGATTATTGCCAACAAAATTCCACCCACGGCTCTAAATGTGGAAAATATACATCCTTAGAGCATTGTATCTCTAAGCTAACATTTTCTTAACATTTTAATCAGCTTTTAAAGACAAAAAAACATGTTTCAAAGTGAGTCTTTTCCTGTTTGAATAAAACACCAATGTCAGGTTGACCAATGTCTGATTGTGTTAGCCTTGAATATTTATGCAAAACAATTCCTAGGGAAGATGACTTAGTAACTGTATCATGGATTTTCATAGATAATATTTTTCATAGAGTATAAATGGATAACAGTTAGTACTTGGTTTCATGAACACTTTAGAGAACATTCACATTATGTGCTATTGTCATCAATTTAAAATGTAAGTTAAGTGCCTAGACTTCCTTTATATTCAAGAAGCTCTTAATGTTTTCTAACAAGTCATTATGGATGATATATAATTTAGATTAATATAGGTAAAAAAAAGAAGCTGATAGTTTATGGGATTATTAGTTACAGTTTAGATCTAAAATAGTCTGTGCAGTGAGTTGAAGAGACAGACCAAAACTAAAGACCCCATAATTCTTAGAGATTTGAAAGAAAGTGGAAAGTCAAGGTTAGAAACTGTTAGGAGAAAAGAAAAAGATTTACAAATGAATGTATACTGATATATTTGAAAAAAAAAAAAACAAAACCAAAACCCAAACATAAAAGCTATGGCTTCTAATACGTTACTATTATTACATTAATAAATAGCATCATAACTTTAAATTTATAGTAGGAAGTTAAGAGTCATCTTCCTCAGGCTTATCTTTTTCTGTCATAGGAGAGATCTGGTAGAATTTTCTTGCTGTCCTCCTTTTCATATGCAGAAGTGTGACTAAGCTGTTTACTGTACAATGCATTTTTCCAAATTTCTCCAAACACAACAGAAAGATGTTTAGATATCTTTCAGTCAGTATAAAGAAAAGCTCTTGCTTTCACAAACACTGGATTGCAATGGGAATAAGAATATATGTCACTGTCTGTCAGAAAAAATAGGTAGACACTACCAAACACTAAGAATTTTAGTGATATAAATCATATAAGTAGGCTTGTGTGCACCATAAAGTAAATATTGTTAAAGTGAAGTTAACTTAGTGCTGCATAGCAAAAAGTTAAGATTATGACCTTTTGTCAAGAAGAGCTTCTGCAAATACTTTCTCTGTATGCAAGATACTTAAAGGTGTAATGTTAATCTGATGAGAATACTGCCATCAGAGGAGGCACTTCAAGAAAATTTCCGTGTACAGAAGTTAAGAGTTTTAAAGACTTAACCCTTGTGGAAAAGAATCAGGTTGAAGAATACTTCAGCAAACTGGACATTCATAAGTCCATAGGCCCTGATGGCATGCTCCCATGAGTGCTGGGGGAGCTAGCAGATGTCATTGCAAGGCCACTTCCTATAAATTTTGATGTATCGTAGTGACTGGGAGAACTGCCTGAAGACTGGAGGAAAGCAAATGTCACTTTTATCTTCAAGAAGGAAAATACGGAGAACCCAGGGAACCACAAGCCAATCATCCTCATCTAGAACCCTGAGAAAGTGATGGAGTAACTAATCCTGGGAACTATTTCTAGGTACACAAGAAGGTGATCAGGAATAATCAGTATGGATTCAGCAAGGGGAAGTTAGGCTTCACCAAAGTGATCACCTTTTATGATGAAACAAATGACTTGGCAGATGCAGGGAGAACAGTGGATATTGTCTGCCTTGATTTCAGTAGGGCTTTCAACACTGTCCGACATAAGATTCTCACAGAAAAGCTGAAGAAGTGTGGGCTGGATGAGCAGACAGTGAGGTGGATTGAAAACTGGCTGAATCACTGGGCCCACAGGGTGGTGATTCATGGCATGAAGTCTAGTTGGAGGCCAGTAACAAGTGGTGTTCCCCAGGGGTCAATACTGCATTCCATTCTATTTAATATCTTCCCTAGGGGTCTAAATGATGGTCCAGAGTTCACCCTCAGCAAGTTTGCAGATGACACAAATCTGGAAGGAGTGGCTGCATTGGAGAAGTGTTGCCAACATGTGGAGAGAGGTGATCTTTTCTGTCTGGAATACTGTGTCCAGTTCTGGGCTCCCCAGTACATGACAGCTATAGAGCTACTGGAGAGAGACCAGCGAAGGGCCACAAAGATGATTAAGGAACAGAAGCAGCTCTCACAGGAGGAAAGCCGGAGAGGGCAGGGACTGTTTAGCCTAGAAAAGAGAAGACTCAGGGGGGATCTCATCAATGTGTATAAATATCGGAAGGGAGTGTGCAAAGAAGATGGAGCCAGGCTCTTTCCAGTGGTGCCCTGTGAGAAGACAACAGTCAATGGGCACAAACTGAAATGCAGGAGGTTCCCTCTGAATATCAGGAAATGCTTTTTGACTGTGAGGGTGACTGAGCCCTGGCACAGGTTGCCTAAAGAGGTTGTGCAGTCTCCGTCCTTGGAGATACTCAAAAACTGCCTGGACATGATCCTGGGCAGCCTCCTTAGGTGGCCCTGCCTGAGCAGGGCAGGTTGGACCACATGACCTCCAGGAGTCCTTTCCAATCTCAACCATGCTGCAGTCCTGTAAAGCTATACTCTCAGTTCCACACACTTTCTAAAAGCCAAATTGGAAATAACGTGAGGACAGAGAATGCTTTGGGAATGAAGCAGCTAAGGCTGAAGATAATACACAGAACTAATCTTGGCATGGTGTTTGTAAACATTCAACTGACTGCTCCACATGTAGTGGAAAAAGCTTTACATCTGCAGTACCCTATCCTAGTTAGGCTATGACTCAAGCAGGTGCAGGTATTATAAAACCAATTGAAGACTGTAATATATATCTGTAAACTGATGTCGCATTAACAACTCTTGCTCTGTTGGACCTATTGTTCTATTCAAACCTATTTGAAAGATAAACTGCTTCAAAGTTCAGTCTCCTTTTAGTAATATAGCATGTCATGCTATTCCCTGTGAACCTTTCCTTAGGCAAAGTTCAACTTGATTGATGGGGCTGCTAAAAATTGAAAAGCAAAAGGCTAGGGTATAAATGGATCACTTTTAGTGAGTGTAAGAATTGAACAGACACTGAAACTAAAAAAAGGTATCACAAGAACCTTTCAAATACTAGCTACATGGTGGTTCTAGGTTCAATTTAGAGCAGTATCACTGATTACAATACCAAGGCTAATTTAACTATCAACACATACTTAAAAAGTTAGGAACACATACTTAAAAAGTTAAGTGAAAACAATATTCTGATGTTATACAGTGTCACCACTCATTACGATATTGAGATAAGGCTTTAAAAAATAGTCCAGAGGGGGAAAAAAAAAAAATCACAAACCACAAATGAAACAAAAACCAAAACCAAAGGACATTCAATTTAATGGTTGATATTTAAAAATCTCCCTCTTCTATAAACTTTCTTCTTTGTTCAAGCTATATCTAAAACATGATTGTGTTTGTTACTCCTTTCTGTTCAGTAGTTTAAAGGTTAGCTGAACAAATATCTGCAATATTGCCACCAATATTTCTGCTACAGCAAAAATAATAGGTTTTTTTTATACCATTAATGTTTCTGTTACAAATGTAGAAGTAGTTTCAAGTGCTGAGATACTGGCATAATATCAACTGGAAGTATGTTAAGGCTAGTATCTCTTATTTACTGTAACAAAAGCAAACATAATCAGAAATATTTGTTTTTGTTTCCCCCTCTCCCAAAACAATACTGTCTTATTTCTTAATTGTGATATGAAGTGCCAGGAAACCCACAACTGAGAGAAACAATTTCTTTCTGGCTTGCCTGTGCTCTGTATCCTCTTTTGTCATTACTGATTTGAGTCTTCCCTTAGGCTTTCATGACATATGTTTTAAAAGGCAAAGAAGAAAAACGTCCTGAAGTAGGGAATTTAGATTGTTTCAATCAAAATATCTAAAAAACATTATTTCTTATTACAGATGTGACTAAAATCCTCTTCTGCTAGTTTTAGTTTCTCATTTGGTGCACTCTTCCATGTGGAATATTTCACGTCTGGCCAGAGAGGTTACAGAACCTCAGACTGCATATACTGGCTTGCATAAAATAAGGTGAAATTATACTGTATGTTAAATGATTTGTATATTTGTTGTGTGGACTATCACATGGAAATATTGGGCAAAACTCTTATTTTCTCCATAAAGTAAATACAAAACTTTGACTAAATTGCTATAAACATTCATTTATGGTGGCCTGTTACAAATACTTTAATCTCTGATAAAGAGTTTTATATTTGACAACGAAGAAAACAGTTGAGAGCGCTCAATGCATATTAGTTTTCATGTTTCAGGATGATACATGGGCTTTTTTCTTAATCAATCATGAAATAAAGATTTCCCTTATTTTATAGGCATAAACATTTTAACCTTTTCCATGAGAACTTTGAAAGGAAACCTTAAGAAGGCATTACATCAAAGGAGTCAGTCTTTTGGGGAATAGAAACGCAGATCCCTAGTTAAGTTTTCAAATGTCTAGAAACACATACAATCATTTCTGTGCAGACAGAAGAGTTTCAGTTCAAGGAGTCAAACATTAATTTTTTAAAACAGCCTTTTTTCCTGTTGTTGCTTTTTAAATGGAGTATTATTTTACTCTTACAGAAAAAATTTATTTTTTTCCCTAAAGGATAGGAGTCTTTTTGAGAAAGCAGTTGTTACAAAAGGGTTTCATGAAAATGAATGTTTTGTACTACAGCCATCGTGGTGTTCCATCAAATTCTGTCACATACTTGCCTTATAAAAAACGTTGTGACAACATCTGTCACAAATGATGCAAGCACCTCTCAGCATTCCTTTTGTCACTGAAAGTAACAAGTTCCTTGATTTAGTATGCAGCTTTCAATTGGACGTCAATCTATATGACAACAATTTACATTTCCAGTGTAGCGCTATTAGCATGTAACTGAATTTTGGCAGTTAGTTCTTTGATATAAGGAAAAACACATATTGCCAGCAGCTCCAACTTTTACATCTCATGACAATCACCTCTTCTAATTTTCTAAGATCTACAAATTGATTTAACAGGCATAAATTGCTATCCTAGCCAAGGGGAACTCTGAAGAAAAAATGTGTAAAAAAAATGTACACAGACATAGAGTGATCACTTAAGAATACCAAAGAGCCAGTGGAATTCTAATTGTCACGTAGGTTTTAAAAAAACCCAAACACACACACACCAAAAAAAAAGAACCAAACCAAAACAAAACCAAACTAGAACAGGTTTGAAGAAGCTTTGAAAAAAATCAGAGTTCAGTGATTAGCTAATTTAACAGCATTGTAGTATTCATGTATTCATCCAAAAAAATTTCCAATTATTCTTAAAGAGAAAAGTTCTGCAGAATTAAAAACAGTTGTTCAACGTTAGAGAAGGCAACATCATCACTGCCACTTTGTTTTCGAGGAAGTAATTCCTCAAATCACTGCAAGCACCTTCTGTTCTTTCATCTTGCCTCTAAAACTCCTTTGTGAAACACTTGTCAAGCTTTCTCATAAAAACACATATAATGCTCTACTTCTCAGGTCAAACTAACCTCTATTGCTCTTCCAGCTATTTTAGCTTGACCTTAGGAAAAATTGTCTTCGGGAACTTAAGTGTCACCTGACCACTGATCTATTGGTGAAGAAAATATCAGTACTGCAAATCTCTACCTGCATATCTCCATCACTATGTTCCCTGCTACTCCACACGGATACAAGCAAAGACAGCAGTCTGGTATTTCAGTCGCAAGCTTCATATAAACAGCAAGACTAAAGAATTTTCTAGCTGGAGTAGAAGAGAAGGTTTTCATTTGCCATCTTTTCCTCATTTTAGCATTCTATAGTTTAAGAAAGGAGTCTGTCTGTCTTTCATCGTCTCTAGAGCAGAAATGTTAGAATCAATTACAAGTCTTGTTCCTCATTCCTTGTGGCCTCCACTCTACTCATGATCTGTGATGGCACTTGCTCACATTCTTAGGTCTGCTCAACAGAAAAAAAGCCAACCAAACTCTGTGGCAGTTCCAGTCACCACAGAAATATGAGGAAGGACGTCAAAGAGCCTTTGCATTTCTCGATAGGCTAGGACCAGGATGTCACGGAGCACTGCTCCTTTCAGAAGGAAAAGCCAGTTTCCTTTGCTCTTATAAAAGGACAAGTCAACAAAGAACAGCACACAGGTCAAGAGGACTGTGTGCAGAAAGATCTATCGCTTTCTATTATTCTAGCAAATTAACGAGATTTTCACATAATGTAGTTGCCAATAGACCTAGTTATTATATAAAAGGAAACCCGAAAAAGGAGATTACTGCTATTTGCAAGCCCACACTATCTGGACAGTCAGATATTATAGTAATTCATGTTACAGTAACAAAAACAAGGGAGAGAGAGAGGGTTTAAAGCATAGGGGTAAAAGTGTGTGATATAAAGCTGGAAACTGAGGTAGAAAAACTGAAAAAGAGCATAAACTACCATTTTATTACAGATACTTTTTTGCTAGAAACTCTAACGAGAATCCCTTTTTCCACATCTTCCAGAATGAGCTAACTCGAAGGCTTGATTCTGTCTATCTGTATTTTAAAAATGATGAAATTGTGTTCTTCCCACATTTCTTGAAAATTACTGACACTGGATTCTGCTTTGTGTGTAGAATATAGTCCTAGAGAAGAATGAACATTAATTTAATTCCTTCCTGAGCCATATTACATGAGCCATGTAAAAAAGACTGACCATAACTACAACTTAGCTGTGTGCTCTCACCTGGTACAGGTTATCAATAACAGTTTGATGAATTCTACAGTATGCTATCATTTACATTTCACGGGATTTAATCAAAATGAATCCTGTATCACCTGCTGCTAACTATTGATCAAGAAATTAAATGAAAGAAAACAAGCTGCAAAGCCTGCTCCTCAGAAGAAAATACCAGATTGTATTTTAAAAATGGAACAGGTGAATGCAGTCCTTTGAAAGACTGATGATAGCATTAATCTTATTTACATCATAAATCTTGACAGGTGCACTTTCAACAACTTGTTATAGCATAGAAAAAGTAGACCTAGATGTTGTCTTTAATAACAGCAAAGCAGCCAACTCCTGTTTTCACTTTCTGATTTACATTTCATCATAGGTATGAGTATAATAAAAATTCTGAGTAGTAACCCAGAGTGAGTTTTATTTAATCAACTGAGCTCTGAAAAATCAAAGTAAAAGTCCACATTTCCTTTGTAAACTGCACTGTCACACCTGTTTGTAGTACAGATACTTTCAAAGAATAACCTACTGCAAGACCCCTGAAATAGGATGTTAAATATGAAGTTGTAACCTTCTTTCTTTTGATTTAAAGCAGGCTTTTGTGGCTTAGGTATATTTTGCATGTATTTCTCACCTGTCAGATAATCCAGAAACAGATCCTTACATCAAGATATGCTATAAAGATCAAGACAGAAATTCTGAGAGTCATAGAGATTTGTGTTTATAAACTTGCTTATTACGGTTTTATTCACACAGCTCTGAAGGCATAGTGTCAGCTTTTTATCTAGACTCTTTTCATTACTTCTCCCTGTTGGTGTTGCAGCACATGCTGTGAATGACCTCCAGAGATTCCTGAAGCTATATGCACAGAGAAAATTGAATCTGAAAGCTTTATTAGACAAGTTTGTCTTCAGCTTGTGTCTGATGTCAGCTGTATTGAAAAATAGAACTGCTTGTGAAATGGGTCCTGACCTTGAAAAATCTCCAATCAAACAGTAACAGATTCAGTTTTGTGCCATATTGCTATTTGTTAGATGTGGCACATGCCTTAGAAGCGAAAAAGCTTCTTAATGAATATCAGATGGAATAATCAGGAAAATTCTTTCCTAAACACAATGGGGAAACTAGATATATGGCAAGGTACACATAAAAGGCCCACTCAGGTTGGCATCTGTGAACCCCTTTACTACAGAAGCCTGTAAAGTACAATGTTTCAAAATGAAGAAAATTAAAATTATTTATATACACTATTATTTATTCATTCACGCAAAGCAACAAAAAGAAAAGGTAAAGACAACAATCTATCCCTTTATTATTCCACTTTATATGAGAGTGAGCAACCTTTGTTAGGGAAGTTGGCTTAAGGAAGATCCTACTCTTACTGCTTTCCACTGATTCAAGAACTCAAGATACTCTTTATGATACTTCCTATTGCATTGTTCCCTGTTCATTTTCTCTCTTCCTTTTTGTTTCAGTAAAACTTTTAATAGAGTTAAACTGAATTCTAAATAATATTTAAAATTGACATTTCCTTTAGATTCTACATGCACAAGTATCAGAAATTATACAATTCTGGATACAGCCATTATTGGAAATAATATTTATCTCTATTATAACTCTCATGCTAGCGATCTTCTTTACCGGTGTCCTAAAATTAATGTTAACTAAAATGGACTACTGGAAGTAGCATTGCCTTCTAATTGTAGAACTACTTGTCACAACAGATGCGTGATATGGATTTTTAGCTGTTCAGCTATGTGGAGAATGGTTCTGCAAAATTAAATATCTACCATGACCCCCACACAAGCATTTTAATAGCTGACAGCACAGTTCTTTTAAATGGTGAATGTTATGTGCAATATATTTTTAAATATCGACATATGTTTGCATTAGTCTTGAAAACACTGTAGACGCACACGTTCCTAGACTGTTCAGTCTTCCCCAAGGAATTATTTTGAGTGTTCTTGGTCTCGATTATACTATGCCAGCTGCTGTAAACAATATAGACACTCTAATATCTGATTTGTACGTTTGTTTTTAATTTACCCTCTAAATACACATATTGTTATCTTTTCAGGTGCACATAATGAAATGCACAAAGATTTTGAAAACTAGCTTTTGGAAATTCTGAGAAATACAGTTCTGAACTACAGCATATGTGCTCACTCAAGCACTGCGCATAATATATAAACAATGACTGCTTCAGAGCACATTAGCTATGAAATACTACAAATAGAAAATAGTATCTATTGTGCATTTTTGCCCAAAGCTAATTGTTGTCATTTTGTTTCTTACATTTTTATCATTGTCTCTTGAATATCTCTTAAAAACAAATGACTTGTTTGTTTTTAAAGAGGCAGTGGGACATTACATGATCCAGCTCTGAAATCCATGGAATGAATATATTTCAACAGTTATAGTTTCAAAAGTAAAGAATCCTTCATTCCCACTGAAAATATTAAACCAAATATCGTATCAGAGATTTAACAGCACAGTCTTCATAATGCAGCATACTGCTATGCACAATCTGTACATCTGCCTCAGAACTAACCAAAATAGATCACTCAACTATGCATTTAATATGAAAATAAAAGAAAATTCCAGATGCATAAAATACAGACACTAGCACTACAGAAGCACTTTCAGCTTCTGATATCACTGGATTTTATCTTTAAACCTTATTTTATTTCATCAAGGTATGTATTTTTACATATGTGCTTTTTTTTTTTTCTGCTAATTTTCCTCTAAAACCTACAGTCTCAGGAACTGAATATTTTTAGCAGCACGAGTAAGTGTTTCTTATGTTACATTACGTTCCAAGCAGTGCGTATGAATTTCAGCTGTATTAAGCCACAGAGGTTCATATACTCAGTAACATTAGTGATCTTTTTCAAGAACCATTTTGTAAGATCTCACAAGCCTAGAACAAAGCAGCATGCCTACTCCAAGTGGGGACTTGTTTCACGGAGAAATAAGAGGCAAACTAAACTTTCCCAAACAGAAGGAGACATACCTTAGGATGCACTACTTCAACTAAAATATCAAAGGACAAGCAAATGAAATTCTGTTGTCACTAGTTTCCCCAGATTCACAAATATCTTTCTTTCAATTCAAACCCCAAAAACTGAGGTATTACAAACTCTGGAGGTAAATGCTTTGAATATATTTCTATGCCCCAGTTGAATATATGGGCTAATAAGCGATGAGTTCTGGTTTGGTCAAATCAGCTGGTGAGTTACTGCAGCTCACAGTTCTCATGTTAATCCTTGCTTCTAATGGACTCAGCCTGACACATCACTCCTCTCCCATTCTCCCTTATACATTCTAAATCCTCAACAACCTTCTTCCCCTGTACATGGAAGCCCAGTCCATGGCTCTGTCCCTGCAGTCTCTGACTCCTACTCCTGGAGCAAATACACTGACAGCACAGAACAGCTTTGGTTGTATGCATTCAAAGAAAGATGCCTAAAGCTGATGGCTAGTGTCATGAGTTCTGGTGACACAGTATTAGCTGCCTTCAAATTTTTTTTATTAAATATACAACAATGAACAATGCATATAAAGTCTTTCTGCCAAATGCATCTCTAACTCTGCTGCAATTTGTAAAACAAAAACAATCTTTCTCTCTTTATCATGTTTAGACCTGCTACAAACAATGCTCCAAAATAAGACCGATAACTTGTAAAGTTTAAAGGGACAAATTCTACTTAATTTCAGTAGTAATTTCACCATTGTAATTGACACTAGCTCTCACTCTACTTTTTTCTCCATTTCAGTCATACATTTTTCTGTTTCACTTGAGTAGGCATTTCATTAAAAAAAAGACCAAAACTTGTGTAAAAATTCAGGGAAAAAATGGAATTGACTGTACATAAAGTACTGTTCACTGAATAAGTTAAACAAACTGCAAGAGTACCAATATAATGTACCACTCACAGTTTTATTAGTTCTACATGCAAAATGTAAAATTAGTTGACAATGTATTTTCAACTGCATTCATTCACAGTTATTTTTAAAGTTTCACTAACTTCAAGTATAGCATGACTGAAAATAAATACATATCCTTTTCAAGAAACTGTATTTTCAAGTACAGCTCTAAATGAATGCGGCCAAACTTTTCCCTTAACATCTTACTTGAATGAAGGCAAATAACAGAAAATGTCTTCCTCAGGACTGAACTCAGGAATGCCTCCCACCCCACAATGTATTCACATGGGTTTACAAAGCACTATATAACTTTACCTAACTTATTCAGTACAAAAGAAGTCATATAAAGATACTATTAAAATCTGTCCCTCCTGTAGAAGCACTTTCCAAAACTGCATTTCTCTCTGCTTAAAATGTTTTCAAACTCCTGGCTACGCAATGCATCAAAGTATCTGGATAGAAACATTCACAGAAATTCATGTTATCATGTCAAGTACAGATAGCGAGTGTGATTTCCTTCCTGAATCATCTTGTCTTAGAAGTCAATCTTTGCTAAGGTTTTAGACGTACCCTTCAGCTAAGTACATTTTCCGAGCTAGAAAAATAGTTCTTGTTCATTATGCCTGAGGGCACACTGGACTAGTCAGATATTAAGGACTTTTTTTAGTGCTTCAACTGCTGAAGAAACTATAACACACAGACCTAGAAATAATTATAAACAGGGTCCTTTACCTCTGTCACAGCCACCAGATGGTATATTTAGTAAGACCCTCTGGCTGAAATCTTGTAGCCTGACTAGACCAAATGAACACTGACAGGACAGTAGAGGTTAGCCAATTACATCTTCATTCCCTGGTCTCAAACACAGACGTCAACATTATTAAATCCTGATGTCCATAAAAGTCCCTATAGAATCAGCAAGTAAATAATTATCAACAGGAGATACTGCCATTGATTCACAGAGACCTTCAAAAATATTTGTTTTTAACTTTTAACTTTTTTTAACACAAAAATACTTTACCACTTTCTATCTTTGCACAAACCTGCTGTCTCAGCCTGGAGAAGTGAAGGCTCAGGGGGATCGTATCCATGTTTATAAATATCTGATTAGTGGAGTAAAGAAGACAGTGCCAGACTCTTCAGTGATGCCCAGTGACAGGATGAGAGGCACTATGCAAAAACTGAAATACTAGAAATCATATTTAAATAGAAAAAGAAACTTTTTTTTTTTTTACTGTGAGAGTGGTTCAACACTGGAACAGGTTGCCTGGAGAGGTTATGGAGTCTTCATCCTTGGAGATATTCAAAACCTGACTGCACATGACCCTGAGCAACCTGCGTTAATTGACTGTGCTTTGAGCAAGAGGATTAGATGTCTCCCCAGGTTCCTTCTAAACTCTACAGTTCTGTGGCGATACATCTATAATGATGTGATTGCAGTAAACTGACTCAAATAAAGAAAAATTATGAATTAGTGCTACAAGCACAGGTTCAAATTTTAAGTGCTCTTGGCAAGCACAGGTTCAAATTTTAAGTGCTCTTGGCAAAAGAAAGGAAATCAATCTTACTTCCTGCTTAATCCTTTGTAGAACACCAACACTTTCATTTTCTGTGTTTATAATTCCATCTGCTGGGTCTCAGAAATGTTAATAGTCAGAGTCTACATCTTTAATTGAGATAACTAAGTATTTTTGAAATTCTTCAGCTAAAGATGAGTTAAGATAGTAATCCATTGCACTACTACTCTGTCTTCTCTCTCTTGTTCCGTTATTACCGTTTCCTTTGTAATAGCAAATACACAACTCACAAATACTCCCTCCCCCTAGAATCTAACATAACCTGCTGACATACAAAACTGACAAAGCAAGTTTAGTGACCCAGCACAGCAAAATATGATTACGCATCTCCTTCAGTTCCCCCTTGTCATTACACGAATTTCTATAGCATTCCTTAGAACAAAATCCTGTAAAGCAAGGATACTGCTGTACTACAAGTTTTAAAAAATACTAGTGGTATTTACCCCTTTTTAGAAAATTGAAACGTTTGCTCCTGGAACCACAGCAGTTCTAAATGACTAAAACTAAATGATAGTCCCTGTTTAGTAAGATTCAACATGTCATAAGTAAGACATTGCTAGAATTGATATATGCTGTTCTTACAGAAGTTGGACTGTGTTCTGGTACTGAATATTATGGATTCTGTCTATATGGTATAATTATTTACTTCTCTGTAAAAAGATTTTTCTGCTTTGCTGTCCTAGAGAGTCACTAGTAGAAGGTAGAGAAATTCCCCAATGTCAGCTTTTCTTGTACGCTACTCATTAAAACATGTCAAAAGCAAGAGCGATCAAAATCCTACAAGTAATCAAATCCCAGATGACTATTGTATGCATAGCCAGAGTTACAGGCAACCCGATGGGGGTGGGATGGGGTGAAGGGTTGGATTTCTTTCCATTCCCACATCTGATGACCAGCTTTCCAAATTGTACGAGTGAGTAACATTCTTCATCCAAGCAACTGAGATAGTTCAATATCAAGAATCTTAGAGACTTTAGAAACTCAGGTTTATTCCGGTGCTTCCATTATGTATTTCTTTCCCACCCATGCTTAATCACTACATTTCAAAGGAAAGCAGTGGGAAATAAAATCCATTTATCAAGGAGATAAAAATGAGTTTGTAATCCTTGTAGGGAACCAGCAGGTGCAAAGAGATATGAGAAAAATCTAATATAAATATTGTCCAAATAATTTAAATTAAATGGAGATCAAGTCTCTTGTTGTGGATTCATGAACTGAAGACCCCCAGAGATGTATGTCACAGACTTAATATTTAACTGCAGAATTACTCTTACTGTGTTGTTATACAACCTTTTCTACCAATACACAAGCTTTGTCTTGAAACAGTCTTAGCTTATTGCCCTATCATAAAAAGTAATTTCAGAATTTCATTGTGACCAATTTACATCCACTTTACCTGTAATATTATTATCTTTTAATTTAAATAATTCTTCCCCCTTCATAGTATTTCCTCCATGAGTATATGTACAAAGTCAAAATCTCATCTCTTCATAGAATAAGGAAAGAAAATTTTGAAAAAATACTAATTTGAAAAGCATGCACTCTTTCCATCAAATCCATAATCCAATTTGTCTTCTGGGACACATTACACAAAATAGAAAGGAAATGATAAAAAACCAAGTCAAACACCACACTATCACACCTCCTGCATACAAGCTAAAGCTGAAATTTGTAAGGATGCAGAATGAATTTAGATAGTATCCAGCCATTTTCATTTTAACTGCGTGATCAGTAATTAACTTCAAAATAGGTATACTCTGAAGCACTTACAGACACCTGAAGAGACAAGGCCAAATGCTCCTAATGCTGGCTTTTCCTTTAGTTGCTGAATTAAGTGGTTTATTGCCTTCCAGTCAGCATTCAAGTCTTCTATTTTTTTCTAGAATAGAAAATAAAAATATATTAAATTTATAATACATAAATTAATGTAAATGAATGTAAAATAAATTAATTAAACTTTTTTCCTCCATCTAATGGACTACCTGAACTAAAAAAAACCAAACCAAAACAAAAAACACACAACAGAAAGATAGAAACAGCAATTAATTTTCACAAATGGGAGAGATGGATAAGTAAAATCCTTCCCAGTAAGGCTGCAGAAGAGCTTCATCGTGTCAGGGTCCTGAAAGCATCTTTCCTCCTCAAAGTTTGGCTGCTGAAGCTCAGAGCCAACTTAGAACCAGTGCAGCTGCCTGACCCTGACAACAGATTGACTTCCTGGACCAACCTCAGACCCTTTCCACCCTCATGGCCCTGCCCAGCCACCTGGGGCTGTGATTGCCTCTGGTTCCCCTCACTGGGCCTGATCCTGACCCCCATCCATGGGCAGGCTGCCCTGCTTCTTGGCTGAGGGCAGCAGGAGGGGCTTTGGCCGGTGAGACCCTGTCCTGCAGCCCAGTGGGGAGCCCCCAACATTGCCTTCTCCCAGGGGGCATTGGCCTGCCCCACTCCCTGGTCAATAGGCCTGGACACCTTTTTAGGGAACACAGGATGACTCCTTCTTCAACATACCATAGAGAGGTGCACGGTTTTATCACCATGAACCTGAGATGCTCATTTTTAAAATTAAAATAGAAACGTGAATTATGTATTAAAAAAACATTGTCAGTAAAGCCTCTGCAATTTGTAATATCAAATGCAGAACACATTCTTCCACCTATTAAAAAAAAAAAAAAAATAAAAAGAAAGTCTTAGGAGTCTTCAGGGAGTCACTAACTTCAGTGTGTGTGCACGCAGTACTGACTGGTAATGGCTAAACTGTTACCTTTAAACAAAACCTAAGTGCAAGTCTAGAGTGTGAATTACATCAGTCCTGAGATAACCCTGAGAGGCATTTAAACTTGAAAATGTTGTTTCTACCCCTCTTTCTTCTTTGCTTTAAGGACTGTAGAGAAGGATGAAGCATTGCTAATTCTATGCTGTCATCTCTAAACTCTTAAAATGAAGACTATATTTCTTTTTTAAGATGCTCCCTGATTGTCCGCTACAAAAAGCAGCACAGTGTACCAATGCCACTCAGGAATACTTTTAGTATTCTTGTGTCCAATTCATGATTAGATATATAGTCTAAATCACAATCCAGCCGTGATGCAAATAGGATGCCTATTAAGAAAGGTACTTTAATTACCTAGAGACTTAGACAACAGAGGTCAATAGGAGAGGGATAGGGAACAGTACTCATTAAATTGCAGTGTGTACACACACACCCACGCACACACACAGACACTGAGGTAGCAGAATTTTATATTCTGATGTGTCAGGGGAACATTTCTAGAATCTGCCTTAAGCTTTGCCATAAGTACTCCAAACCTGCAGAGTTCTTTTCTATCTGTCACCAATGGAGGCCAGAATATTACCTGACATAAATTCTGGACAGCTTTTTGTGCAAATGTTTTTTGATAGGGTAGGAGAGAAAGAATACAATTCTGCATTAGGGAATAAAAAACTTCTTTACTTTAAGAGCAGCTTAAAAACTCCCTTAAAAATAAAATCAAAAGTCGGGAATATCAGAGATTCTCCTTGATAATAGACTACAAGGACTAGGCAGAAAAAGCCATCAGGTATGCATGATAAATGCAACTTGTCATATGGAAATTCACAATCATACATATGTTTTATTTCTGTGTGGATTACAGACACAGAGAAGCACACACTTTAGATACATTTTATGGCAGACTTTAAAGTTCCTTTTTTTTTTTTTTCGTGGTGTTGTAACCCAAGAACCTACTTCCAGAGCTTAAAATGCGAAGAACTGCTCCAATAACTGTTAATTCAATAGTAGCAGAGAGTGCAGAGAGCCCTTAAAAACAAAAGCTGGAGAGTTTACAATATCAAAGTCTATCTTCATTTTACAATAAATTCACAGGATCTCAGGAAGGAGATATGGATGTTATAAATATAATATTGGTCCTCCCTATGAGTATCTGCTTAATCATTTATGTGGATGTGAGCCAGGGACTTCTTTCCAATGGCAAAATATAAAACATGCCCACCACAGACATTAGAGAGGGTTGTCTGAGGCAACATCTACATCACTAATAAGAGAGTAGCTAGTTCCAAACTCGTCTTTCAGAATTACAGTTTGATCCAATCTTGCATCTGCCATAAATTAGCACATGTGCATTAAAACATTAAGTTCTTTGAGCACAACAATTTTTCTGTAATTGCAACTCCAGAGCTTTGGTGACAAGTAGGAATATCAAAATATGTTGCATTGAGGAACACTTTTATTGATTTATTGATTTCCTTTAAATGTCAGCACCGGTGCAATTTAAGTGAGGTTAACATTTACACACGAACTAATCTCATTGGCAGCACTAAAATTAGATAGGAGTATTTAGAGATAAATGATGTAGTCTTTTAAATGCAAGACTGAGGACAATGAAAATTAGTTCCTCACTACTTACTCCCCCACCCAACATGGAAAAGGAGAAATTGAGTGCTGTGGCAAGGGAACTACAGCTCTTCCACTGCCACAGAAATCCTTTCCTGAATAAACTGTTCTGTTTAAGTGCTGCTAATCATGAGATTGGGGCTTACATTCCTTCTATTGCCACTGTCGCCAGCAGTAACCTCTCCCTCCCCCACCTGCAAAAGCTTTACAAAAATGCATTTCAAAAGCATAAAATCCATTTTATAAAAGTGAACAGGTCTGATTATTAAAGTGCTAGTGCTTAAAGGATCACGTCTCATCCCATTCTTGACTCTTGAATCAGCATATACTAGGATTTCATTTGCCAACAGAAATATTTTTAGTCCTGCATTGCAAAGTTCCAATATCAGCACTTTTAGTATGCTTAGTTAAGGTGTGAAAATACACTTATTTCAGTGACATAATTATGAGATAAGATTAAGTATGTGTCAATATAAATCCATGGGATTTAATTTACATTCAAAACACTACAATGAGAGTATATTATAAGGGTGGCAAAGATAAACAGCTACACATTAGGAAATGCCAGAATAACGTCAACTATGAACATTAATTCAGATACAATACGCATAACTGCATCAATATCTTTAATTGACACATACTGTTTTCCAGCACAGGAGAGGCTTGCAATGTAAATGAGTCTATAGGACTTCTATTTCATTTATTGAAAGGAATGGGAAGATTTGTGGTGAATTAAGAAAATAAGGGAGAAAAAAAGACAGCTAAGACAAAGATGCCTCAAAGAATGAAACCATCTACAAAGTTGACAAGCAAGGTTATGCAAGTAATTAATGTTTTTATAAAGGCCATGTAATTTTATTTTTTTTTCTGTGCCTCAAACTAAACAAGGAGTATGAGTCGAAGTGTTGAATTGCTGCTTGCAGTGTGAGCGCTATCCATATCCTGTACTGAATCAGGCAGGGTTCAGCCTAAACAAAGGTCACCACAGCAGCTTTAATTCAAGAAATTTCTAAAAGTTTGAGTACTCAACTTTGCAACCTTGCTAACATCTTTTCAAAACCATCTTAATCTGAGTACAAATTATTTCTGCTTCCACAAAACACCTTTTGCATGGAAAATGATTTTGACATTTGCTGAAAAGTCTATATTAGAACATATAAATAGCAGTGCTGGAAGTTACTCGTGAAGAATGATGACAGAAGACCAACTCAGTATAAATGGGTGGAAACTTAAGGAAACCTACATTATCAAGAAAGCAATTCAACAGTCCTGACAATATTGTTTTATGACTTACTGTACAAGACAGACAGTGAACCAGAAATTAACTTCACTGGTCATTCAATTAACTGAACTACAGAATGTAATTAAAAAAAGTAAAATGCAATTAAAGAGGGACTAGAAATTAAATACTCACTACTCCACAAGTAGCTACTAACTTCCTCACAGTCATATTTTATAATATACTGCCAAAACTACAACTCAAGGAACATCACAGTCTTTATCTAAAGAGTTATCTTGTTCCAGTAAATCTGGTAGAAATTGGCAGTTTTCAGTGTCTTTGATGCGAACACTTAAAAGAAATAGACACAGAGGACTTTTCTATGTCAGAAGCTTGGCCTAAACAGAATTGTTTTATACCATTTATACTTCTATCAGTGGTGCTTAAACCAAATACTATTTCTGCTCCTTGAAAATGCCAGCATTCATTCTGCAATTCTTTATATGCAATTACAAAAATTGAGAAAGCCAAAAGCTTTAGTTTTTTGTTGTTTCAAGTGCTTTTCTTGTTAAATTGTGGAGTAAGATCCCTTAAGACTGCAGCTGAAGTCATACGAAATGAGTAAATGCAGTTATTGCAGGGTGATTTTTGTTCCATCACCCATTCAGCGTGCAGATGACGTTTTACTTCCCAACAATAATAGTGCTGTATTAGCTAAGGAAAACACCCAACACAGAGTCAAAAGCTTTGTTTCTGCCTACTCTCATTAGCATGCTACTTTTAAGTCACTGAGTCCACCTCTTTTAGTTTTATCACTGTTCAGGAGAACTGATCATTAAAAAAAAGCATAGATACCGAAGGGGAAAATAACTCTTAAAGACTTCTGTTCAGGAAAGAAATAAAAAACCCAAATGATTCTTAAATAAGTATTAATTTCTGAAGTGGAGATAAGCGCATTCATGTGCTCCTGTGAATGGAGATCTGCTGGTGGGATTTATAAGGAATTTAGAAGAAATTTTGTAAAAGTAGGAAAAGAAGGCTCCAAGTATAGTGACTAAACAGAGATAGAAAAACAAGAAATTCACTGCAGAGATCACCTAAAGGCATTCTGACTTTGTGAGGAAGCCTTTTTCTGTAAAATCAGCGTATTGAGTGCTGTAGGTTTGGAAAAGCTCTAAATACAGAGACAAGGTTTTCTATCTCTGCCCAGTCAGAAGCAATTGCAACAGATACCTAGTGTAATCAATAAGCCACTATTGCAGTTTCTGGAAACTCTTAACCATCGTGTTCACAGATCACTTTATTAGCAGTTATAAAACCAGAAACCAGATCAAGCTCTGGTTGATATGGTAGTGACCAGTTCAGTCTCCCACTCCAAGAGTAGCTGAACCATACATGGGAAGCTGCTTGTTGGTTATTTTCTGCCTTAAGATTCTACAGGATAGTAAATGATGCTCTGGTCTCAATTAAGGTCTGCATAGTCATTAGGAAACTGGGTGTAAAATATCTCCTTCAAACTGATTTCTATGCTGGGGAAAAGGATCCTATAGTACATTTTTCCAAAAGAGAAGTGTTGGGAGGCATTAGCCTTCTTAACAATGTATTCTCTGCTCCAAAACAGAACGAAGTCAGTCATTCTACATGAATTTTGGCACAGAAACTGAGTGGGAAGGTTCTATATTGCCATGGGTTCTTTCCTTCCCAATGGAAAAAATTTAAAGCAAAGGGCCCTTTTTGTGACTTGACTCTTACTTTTTCTAGAAAATATCGTCATTTTTTTAATTGACAAAATTTATGAAAGCCAAATTCAAAATAAGAGAGTTTAAAAACATGTTATGTGATGCCATTGATTAGGCACCAAAAATTACATTTGCTTTCAATGTGGATTACTCTTGAATAGGTAGAACAACCTTAATGTCAAAAATAATATTCCCATCACAACATGCAAAAATTTTCTAGCTGGGAACATTACATTTTTTCCTGGCTATGCGGTCACAGACAGAACAAATGCCATTTGCTGAGTTCTTTCATTGATTTTAAACAGAGCACATCAAGGACAAGTGTACAACAGGGGAAGCATAACCCATTACACAGTAATGGATATTGCTAAAGGTTGCTTCATTACCTTTACTGGATGAGTGGCTGGTTTTTCCTTATATAAATGACACCCTTTAGACAAAACCTCTTCCACATTCGGCTGTTTAGCCTGCACTGCTGCTTCAGTTTCCTGAAAAATAAAAATACATGCAGTGTAGATTAACTGTAGCGTAAGCAGTAAGCCTGAAAAGTCCTAAAGCTCCATTGGAGGCTGTAAACCACCAGTAGATTAGTTTCTGCTCAGGATTGGTTTCTGGGAAAACTTATGGGTAGTAGCAACTAAGGACAAAGAGGGTCACCAGAGAAAACACAAACACAGAGGGATGGGAAAGAGTAATGCTAGCAAATAAACAACAATAGGACCCTTCATCTTGAAGGTTTCAATCAAAAGATTATAAAACTAACACAAATTCATACTAGGAAAGACAGGCATGAGAAATCTCATTTAAGCAGCTCTGTCCTTTGGTCTGTTTTACATTACCAGCAGATTAAAAGTGCACTTGCAAACATTTTGTTCATACAGTACATAGCATTAAAACCATATAATGAGATGCAACAATGATACTGTATTTAGGAAGATTAAAAATATTACTAGAAAACTACTATTACTATTAGTAAACTAGTACTTATCTCGTAAAGGATTTATACTAATGAATTAAAAACAAAAGCACAGTAGCAGTGACAGCTCCTAAAGGTACGGGGAGGCACTTACCATTAGCAATGACACCCTACTGAATTAGCAACAGCACATTCTCTAGCAATTTTCTTTTTTAATCTGGAAAGGTGTCATTCATGTGCTAGCATAAGGCAACTCCCAGAAACCCTCCCCAAACAGAGCAGCTTAATTTTGTCAGGCACTGACCAAACGAATAATGGGTGAAGCACTACATGTAGATAATTAAAAGCAAGGAAAAGAAGAAACACTGAAAACTGTAAAAGAAAAGATAAACTACACCTGGAGTTCCAAGATTCATATTGCTTTCATTTTTCAAATAATATAAGCAGAAAAAAAAGATAAAAAAAAATCCCAGCGTTATCTGAGCTATTAAAATTAACTGGTTGGTTTGTTCTTGGTATCCTCTCTCCACTCTTCTCCCACCTATTTTATGCCTTGATTACGTTGTCCTAACCAATACTGCAGATTATCCACTGACTCTCCAACTTGATTTTCTGTCCACAATCTCAGTTACCATTAGTGTGACAGCAGACAAGATTGCGTGCCAGGCTTGTCACTATCTGATCTGACACATCATTTTATTGGCAGAAATCTGCTATTCTTTGCTCTGTAATAAACTTGTTGAAACCTATATCATTTTAAGTCTCAGAAAGGGAACATTTTGCTCCTCTGTTTCAGCTCAACATAAAAAAGCACATCTATACTGCAGCCAGAAATTTTACTTGCAAAACTTTATGGACAACCGATAAAAATAAAAAGTGTTCATATATTCACTATCATCTCCTATTTTCCTTTACAAATATTGTTTATCAATATCAAATGAAGTGAATTAAAGCTTGTCTGATTTCCTCCAATGATATTTGAAAGGTTTGCATTTAATTGCTTTTTATTACACATTTCAATATTAATGAGATATAGCTGTAAGGATACATAGAGAATAAGCAGTGAAAAGCAATGAACAGCAAAATTTATATATTTGGGGGTGTGGGAGTTTATTAACCTGCTGATCAAACTCTCACTAAAGTCCTATTTTCTTTCCGTTTCTATACTAGGTTAGCTTTCTATTTCCCTACTCACCATACAAAGAAAAAATAATCATCAAGGAATGTTAATGAAGAAGGTAATTTTCTGCCTATCTTGATGAAAAATAAGAATTTTAATATTTGTTTCTTTAGTTTTTTGTGTTTTTTTTTTAAACTAGGCCATCTGCAGTATTTTGCCGATATTTTGTGTTGTGTTATTCTACATGTCTCAAATACTTATTTTATAACAGCACCAAGTATCATTAAGAATTCTGAAGCAGGAAAACCACATTACATATCAAGATGACTATGGGTGCACCTATACTGCTGGTTTAGCCTGCAGCGTGGATGTGCCTTTGAAGTGGATCCCTCAATCTTCCCCACTCACTGGCCTTTGGTTTCCACTGTAGACTGGGCTGGGAGCACACAAACCGGGTTCTTTTCAGACTGTAACCTGCGTGGAAAGTGTGCCTTAGCAGAGCACCTGACACAGTCCCAGGCCCTGAGGGCACCCCCAGCCCTGCCTGCCCCTGCCCAGCCCCCTGGGGCTCCTCTCACCCTGTCCATGGCCTAGGACCCCTCATCAGCCCCCAGGGCTGTCAGACCCTGCACCAGCAACACCACAGCAGGGCCAGTCTCCAGCTCCCCACCGCCCTGCCAGGCTGTGGGCGCCGCTGAGCTGGGCCCACCTCCCATCCCCATGGAGGTGCCCAACGCCTGGTGCTGCCCTGGTGCCTCCTGCCTGCCCTGCTCCTGGCTGGGCAGCGGGATGGGCCCATGCTGCCAGGCCCTGCCCTGAAGGCCCCTCAAGGGGAGCCTCCAATGGCCCCGGCCCACAGGGAGCCGCCGGCCCTGCAGGGCCCCGGCAGCCGTAACAGGGATGGAGTGAACCCAAGTGCTTACTGGTCCCTCCCGGGTCATCTTCACCACTTCCCCTTCACAGTTCCTAGACTTAAGGAAAAGCAGAGGGTCTTTCAGCAGGCTCTCTTAAGCTTTGTCATGTATTTGATCTTACTACGTTTGTAGTAACAGCCATTAACAGTAACAGTCAAGTTCCACCACCAGGAATTGAAAATTCAAACCCAGAAGCAGCTGGCTAGGGAAGGCAATCCAGACTAGCTAAAAGGACTATTCAAAACAGGAGTTACTGCTCAAGTCCTGTACCTGTAACAAAATTTGGCTGCTCAGTGTTTATTTGTACTCTGCCTTCTATATTGAAATTTGAGCCATGATTTACCATATACACACATATAAATAGGCTAATTTCACTTTTAAAATTCAGGGGAAAAGAAAAAAAGCGGAATGAATGAGTGATGGTACCATGCGACTCCACATTCTGCAGAAAAGAAGAAAACATTTAACGATCCTTTTCATTGTCATTATTTTATGCTAATACTAGTATGCACAACACACACAAAAATGAAGATATCCCGTTTCTACATATTATATAAACATTTGAAAAGGTATTCTTCATGGATTCAAAAGGTAATTGTTCTATATGGATAGAATACATTTACAATTTTCCACAGCCAGGTAACAGAAACATAATGTATTTAGCTGTTAAATCACCAGTTCCTTCTACTCTACAATTTTCTGGAGTTACATGAACTAATTTTGCATAGTCTGATCTTTCAAAATCAATGGCCTTGACCTAAACCAAAATACATTGTGCAAGTCTATCCAATACAGCAGGACGCTTCATTTGAGATTTATGTGGAATTAAGAATAGAGGTAATAGTCCAGAGGAGAAAGAGGTTCTCAATATCTTGTCATTCATTTGGACACCACCAAAATTAACAGATATCTTGTTAGAGCAGCAACTCTTTTTTGATTGTCACACATGAATTCCAACATCATCTAAAAAGATCACAAAATGATTTTAAGTAAGTGCATACCTGACACTAAATCGCTACAGTAACTTTTAGGGAGCTCTTTGCCCATTTCTCTGCCTGATGGGATAGCCCCTTGACAAATTCTGCCCAGTGAGCAAGTTTCCAGCAATTTCAAAACCATTTGCTGGGTGATCCCCTATTAATATGGGTCGACAGGCAAGAGAATAGTTTCAGGATACTGCTCCATCATTCAGTTCCCAAAGAGAACAAAAAGGTAACGACCGTAACACAGCCTCCAATGGTTCACTTGCAACAAAGAGACCGCAGTTATTATCTAGCCTGTACAGCATCCAGGAGAACAGCATACTCCCAGAGCAGGGCCTCACATCTGCTCTTGATCATACAGGCAAGGCTACTACTAAAGCAAATAGGAGTCATCCATGCTCACGTCCATCAGTTTTTAGAGAATACCAAAGCCATAACTTTTTAGATGTCCTGACTGAAGATCATTGACTCCTCTGCCACGCTTGCTTTGCCTGCTGTCGGATGACGCCTGTAGGGCGGATGCAGGACTGTCTCTGGGAGACAGAGCTGACTACTGGAATTGCACAGTTTATGAACAGCCTGTGAAAGGAATCATAATGCTACTTCTGGGTTGGGTGATGAATATGCTAATTAAACTTTTCACACATATGGCAAATTAAAATACATCATCATTGGAAGCTGCTGTTTCTCAAACATGTATAAACAAGAAGAATCAAACAGAGGCCACCTTTTTCCATGACGTACCATCTATGCATTTTTAGTGGTGTTAAAATGGTGTATTCGAACTGATGAAAGCTACTGCTGAATAAGCCACATTGGCTTCTGCATTTGTAGCAACATGTCAGTTCAACCTGCCGAGCAAATTTACAGGCTGAAAAAGTGGCAGAGACTTGTCTACAGCCCCATCTGGACTATGAAAGTCTGTTGATATAGCTTAGAACTTAGAAAAATCCTATTCCCTAGCTGAAACCAATGTATTGACTAAACCTCTGGTGTGTATGCCAATGGAAGAGAAAGTTTGATGGCTTGGCATATGTTATTTCAAGAGATGGTAACTATCCTAGCAGACACAGACAGGCTGTTTGACATATGCTGCACATATACTAGGAGGCCCAGAGAACTATCTATAAAAGTATCTGCAGCATTTCAGACTGTGTATTTGTCTATATTAAGAATCTCAAGTACTGATTAACCTTCTCTTGTAACACTGGTAAAACTTTTGGGATCAATTTCCCAGTGAGATTATGTCCATGGGACATTTTCTGCTGGGACATCAGGAGGAGCTTGCGGTGATTAAACCTGTGTCTTCCTAGTGAAGCGCAATGCAAAAATGGAAAATAATTACAACGTTCAAATAAAAAAATATAACTTTGAAATTAATATAGTGAGTTGTTTTAAAAGTCATGACCTCTTTTTATCAAGACGGTACATTAAATGAAGATTAAAGAAGATAATTTATTCACTTGAAAACAGAGGCAGTAAGCAATTTCCCTTTGCTTTACTGATCAAGACAAGGCAGTGAGATGTAACAAGCAAACATACTAAATCTGAAATCTAAAATAATTTGGAGGCTTTTAATTTCAAAGACATTTTTTAAATAATCAGACATAAATCCCCATATATATTTGACTTGATAACATAAAATTACATTTAATTATGTTTTTCGTGTCTTTTAGATGAGGGAGAGTGTAACTTGTAACCAGAATTCTCTGAGGTGGATTTTCTTATTCATGCACATGAGAAGCTCCAACAAGGCTCACTGAAATATTCACACCTATCATTCAGGTTACTACTCCCAGATATTTTAGGGAAAAAATCTATAAATAAATGGTGAGGTTTCGAGTGCCTCATTTTTTCCTTACAAGTAAAGAAAAGGAAGTGAATAGAAAACATTAATATCTCCCATCTTCAAGAATTCTTGTTCTAAATAAGTGACCTCATTTTTTTCTTTTGACTCGGCTTCCCCCATTCCCATTCATGGAGCAGACTAACAAGCTGAACCACCACAAAGAAGAATGGTCAGAGGAGACTTAATTAAAGCACATCAAAGTTCAGCTATGCCACAGTAAGCATCAGATCATGATGGTAGGTCAGACAGAACAGTCAATGGCATTCTTGGTATTCACTTTAGATATATGTACAATATTATTAGAGTACATCCAACACATGCTATTAACAGTTCTGTGGCCATATTGAGGTGGGACCTAATCCACTGGGGGGGAAAAAATGCAGTTGTCACTATTTAAACTTCCTCAATAAAGACTTCAATCAATCTTGATAAAATTTAATGAGAGACAAGCTTGTACCTCTAGTCTTTTCTACATGACAGATGAAAAGGTTTGATAACTTCCTGAATGTTTTACTTATCTCTGTACAGAAAGAAAATGCTCTGTGAACATCTAAGTTACAGAATTTAGCTTTACCTTCCTGTCTTAGGTTTTTATGAAAAAAAATTACAAGTAATTCAATTTAAAGACCGTTCCATTAGTGGCCTAAGTAGAAGCTTAGTGCAAAACTGCTTTATCGCTGAAAATATTCTGTAACTAGTGGACATGCAATTTTATGCACCTGCCTCTAAAAATGCCATTTTAATGAGTAAATAAAATAACCGTTCTTTCCTCCATTACCTTAAATCACTGTTCCTTTAAACGTGTGAGACACAAAGTACAATCCCAAGGCAGTGTTAGAAGCTATCTTAATAGGGAAAAGAATATTGTGAGATTCATCCAGCTTTTTAAAGTAAAGTGTGCAAAAGACAGTCATCTGATTTTAATGAGAGACTGGAAAATTGGTATAACTATAGTTCTTGACCTATGTGAACAATTTTTGAAACACTTTAGAGGAGAAACAATTATTTCATGGAAAAGATCACTACAGGAAGGACCTCTTCCTTCTAGAAGTGCAACAATTCCATTTTAGAGTTCATAACTACTTTATGAACCCATGAGTGCAGCCTTTGTGCAGTTTGTAAAATATGCAGACACTGTGTCTATTAAGACCTGGCGGTGTTTTTCATCATTCTGCTCCCTGCAATATCTATTATACCTGGTACTGGAAGGGAAGGAAAAAAAAAAAAAAAAAAAANCCTCCACAATGAAATTGAACTAAGAAGCTCCTAAAATTTAAGCCATGCAAATAAAGTGCCTGAAATAGCATTCCCCACCACAGAGTGAAAGGATGTTTTTTCCAAAGCACATTTTCCTGTTGGCTATCAGAAATTTGTGAGCTTCCTTTTTACATCTAGAGGAGATGAAATATAGTAATTTTTTCCCCACACAGAGAAATCAGTATCTATCCATTGCAGCTGTCTGTCCTGAACAGGAAATTTCCTGGAGGTACTGAAGACAGATGAAATTATTAGCTGTAAAGACATGGCCTGCAGATATGGCATATGAAAAGAATTTGGATATGGTGGTCATATACCGATAAAGCACAGTTAATCATCCAGTTGGACTGTGAAAAGGCCCAGTAAGAAGAATTCTTTAAGATTAGATATGATTCAGAATATTTTATTTTGAGTCTGGACAAGACACAAGATGAAACAGCTGCTCCTGTTCCACTTAGACTGTAGATCCTGTCTTAAGTTCCAGTGCATAGTATAAAAGAGATAATTACAAACCCAGGAGAACTGACACAGAAGGAGGAAATTTGGCAGAAAAACATAATGAGAAATTCTTGTGAGGAAATAAGGAAAGTCCCAATAATTTTAAAAACATTCTCTTAGTTATGTGCTCTTTTAGATGCTGAAGGATGGCAGCTTAAGAGGAAGAAGTGTTACTTAGATTGACACAGTAGCAGTTATGGACTACCACCATAAGCATCTTGGTTGGCAAGCAAAATTTGGTGATAATTACAAAAGTATTGAGTCATAAAAATTGTTTATTTCTTCTTGTAAACATGAAAGAAAGAAATCAGAATTTCTTCTCTCTCATTACACAAATAATGTCAGTTCTATTTAATAAACCAAATTAAAAATCCTTTAACTTGGGAGGGAGGCATTTATTTATTTTGCCATCTAATTCTTGGTTGCTTCTTCTTCTCTCTCTCTTAGGTCAGGGCTTATATGCAAATTTTCCTCCTCTTTTCAAGTTTAGTAAATAAAGAATTATTTTCAGGGGAGTTTCTGGCTACAAAATGAAAGTGGAAAAAAAAATCAAAATCTATTACTGTTCTAACATCATTTTGTTGGTTGTAACATGTTCTCAGACATGCCCATCTTCTGGTATTAGTCTTTAATATATCATTTAAAAGGAATATTCATGAGTATATATTTCTGCAGTTTGTCTTCCAATAGTTACAGTGGCATATATTACTGGAAGAAATGGTAAAGACTGTTCCAGTATGTTGTTTCAGCAGCAGAAGCGGGGTAGATTTCAATAAATGGAATTTACGTTCTTATAGTTTGGAAAATATTCAGTTTGCTCATTTCCAGGTCTGCAACTGTGAATGGCTAAGTTATATGCACGCTCTGTGTGGATTCTCAGAAACGGTGACAATATTAGAAAACTGTTTTCTGAATAGGAGAGGAAATATGCTACCTCTGAAAACCTAACTACACTGAAGCAAGCTATAGTTTTGGTATTGACTTCACTAAAGCCTGGCTAAACTGCTCTATCATTTCTCTAAGTTTCCTCCTATATTAATTTGCTCGTTTACATTAACCACACTTTTCTCTGGGACTCTGAACAGTACCTGAGCTGTTATTAATAGTATAAGGAGGAAGCCAAAAGACAAAGCTGAGGTACACGCTTACTAGCTTCCAAGCAGCTCACCCACACTTCTAAAAAGCTTATGCTTTCAAGAACAAAATCACATCTTGATTTACTAGTCAATCATTATTTCCTAGGAAAATACTACCACACAGCAAATATTTGATCACCTTTCAAAATATCTTTCCTTTCCAGAGACGCAGATATGTTTTGTAATCCACTCTTAAGGCTGAAAAGGCTTAATTAAATAATTAATTAAAAAGTAATTAATTAAAATTAAACAATTTACAAGGATTACTCATCGAGAAAGTTTTGCCAGTTTTCACAATCCATTTGCAGCTCATATCATTTAATATTCTTGCGCTTGGAACAGATTTTTTTAGAAGAGGTTTGGATACAGACTGTTTAAAATCTAAGTGCTCAAAGCTCACAAAGAAAACATTGAGCAGGTTGTTCCTCAAAGTCCCATAAAAAGATTTCTGCAAAGAGCGATAATTGATTTACACACAGAATAACAAGCTCTATGTTCTATGAGTTGATTAAATTGACATTTACTTCAGATCTTAATAATGCATTGAAAATAGAAGTAGTTTAAATAATCCAACAATATTTCATCATCAGAATTTTTCACAGTTCAACCTTCCACCAAATCAGGCACAGATGTCGGCATACAGTGAGATAAATCTCTGGGGTACATATTCCTTATGTGTTCATGTGGACAAACTATACTACCTCTTGCTGCATGTAAAACCTACTCATTTAAAAGGATGTTAGTAAAATAAAAAGGCAAAAGAATCAATAAATAGTTAAAATCTGACTTATCTGGCCTAGCTTGTCAAGCAGACAGTGACAAACAAAGGCTGATGGAAGGAAAAATACAGCAATGTCCAGTCAGTGCTTTCATTCTCTCTTGTGGGTGAATTTTCTTTTATTTGTCTACAATTAGGTATGCTACAACTCAGACATGCTCTTATGTTCTAACTGCAGGTTGTCGAGTATATAATGAAGTGATTGACAAGAGCTGACAGCTTTCCTATTGTCATTCAAAGCTTATCAAGGAAAAAATCCAAATACAAGTTATTTTTAAAAATAAAGTCATTTAATTTTTTAAGGATAGCCTGTTTTTATCTGCCAAAAATGACCACAGTATGCTATCTTAAATATACGGTGAGTGACCACTATGATGCTAAACGGGTATAAACACTATCCACACCCAGAGACAGTTCAAAGCTTCTTTAGCAGTATAGGCAAAAATCAAGGTTGTGTAAATCTTGGAAAAGAAGACCTAAGTATAGAGGAGTACAGGAGTGGTGAGTGACAACCCAGAAGGTAAGGAGGGGGAAAAGGGAAAATATTGAGAAACTGAGTAAGCAGGGAGAAACGACCAGTGAGACTGCAAGAGGATTTGGAGGCAAGGTGGCTGGAAAGCATAAAGTGTTTCTTAATATGTCTGGAGAGGAAGATTTGCAAGGGTCAGCAGGATTTCAGTGAGCTAGAAGTGGGAACAGGAAATTTCCGCATTTCGTCAACTCATTCCCTATCCAGAGCGTCATTTCTCAAATCCATTCCTTGAAATGTAGGGACTCACATTTCTATTCATCCCCTTGGTGTCCTCATCATCTATAGTCACCTACATCTGTCTTGACCTCCCTGGAAAACTCTCTTCCAGGGGAAATGGCAGTGCTGAGACAAAGGCCTGACGGAATTTCCAGGAAGTGCAGCTTTAACCTCCTCCTATGGCTGGAGGAGGTATGCTGACTCCTAAGGCTTTTAGGAGGTAGAAGGTGGACAAGCAGGCACTACTAACTCCCCCCTGCTACCTCTCCCCATTTTTCCTTCTGTCCTGCACATCCTGAGCTCTCCTGAAGGGCTAAGGAGCACCATCAGCAGACAGTTATAGAACGTGTAGGATAGGGTTGTCTGTTCAGGTTGGAATAGAGCATCTCCAGTTCCTCCTTTAAGAGCAGAGGAATGGGAATCAAACTCGGCATCCCAGGCCATTTGATCCCTAAGAATAAATCATTGCAATAGCAAAGAGTTTGTCGAAGTAAAGTATTAAATGCAAATAAACCCCACATAAATTCATACAGTGGTAATATGCATATTATTAAAATTAATTCCAGAAATGCAAAAGAAAAAACCTAAACACTGTTAGCTTAATGTATCCATTTATTACACTGTGCATCATGTTCAACCAGAAAAATACAGAGGAATACGGAATGAGGTTGGGTGGAAAAAAAAAAAAAAAAATCNNTATTTTCATTTACTAATAAGTATTTTCCTATGCACCTTTACAGTTGCTGTCATTGTTAAAAAAAAAAAAAGATGCTGATTTACATACACTTTTACCCAAACTAGTTAATGGATTCTTTGACTAATTTAAGAAGATTAATTCTACAATCAAAAACTAAGTGCAGATTTTGAAAACATCATAGATAGCTCAGAAGGTGAAACAGCACTTAAAATGCAGAATTTAACAAAACAGCCATAGAACTACAACTACAAGACCTGTATGCCTAACAGATAGTGTTAGCCACAGAGCAGGACACATCTGCCTATTGAAAAATTCAAGGGGTAAAATTCAGACAAAGAGATACCATCAAAAAGGATTTTTACCAGACTATCACTGTCCGTCTGGCCGACTGCTGTCAAGGTCTTGCACATTATAGCCAGTGAATCTGTAACTTTCCAGTGATCCACAGAGCAGGCCAAAGGCGTTTGTCCTGGAGCTCTTTACTATCTTTAGCTCCTCACCTCTGGTAAGGAGACTTTGTTTTCATAGGATTATGCAGAAAAGATAATAAATCTCAGAGCTATATATGTATGCACTGGATGGAAAATCAGGCAAATTCAAAGACAATGATTGGAAAGGAAATGTCAGTCTTCTACCCAACATTGAGTTCAAGTGACACAAATGCTGGTTGTAACTCCATACTAATTCCTTGGATGAACAGCTAACACCAGATAACTATTTAGAAATGATCTGCATTTGTTCTTTGGACAAACATTTAAATAAAGGGTTAAAATACTTCAGGGTTTTTGAGAGCTTGTTTTTCAAAATACTGCAAGTTATGCATTTTAGCATTTCCTTTAAAAATTTACTTAAATTCAGTTCACATAATGAAACTCAAGAGAAATATTTTCAACCTAAAATTCACTTGGGAGGAGATAACTTGGGATTTTTTTAAAAAATCCAGTATTCAAGCAGTTTTCATAGGAGACTGAGAAAAGCAAGTTGGGATACACAGTGTTTTCCTAATTATTTTTGTGCAATATGAGCTGGTAACTTTTAGTATTCTCTTATCAAAGTGCTTTTTGTTACACTAAAGCTACTGTATGGGAATCGGAACTAGCATGCACCGTACTAAATTATTTCCAAGATTACTTTATTGGGTGTTTAAATACAGAAGTTGCACCTATGCGTTGACTTACAATTTTCTTAAAAAGTGCTAATTTGTATTTTCAGGTTACTAGGCTGTAAACATCTTTTCATTTTTAGGTTCCATTCATAAGCAACCTTTCCAGCCCATTCTTCCTTTACGCAATTTGCCTGTACATCTACATGGGTTTCTGAACCATTGCTCAAAGCCGTATGTGCTGGTGGTAATCTGGCACACAGCAGATAGAGATTTCACTCTGTGTACTGCAAAACCCCACTCCAATTCCCTAACTACAGATACCTTAATGGTCATTGAACAAGCAGAGCCCAGCAGTCACAACATACTACACTACTGCTTTTGACAATAGGTTCAAACTGTTCCTACCAATATTTGTTAGGTTTTCTTACTCACCAGTTTTTTCCTATTTCAAGGACTACCAGCAAGTGAATGCTTAGGAATGAGACCACTTATGTGGAATTTATGCATAAGAAAAAGAAACAAGGATTAAAAGAGGAAAATTCTTGTGATGAAATATATAGGCAGTAAAAAAAAATAAACTCTACAAACCCATATAAAATTTGCTTTTTCTTTTCTACATCTTTCTTTCTGACATCAGTTTGGCACTGCACAGGCTGTGTTAAAACTGACACAATTTTGTAGATTAAAATCTACAATGAGTTAGTGGTAATCTATAATGAAGTAGTGGTATTTTCAATTATGAACAAGGTTACTGAGTTAAATCTTTTAAAAGTATTTCAGTAGACTGATACTTATTATATGCAGTGCTATTTACTTGGAGTCTGCTATGAGTAAGGGTAGCTCATCATACATAAACAATATAAACAATGTTTTATTATGCTAATTGAGCAGGACTGAAGAAAACTTACATTTTTCACAAGACTTAGATCCTTGACTTTATAAAAATACTGACCTACAGATTTCAAACACTAAATACGAAGCAAATCATCTGTAGTAACAGCTGAAAAATAGCAGCAACTAAAACCATGTTAACACTAGCCTATTTGTAAGCTTTTCTTATCTCTCCCTTACTTGACAATATACTTTCCATTCTTTACATATTTCTGTTTCTAAAAATTATTTTAGCTAATGATTTCTTGTTGAGTATGTCACGACACAACAAAACTTACTATATGTGTATGCACACATGTACATATTGGATATAAGTGGTTCTTTTTTTGACTGTAAAAAACCCTTTAACTCCTGCCTAAAATATTTTGCTAAAGCCTTAGCGCTCCACAAATGCTACATGGACTACATTTAAAAAGTGCAATCTGACTGTAACAGATTGCAGAATGTTAATTTTATCTTAGTCACTGTTGCAGTAGGTTGTGATAGGAAAGCTTTTACGTCTGTTTTGTCTTATCCAGTCATTTTGATTTTTATATATTTAAGAAAGCCCTATAATTCTAATTCTGGCTTCTGAAACTAACAGTTCTTTAAAGCCTTCTGGGGTTCTTCCTGTAAGCAAAAGTTCTGGGAATATCTAATCAAAATTCGCGATGGCTTGAGGGTCCTATAGAATTGGGATTAAACAGGACTATGAGGAAATAAATATTTAAAGGGAAAGAAAATTAAGAGAAATCAAGAGAAAAAGTTGGTTAGACTTTCTGAAGGTATTTTCTTAAGCTGCCAAACAACTAGTGAAGCAGCACTGGTTACCCTCCCTTCCAGGATTCCCCTTATTCTTTTTCTTGCAGGTGAAGTAAACAAATCTCAGCAGAAGAGTCAGTAGGAGGAAATAAAGGTCAGGGCTTGCTCAACTTCCTTTAGCCATAATTCTGGAGCTCCACAGATTTTTGATGCCATAGGCAAAGCTGTTTCAAAGTGTAAAGTATAGGTGTATATCCACATGTTTAGAATGAAGTATCCCTAAAAGGTTGAAGTATATTAAATTTGGATGACTGGATCAGAATAAATACATTTCATAGTGCTCCTGTATATCCTGAAATATTCCATTAAGGGGACAATGCAGAAATGACTATACCTTCCGTCATAGCAACATTTGCCACCTACTTAGACTCTGATTATCTGACAAGCCAAAATAAGCTCGTGATTAAAGATAAGCACATTATTATCAGGACCACAAAAATAATTGCTTTGACCACAACAATAATTGCTTTTAGAACTAATACTAATTAGACACTCTGTAGTTGCTTTGTTGTCTGAATTAGAACAACAGTACTGATGGTTAACAAACAGACTTTAAGAGAAAACTTGATTACTGTCTATTAACGCAATATTGAACCTCTCTCTAGTTTAGCAAACAAAGCAGTGATAGAAAGATGAAGCTAAACAAACTCAGCCGAAGAAAAATGTGCAGGTTTTTAACTCAGCCGTTAAAGTAATTTACCACAAGATGTGGATGACTGTCCAAACCTGGAAATTAGAAACCAGTCCTGTTTTGGTTTGTTTGTTTTTGAGAAAGTTGTGCTGCAGTTCAAGCAGTAAAATTCAGAAAACTGAAAGGATTACTTTATAGAGCAGGTCTGACTGGATGATCAGAACAGTAACTTCTGACCTTATTTCGAACCAGCTATACGAATTCTATGCACATTTCTGAGAGATGACAAACAGTTGCCTGTTCAAAGTCAGCTGCAGGGTTGCCATATATCATGGGACAGCTAGAACTGTTTCTATATAACAGCTCTGTCATATAAAATTTTAATATTCCAACAGTATATGAGGGCTTGTTTTAGGGGTGCTTGTTTAATATTTATGACAAAAAGAATGCCTGGCAGACTGTTTGTCAGTGATGCCTAGGTTAAAGAGGAATGTGGAGACCATCCTATTAGATCTTTGTGAATGTCCCCACCTCAGTAACTGCTACACAGCCTGCCCTGCTGTTAGTCTAGTATCTGCTGTTGTTAGATGGACATCTAGCCCAAGGAACTGCCAAAATACCATGGGAAATATATCTCAAAATACTAGGAAACTGCCACAGACTTGAAAGAAGGAAGGTTATCCTCAGAAAACCTAACAAGCAAGACAGCAGTGGAGCTAGTGCTGTTTGGATCAGGATCCAGACAGATCTTTGGGTTTCTTGAGCCATGCTGTGATACTTTAAAGTAAGCGCAGAGCTGTAATAGCAGAATGTGGTGAAAGAAAACAACATTTTCGATTCAGCAGGGAATGTATTTTATAGTAAATGCTGTTATAAATTAGAATATGTTTCTTGGGACTGAATAACTTTAAAAAGTTTTGCTTCAACAATTTCATAGTGTTTACATTTTTCTTAACATTTTTACTGCTTTTTAAACTGAACTATGTATATAATTTAAAAGCTAAGATTTTGCCTAAAGCCTCGATTGACACAAGGCATTCCAGAGATCGTACGACTACTACATGTCTTAGCGTGTTCCTGGGCCACCACAAGGTCCTACTCCACAAGACCAAGGAACACCTTGGACTTGTCCTATCTCTTTATGTCTGCATCTTCTCACCTCCTGTTTCCTAATTGCATTACAGTGAAGAAAGAAGAAAGGAGACTGTTTTTGTACTGAACTCTGGGTACAAATCTAGGAAACAACTGGTATTAAGCATCCGGACACATTTTGTAAGGCTGGAATGAAGGAGGTTGATATGATGCTGTGTAATTATTCACCTGCAAATGTCTCTTTAATAAAGGGTTAATAATTGTGAGAGAACAGACAGAGCACCTTTTCTTACATAAGTGATTACATTACATTAGGCAAGAACATGCACTAGGTCATCCTGTGCTAATGCAAGGGCAACACACCACCTGGGATTTTGAAAGCCAGGATGCAGGTAGGCTGCAGCACATTGGTTGGACACAATCGGTCAATGGTGGTACCAGTCTGGATTCAGCACTGCAAGGATATGTACGAGGGCAGAGGCATAAAAGACCACTCTTAAGGAACCAAAAAACTGCTAAATGAAAGATTTTAGCATTATTAGTGGTCCTACTGCCCCGAAAGTGAGTGCTATTGTGTCCATAACCTCACGTTACATGGAAGCACACAGTCAGCACTCTGGCCCGAGATCATACAGATCCATAGAGCTATGATCTGAAAGCGGAAGGGGATTGCATGACTACGTCAAATGACACAGAAAATGAATGATGCTAGTGTCACTGAACCTCTCCCTTTCATATAACTAGTTTGCATCCTTCCCTGAATTTTCACATGATGCCAGGAGTAATGAACTAAACGCAGAGAGGGCACATGCTCAAGCTCTGCAGCATGACTGCCCACACCATGGAACTGGAGCGTCGCTTCTGGCATGGGCCAAACTGCACTGAGACAGTGCCCAGGCATGGTCAGGGATTGGCATGGGCCACAGACGCAGCAACAGGCAGTTTGGATGCAACTATCTTGTCTGGGGGGTAAGAGCGGTGCTGAAAGGATGTAAGCTGTGCTCTGCATCAGCTGACTTCTAGGCCAAAAAACAGTCCTGACCACTTTTATGCCACCATTGAAGGCTAACACTGCTGGTGCTTTTACTTCATCTTTCTTCTAAGTAAGTGTAAATTTAAGGGACTTCTCCCCTAGTTTTAATAGTTGACTTTTGCACAAGTGGAAAAAATGCTTTTAAATTTGTATTAATTCACAGAAGTTGCAATTTGTCAGGAGGAATTGTGCAAATGAAATTCACATAAATTCTCCTTTATGTATTTACTAGGCATGTATTATATACATCAAGATTATTTAAAAGGTTAAATCAGATTATCTGATAAGGACATGCATTTATTATATCCCTGGATTTATGGAGGAAACTGTGATGTCAGTTATTAGATTATAGCTGCATGCCAAAAGTAAAGGTTACTACAGTCTTGAGAGAAATAAATCACTGTATTTTGGAAAATTCTGTCAGAATAATTCTAATTAGTGTTTTAGATACACTTTGCTTAGTGTATCAAGTTTTAATTTCAGCTGCCACACATTTCTGTGACTGAAATTTGCTACAGGTAAGTAAAAATGCAAGAAACTTGCTTTAAGATGGGTGTTTTATTTTAATATGATTGGTAACTTGTTAAAGACACCCTATGCATTCATTTAAAACCAACACATATTCCCATCCTCTTTCTCTCCTAGCTATCCCACCCCACCTCTTCTTTTCATCATTGATTTCCACCTGCTTCTGAGGCCAGAAAATTTCTAACACCAATATTTTGTGGCTTTTATAAGTGAATATCCTTATAGTACTTAAAATCTGTATCTAAATCTTTGCCACTCACATTAGATTTTGAATTCTATTCCCAAATAAATAACTTAGTTAGAAAACAAGAGAGACAGGAGAGGACTTAAGCTAAGGAGGAAGAAGAACATTACCTTGCAGGCTTAGTAATAGTATGAAGAACATTGACAGGAATTTCATAAAAGACAATGTCCCAATTGAAATTAAATTAAAATTTGTAACCCATTATGTCAAATCCTATAACAAAAATAATCAGGTTTTCCTGAGGACTTACATAAGCCTGTTGTTTTAGACTCAATTGCTATATTCACATGTGTGATTGTCAGTTTTAAACCTCTTCTTCATACCTTCCAGGTTTTTAGAATATCCAAAAAGATTCTTTGTAAAATTTCTCATCCCATGTCTTTTCTAAGAATATTAACAATAACCTTTTTGTTCTACTAGGTGATCATCAGAGTCACACTTGTTTATGAAAAAAGGAGTTATTAAATCCTATAGAAGATACTTCACAGTTCTCTGGATATGGGTGAAGGAATTAAAATGGTGGTAGAACAACTGATGAATATTTATTCATTATTTGGGAACACCAGAGAAAAAGACTTTGTTGAATACATCCCTTCCATAGGTAATCATGCAAATATCGTTCCTTTTTTAAAGGTAGTATTAGCTACACAGGATAGTAATTTAAAAATACACATAAACATAATCACAACAGTGATTCGAGAGCATTCGTTTGGCCCAATGTAGGCCAGCATGTTAGCATGGGTCTGAAACACGGGTTTGAAGTTGAGTGTAAAATTGAACATTGTCACAAATATGTTGTTTTCCTGAATTATATCTACTCTTTTTGCTGTATGTTTTGTAATGATTAACAGTCTCAAAACTCTTATAATGCTTACTCTTAATCTTAAAAAAGTTATAAGAATCACATTTGCTCTCTGAGGTATTTAATAGAGAGTCTTTAATGTAAGAGATTCTCTCCTTGAAGAAAATCACTGTTCGGGTTAACCATCAGCCAGCAACATTTTAAGATGTTAAACCTACGTCTTTTAAAGGCAGTCCGGATAGATAACATGCAGATAAAAGATAACACACTTCATATGCTTACAGCCCTTACAACAGTATAAACAACTAGCTGTTTCATCTGCAATCAAAACTGGTCAAGCTTTAAATCTGAGTGATCTAAATTTGTCCATAAAAGAAATATAGTAGAGTCCTTCACAGACAGAAAGTTTATTTGCCTTTCTTTGGAGTTCTTCACTGTTCCCCACCTCTCTAGACAAACATGGTTTCATCCCACCACTTCAGGACTATAGGGGCTTTTTAAATTTTTTTCTATTCTTTCATCAGTTTTTCAGAAATATTCCTGTCACGTCACCATAAGAGGGCTGAAAGAGCCAAGCAGAACATTTCTTTCACAAGCAGTATGGAAAGCAATACTCATAATTTGCAGCAATTTAGCCCTGCTTTTATTTTATATAAACTTTAATGGTGGAAACATTCTCAAAATAAAGGAAACAGAATGAAAAAATAAAAGAAAAAAATGGATGAATCATCTAAAAATTTTGGTTAAAATACAGGAAATAAGGATAGATAATTTTCTTGAAAGCAAATTTCCATCAGTCATTGAATATATATACAGACATTTGCAAAGAGCTATACTAATTTTATCTTTTAAAAAAAGAATGAATGTCATTGCTGCACTCATTCTGTCAATTACACTACTGCGACAGGGCTTGAGATTCACTGTTTTATATAATGTGATTGTATGACATAAAAAGTGTTTTGGCACTAAAACAGTTCCTTAAAAGAAACTAAGTTAAAGTGAATTTAATAAACATGCTCAGCAAAACCACACATCTTCAGAAGCAGCTATTATTCCATTTCACGTAAGGCAAGAAAAGTTTTAAATATTTGCAGTTTTTTCTTTTTTCACTGAAAATTGCATCATCAAAATCAATACAAAACTTACTGTCTTCTGTTTAATCTTTATCTAGGTGAACAAGATGCTAAGCTACTACAAAACAAAGAAATTTCATGGATTCCAATAGGCTATTTTATTTTAAATATTCCCCCAGTTTATGTGAAGATAAGCTCATATATGCAGAGACAAAATACAAGGCCAAATGGTCTGAGTATATACCCAGCAGGCTAGTTGATTCTAGTAAATATTTTTCATCTTTAATTTCTCTGGTCTCACTCAAGCCATATACAGGCATTTTTTTTTAATACCTAAATACATATCAAGGATCAGATTACAAATATTTTGCTCACAATTACTAGACAACCAGCTTTATTGATTACTGGAATATTACCTGTGCAGTTAGATATCTTTCCTTGCAACATGAGAATCATAATATTACCCTAAGTATTCTGATTTTCGTCTAATCATATTAACTTAAATAGCTTAATGGTCCAACACTGATGTTCTGAATTTTAGTTCTCTTTGCAATAAAATTTGATGTATCAGCCTCTGGGGCTATTGTTTCTTGTATATCATATGGCAAAAATAATAGATTATATTTATATTTCACCTTGGAACCATTGGTTCTAAACAGCCCTATCACTAGAAACCATTTAGAAAGAATAAAAGTTTTCCTTAATTCATAAAACTTTGAACTTCTGGGGACTATTGCCGATTTCTTTCTCAAAGGCATATTGTTAATACAAACTATACAGCTAATGCTGCAACTGACTTTTTGACCACTAAATATCCTGATTCTTTTTAAAAATGGAAGAAAACTTACCTTAATATCAAAAGCTCCTGGCTGACCCACTTTGTTATAAAGCTCCAGCTGTTTCTTGACAGGTGTTACCCACAATATCACCTGATTTAATTGTTGATCAAGTTCAATGAAATCCTTTAGCAGAATCTCTATTTCTTTTTGTTTCTCTGGAAGATCTTTGGAAACCTGAAAAAAATACCAGAAGGCATTTTTTTTGGTGGAAAGAAAAAAAAAAGTAACATAAAGCAATTTAACGTTATACACACATACACTTATATAAAATGTTAAAATACAAGCTTTATACATTAGTAAGAAGAAGGGAAGGAAAGAGTAGATGCACCAATCAAATTATTGTGGTAGGCACCTTGCAAGTCTGTCAATATACACTCTATCAAAAAA
>RSEF01000001.1:139783380-139812504 GCA_003993805.1 Himantopus leucocephalus
AATGCCTAAACCCAAATTAAAAAAGCCACTTCTATTTATCTATGGAATTTTTAGTTGAAGTGCACAGTCAGTTTCTCTTTCCACAACTTGCAAAAAGTGAGAATAAGTAATGTACTTATATTTCTTAGTAACTGAATGCAAGGTTTTGTCATCCTTGCGCTATATGTTACTTTTGAAAACAACAGTACATGGCAATTCTCTTAAATGACACAAAATGCAATCCAATTGAAGATTTCTGGTTGTATTTAAAAGATATATGTATATATGTGTATAATGTATATCAGGTTTAGGCTACAAGACTGTTTATATATAAGGTTGTTTAGACTTCTCATCATCATTGTCTTGAAGAACAAAGATGAATATTTTAAAATAGAAACCAAATTATGAATCATATGATACAACATATAGGAAGTGGCTAAATTAAACTACATATCATATTACTTCCCTCCACCATTTTTATTCCTGGAAAAGAATAGCTAACCAACATAGTTCCAACATAACAGAATCCAGATTTTAGTTGATTAAGTAAATAAGAAACCAGATTTTCTATTTAATGTTCCACACCACTTACAAAAAAAATTGTGCTTTTGAATATACTGGTACTTCCTACTTCTTCAGCTTCAGATAAAGGGAGGGTGTCTACAGAGCAGCAAGCAAAAGAAAAATATTTAGTCCCCTTCAGGATGGCTTCCTTAATTCTCCCCTATTCACTCTCTGTGAATATTCAACTTCTTTACTGCTGTAAGGACTTGAGTGTTTTCCCTGTTTGAATAACAAGCTGGAAAAGAGAACATATCAAAACCTTACAGATCCTTATGCACAGAAGAGGTAGACTTTCAAAATTTTACATCATCCTGTGCTTAGGAGCAGAAGCTCTTCTACCATAATGTGGACAACATTACCGACTTGGAACCCAAAGATGTTTTCATTGTCCTCTCAGAAATTCAAAGATTCAGTGGCAAATAAAATTTGTATTCTCCCAGACAGAAACATTACTAAGGCGGGCGATTGTTGAGAATAAGTCTCAACCTGGACTAGTGGGAGGTGTCCTTGCCCATGGCAGGGGGGTTGGAACTAGATGATCTTTAAGGTCCATTCCAACCTGAACCATTCTATGCTTCTAAGTTTCTGTTCCCCAGTAGACTGGAACAGGAAGCATATCCTCGAGTGTACCTGGGCAGCAGGAGTCTTCAGTTGTCTTTGCAGTGAGGTGGACACCCCAGGATGCCCAACCATAAGAAGCAGAAAATAAGACACAAATACCAAACAGGTAGACTGAATGTAACCCCATTCAGGTCTGTCCTACATGAGTTACTGATGGAAATTTCACAGTTCTGTTATTTAGTAAGGTTATCTTTTAGTCAGACAACCCTCCCCATTACATAGTTAACTACTGACAAAAAAGACCCACAAGAAAGTACAGAAATATGAATTATCATACATATATCCTATATTATCCTATTACCAGTAAGATTATTTCAGTACATCCTTGTTTATAATGTACATTATTTTCCAGTAAGACTGAAAAAATAATGGTCAATACCAACCAGCTGACTGTCAAATTAAGCTTTAGACTAACAAAATCTCCAGAAAAATAACTAGTTTCAAACATTACTCAACAGGACAGGAAAGCTAAAGGCATATAGATTTTAATATAATTTGGCCTAAAATATTTTTTTTAAAAGAGGGTCATAAGCATTGTTTTACTTCTGTGTTGTGTTATGACATCTTCATTCCTGTATGCTAAGCATGGCTGGGAAACAGCAATTTATCTTCACACTGCTAGTAAATTTGCCTTTTTAAATCTTAATTAGTGGTACCTGCTAGCAACACTCAAATAAAAAGGAATGAAACCTATATATACACACTTGTTTCTTAATCCTGTGACATTCTCATGTTTGTCTGGTCAACGTACACTTCAAACATATACATCAAGCTTCATTTTGCTATATGTGAGACCATCTGTGAGTACAGCTGATGACAACATGAATGTGGACTACACCTGATTAGCAATCTATGACAAACTGTCATAGGTAATTTAGCATAGCGTAAGACTTCATTGCATTTAAGGGAATCAGGTCGCTTATTAATTGAAAGCAAATTCTGGAAAAGATAAATATTCTGATACCCAAAATGCTGTGCATACTGTTCTAATTTAAAATTGAAAACACAGAAAACAAACTGTAGCATTCATTTTCCAAGATCTTTTCCCCTCTATCCCAGAAATAACAGTAGTAGCAATTGTAGTAGTTTCAACTGTGAATTCAAACTAAGTTGCATTGACGTGCTGGAAATTTGATGTCATCACAGGTAATCTATAAATAATTACTACTCAAGGTAAGTTACAATACATGAACTATAACCTTGTTATGACTTTGTCTTTCTGCACTTTCTGGGCCCATCTGTTTTTCCTCTACACTTGATTGACCAAGCTAAGACGACCTATACTTTTCCTGGTGGTACAGAAATGTTCACAAATTATAGCTATGTCACTCCACTCCAAATTTTTTTTTTTGTCCATATAGCACAACAAATTGATTTGCTGTGGCAGTAAACAGTGAAATAGTCTCTTCAGTGTCTAGTAATTAGTTCTAATACTAGCAGACAAATTAAAAAGCAGCAAAACAAAATGTCTCCATCAGGCACTTATAATAACCTTCATAATACATACAGTAGACGTTGTGAAGACTAAGGTGGATAAATGAGGATAATGCTGATTTTGGCATCCAGCTTACTTTCAGATAATCTAACTCATCCCTCTTGGCTGACACCAGACCAAGAATAATATTAAAGAGTAATAAACTCCTTCCAGCAAACCTCTGATTCCATGGTTCACTGGTCTCAGACCTAATCTATCAATCCATTTACTGCACAGTAAAAGGTAAGAAACCTATTACAGATCTGTTATATGCCCTGGCAGGTGGTATATGACAAGAACTGAATTCATCACAAACTCCAGCGCCTAGTACCCTTTTTGTATGCTTTAAAGCACTAGGTGGTTAGCTTACTTGGCTATCATAGCAGAAGATACTTTGAGCTTTAAAAATAAACGAAAAATTCTTGATGTGAAGGCATAAAAATGGTTATAAAACATTTCATTTTTCATACTATTAAGACGTCACAAAGAGTGTTATTTTCATTTTTACAAGAAATACTGGCTTTGGAGAGGGTGCAATAAGTAAAACTAGAATTTAAAAGTAAGTAAAACTATAAGTAAAACTAGAATTTAAAAGTCATGCTTTCAAATGTGGGCTTTAATCTTCATTCTCTGCTTAAACTATGTCTGAGATAGCAATCTGTTAAGATCACTGTTCAATAAAATTGTCTAAAGAAATGTCATTTTAAAATTATTACTATCCAAAGGAAGAAAAACTCTTCATTTATCTTTTCTCAAGGTCATCAGCACATGATATAAACACCTAAAAGCAAAGACAATACTGAAACAAAAGTGAAAAAGCTTCTTTTATGTGACTGCGATTCTTTTCATACTTTATTTCTTTTCTCAGCTTATTTCCATTGCTGTACAGCATCAGTTTCTGTGACTGTAAAGAAGGTTTGAACATCACTTATTTCAAATATGTCACCTTGAAGGTTAAGACTCGTAGGTGTTGTCCCCCATTCCACTTCTTGGCAGATTGAAGTTGTCATGGTTTTGGCTGGGTTGGGGTTGATTTTTTTGCTAGCAGCTGGGGTAGTGCTATGTTTTGGATTTGGGATGACAATAGTGTTGGTAGTGCGCTAATGTTTTGGGTTGTTGCTAAGCAGTCAAGGCCTTTTCTGCTTCTCATACCACCCTGCCAGCAAGTATGCAGGAGTGCACAAAAAGTTGGCAGGACACACAGCCGGGACAGCTAACCCCGACTGATCAAAGGGATAACCCACACCGTATGATGTCATGCGTAGTATATAAAGCTGGGGGAAAGAAGCAGGAAGGGAGGGAAGTTCAGAGTTATGGCATTTATCTTCCCAAGTAACCATTACACGTGATGGAGCCCTGCTTTCCCGGGGATGGCTGAACACCCGCCTGCTGACGGGAAGCAGGGAATAAATTCCTTGTTTTGCCTTGCTTGTTTGTNCCCCCCCCCCCCCCCCCAACTTTTACTCTTCTGATTCTCTCCCTTATCCCAACCTAGGAGATTCACATTCTACATTCACAGCTGGTGTAAATTGTCACAGCTTCTCTGAAGTAAACAGAATTACTCTACCAGAGTACTCTACACCAGATAAAGACCTACCTCACATTATTTATGTAACTGTCATGTATGTTTTGTATTTTGAAAATAATGTCACCCTGCAGTATGAGATAATCAGAAATGGTAGATTGTTACATGTTCATTTCTAGCAAAGGTGCCAGAAAATAAAACAAATGGGTAGAAACAAAGGATTAAAGTGTAAGATACACTCTTAGAAGTGGATGGAGACACAGAAAAGCCCCAGAGAAATATCTGTGTGATGATGTTTGTCCACTGTGCTTTGAGGAACACAAAATATATATCCTTATCAAAACAACTGACTACAGAACCATCCTCAGGTGACCTGAAGAAGTTTGCCTGATATAAAAGTGCCAGAGCTATGAGCTTTGGCTCACAGTAAAAATCTGTGGGGGGTTTTTCAGTGCTTACAGATCTATAACTGAAGGAAGAAAACATATGTCCTTCTGTCAGGCCTGCAGACTTTCTTTCCATGATTTCCAATTTTATTACAGGCCCTAGAGCTTCAGAAGAGAAAGTGAAAAAATTAATCAAGGCTTCCTACACAAATTGTGAGTAAAAGAAAAAAAATATGCAAATGAAAAAATAAATATTTTTCCCTTCAGTTTCATTGGAAAAATCCAATGATAGAAACTCAAAATGAGCTTCTGCCTCTTGGGGTTTTTTTGTTCTTTTGTCTTGTTGGATATTTTTACTTCTGTCAAGATCATATGGGAAGCAGAAAACCTTCAGAGAAAGAGAACACCTTTAGAGAACATATATGGATTTGAGCCTTGTAATTTTCAAATTCAGTTTCTGTTCATTTAAAAAAAAAAACAAAACCAAACCAAACAAAAAAAAACCCCAAAACGCCTGCATTTTTCAGATTCTTTAGACTGAGCTACCAAGGGCCAGTGAGAACTTCTCAGTTTTATACATCTGCCCAGGTAGGTAACTGAAATCAAAATAATGTGGTTAGGTAACTGTCTCAAATGGAAATTCAATTTTCTGGTTTTAGTCTCTTTTAGGAGTAAATGGAAGTTTTCAAGTAGTAAATTCCAAGCCTAATATCTTGCCAGAAATATTACTTAGATCTAGGAGACAAACTTCTAGAGAGAATGATTCATTTAACAATAGCTTTGTCCCCCATATTTCATCCAGACCTAATTACTTTCAGCAGCATTCATAGTTGTTCTGATTGTGACAAGTAACATGGAACTTTTCTGCATCAGCAAGCAGAAAGTGAAAATGCAAAGTTTTTAGGTATATTACTAATCAGTAAAAGCTTACATTGAGACAAATTACAGATTTCATTAAAATGTATTTGTGTAATTTTACTAAAAGTCTTTTTTTTTCCCCCGAAAATGAATGTTGTCTTTTTAATACTACTGCTCGGATTTACAAATCGTGGTGCCTAAATTCAGCTATATATATGCTTACTTCAGCTAGTAAATAACACTATTTTGATCTCAAAGTGTTCTGAATTCTTCCATATACATTGATTTCAGAAACCCATTTGTAGAGAAAGAGATACCCAAGCATCCAAATAATGATTTATGTCTCCAACTTGGAGTTTGTGAATGTGATCAATATTTATTATCCACTTTTGCCTGAGCCTTTAACTAATATTCTGAACCTTGCCAGACTGTTTTTGTTAGGAAGAAACTAATGAGAGTCCCACATCAAATAAGTTCCTGTTTATTTCCCAGGCCCGTGCTTGAAATTCAGCTGTTTTCACAGAAACAGTAACAAAAAAGCACAGGATGCAGTATTCTTGACCAGAAAAACTAGCTTGTCTTTTCAGTAAGGTACTTAGAAAAAGATTTTCTCAGCTTTTTCCCCCTAGAGCTAAACATAGCAAACCCCTCTGGTTTTTGTTTTTTGGGGTTTTTTTTCCCCCAGCATCCTAGTAACTTTAACAAATAGATACCACAGGTTAATTTCCCAAATTCTGATATTGCCATCAGTCTCAACAGAAATCCTTCAGCTGATTCCACACTGACCTTTTCTGACCAGGCTAATCCATTCCTCGGGTGGTGGTCCTCTGGACAGCGCTTTCTAGCTTTTCTGCTACATGAGAAGCAGAAGCTACATGAGAGCACTCAAATTATCTAATTATCCACCTCTCTTTACCATATTTGCTATTCATTGTCACCAGTTTCCAGGACAAAAATATGCTACCTCAACAATAAAATACAACAAAATCCTCCCTTAATTCATGAGTATGGAGATCACAGAAACCAAAATGAGTGGCACTTTGCTACACAGAAACCAGAACTCACAGCTTAAGGTTGGAAGCAGCATGGTGGAACATGAAAACATAGTTGCAGCTTCCACCTTGGTGTTGGGGAGAGGAGAGAAGAGAATTGATAAGTGTTTCCATAAAGGCAATCAGCCATTTGCTACTGCCTTTCACACACCTGAGTCACAAAAGCTGGAATATTTGCTGTACGCTTAAAACCACCAGGCTACAAAAATAATGCTCTGCATTCCACTGTTAAGCAGCAGACCTGTAATTTAGGGAGTATATTTCGATGCAACATCATCACTTCAGGCACTAATGGCCCTGTTTTGCTGTCATTGTTTCTCACGGCAGTGTATTGTACACATTTTTCTTCCTCGGGTTCATTATGCATACAAATGTCTCTTCATACAGAGGAAAATAATACACACCAGAAAATACATAATGCAAATATTTGCTGCAGATTAAAATTTTATACCAGAGGTATACCACTAATATGTCTAACCTTTAACAAGCGATGGTTAGCCTCCTTCAGTGTGTTCTCAAGCTTATGTTTTTTGTCTGGGTTCAGTGATGCACTTCCAAGTGCTATTCCTCCGGTTTCATTTAATCGTTTCAGTATTCCCTTGTGTGGCGGCAGCTCTTCAACTCTTGACTGGAACAGACAAATACAGCAGTTAAGATGAACTGTGGTAGAATTTTCAGCTCTCTTATCTTCGCCCTTATCGATTTGTGTATCAGCTGAAGGAATAAACTCAATTCAAGACAAAATAACCATTGCTTTCTGAATGTAGAAGGCTGAAACCCCCTAAAAGAGACTGCATTAGTGGATAAAGCCTAAACAGAGTCCTAAAAGCCAAAATACGGTGTTTCTCAGGTTATTAATCACTATTGCATGATAAGTTCCTCTTCTGGACACTCAATAGCTTATGTATATGAACTTAAATAATCTTTTAATATGGTAAAGAGCAAGCACTTTGGAGAAGGGTTTTAACATGTTCCATGCTGTGGACAGCCACCCAGCTGGTATATGGTGAAAAGCCCACCAGTCTAACCTCATAATTAAGAATGTTCATGCATGCTCATAAAAAAAACCCCAACAAATTAAGCCAAAGAATGCAAGGTATCATCTAAATGTGCCACTTCTCCATCGTGTATTTAGTTACTGCAAACTTACATTGTCAAAGTAACTTGATATATCAAGTAAGGATAATGTAACTAAAAACCAAAGTTCTTCAAGTTTTTTTGTATGGTGTTTTTTTTTTTTTTTTAATTAACAGATAGTTATGAAATGAGCCACACTGCAAGCCAATGCATTATTATTTGCTGCATTAGGATGTATTCTCTTGTGTCACTCCAAAAGAACAAGGTGGACTGTAAAAATGAGATACGAATAAGAGATGCTAACACTTATAATTTTGGATTATGTAACTCTTGAGAATACTACAATTGGGAAATATTTATGTATAAATGGAGAGTGGGAGCCTTCATGGTTCTAAACAATCAATGTAGACTTTAAACCTGTACTCATGTCTGCAAATGATAAGATGCATCTAACATCCCTTATAAATATTTCTTTGCCTTTGCTCTGATGTCCTCAACACTGGAGGCAGAACCTCACAAATTCTCTGTCCAACTCACTAACATCATAAGCTAAACAGTTAGAGGGACAAACTCAGCACGTGGTTAAGTCTTCATTTCCTCAAATGCTATGCAGTACTATTTATAATAATTTTGTTTATTTAAAAGAAATTTGAAGATAGATTTTTACTAAATAATCTTTCAGATTCTTTTTCAGATTTTGTTGAAAGAAAGATAGAAGAAACTCCTACAAGTTTTCTTCAGATTCTTTAATGTTCTATTCCACCACTTGCTGAATTTCTTCGACTTGGATTGGCATAAAGGATAACTAGTCCCTATCCTCAAGAGAGGACAGGAAACCCTTAGGCAGGTATTCTATAAGTAATATGCATTTTCCAACTAAAGTTTAATTTATTACTGTGCAAGTTATTAAGCTTCATTATTCTATTAGACACATTTCAGAAACTAGACGGAGCAACTTCTATTGGATATATTTATTAGGAGTATTGTAGTCTAAAAGCTCTAACATCTTCATTAAAATATTCCAGCCTTTAAAAAAACATTTAATATTCCATTGGGTTTTTTATAAAAAGCATTTTTTAAAATTCACCTAGATGTTTAGTCTAGAAAATGTTGCAGTGATACTTTAATCAGCTGACATTTATAATTATGCATGCAATACTAGATACTCTTGTGAAATTCTGAATATCATTTCATAAATGAGAATTTATAAAAGATTGACACCTATAGAAAAATGTTTTACAGATAAAACAGTTAAGTTCTGAATTAAGAACTGAGGATGAAAAAGAGAATGATTCATTACCTAGTGACAGGATCGGTATATTCCTTTCAGTACATTTTCCATTACTTTTCTGATTTTAGTATGATCAGTATATATTTGTACCTGGGTTTTGAAATTTCACTGCTTTGATTTATCTAAAAAATTAAATGAATGCTGTGTTTGATGGCAGAAGCCTTCTCTAAAAATACCATTTAATTTTCTTCAATGTAGAATAGATAAAGTAAGAAAACATTAAGAATAAAACTCAATACCTTTACTTTGCTAAGGCAGTCTCTTAACTGGTCTTCATTCCCTGGTTCGAGTGGAATAGCAATAATGCTGTCTGCTTCCTCTAACCATAAAATCAACTTGTTCAAGTCCTCTTGAAATTCTGATAAAATATTTTTTTCTTCCTCTAGCCTGTAATAAAAACATGAAAATAATATTTCTATACATTTATTTTTATGTTGAAGTGCTTATCCATACCAAAAGAAAGACTAGGGAACACAAATTCTTATAATTTATATTAATTATTTTTAAAAGCGTGCCATAGACTTTTTTCACATCAAAATTATCAGACGAGCACCCTTTTAACGTGGCATTAAAGGCATTTTGAAAATAAAACCTCAAGTCATAATTTACAACATCACTAAATTCAGCTTTGGGATTACATATGGCAGGGAGCAAGTAAGGACACCAGAACTAAAACTGTTAATAATTCAAACCAGATTTTTGTGTGAACTAACATCAGGGAAGCTCAGTGTCAAAAACTAAGAATTCTAGCACCAAATTTTACAAAACTGAATCTGTAAAAAGTGACACAAACCCATTTGAACATGTTGCATAAACATGTTTTGGTTACCGTGCCACATACTTTGCTTAAAGGATTCCAGTCAAGATCCACAAAAAGTAGGTAAAGTTTGTAGTCCGTGAGAAGGAATAGGATAGGATTTATGTCACCTAACTTTAGATGTCTACTTTGTCTACATCTACAACTCAGCTGTTGATTTTCTCCCCCAGATACTCTTCATTGAATGCCAGTTGGCATTTCTAGGGCGTAATACATGGATTCATCTTAGATGTTTACAACAAGAAGAGATTAATTCTGCCATACAAAATTTTAATTTTATTAATTAAAGAAAACCCAGATCGCCAACTAAGACATAAACATTGCAGGTGTCTAAAGTCAGATAAGGGCAGCAGGGAAGAGCACTGGCAGAATGTGAGCCATTTGGGATTAACATTTTGGGTGGATCTCTTCTGAAGAAGGAAAAATTATGTTTTATATAAATCACTTGTAATTTATCCTCCAAACTTATTCACAAAACTGAGGTTACACTGAGTCCTACCTGTATGGAAAGATTAAAAAAGTATTAATAAGATTAAACAATAATTAATAATATATTAAATAATAGTAGGTTTTTGTTGTTGCTGTTATTTTATTAAGGTTACTTGAGATCAAAGCAAAAAGATGTTAAACCAGATTTTTTTAATTGTTATTGTTATTTTCAAGATCCAACTGAGTTTGAGCAGTTAGGTCATTTATTAAACATAGTAAGAAGTTGTATTAATATTTTAAGGATATAACAACATTACAGTGGAGAATCAATGTCAGTATTATTAATATATTATTTCTGAATGCAAAAATATATTATAGCAGAATGAAAACGGTTTTAAATTTCTCTGGTCTCCCATACTTGCCATGATGGTCACTGTCCATAGAACACTGAGAAGTCAAATGGAATGACATCTCTTTTAAACTATGCCATCATTTAATTACAATTTTTTTTTTTTTTCAGAAACTATGTTTTATGATGGCTGACTTAAGCAAAGATGTCTCTTTAGCAAAGCTATATAAATAAGTTTCAGGCAAAAGGGAATCAATAAAGTATCAGCTTCACATCATCTAACAAAAAAATACTGAAAACAATTGTTGCTTGACACACTTGCCTGTGCACATGCGCACACACAGAGTCTGACAAACATCTTAGAAACTATAGATTAAAAGCTTTTATTCAAGCAGAACAGAAATTTAGAAATTTCCAACGGTCAGTATCCATCCTACAGAAGCTTGTACATCCAAATCCCCAAAACATTTCACCCTATATTAAGAAGTCTAGCTTTAAGTCATTAAAATCTTATATGACTTTTTTCCCCTCACTGTAATTTCCAGAGAATAAAGGTATTCAAGCGACTTCAAGTGTTCTGCATTTGAAACATTTATTTACAAGGAAAGAAAGCTGCTTCCTTAATGTTTTAGGTAAAAGCATTTGGTTAGAGGGAAAATAACAAAAGAAAAACTAAGATTTGTAAAATTCCTTTTAAATAACATCATCCTGGTTACAGTGCAAAATAGGACAAGTCTGGTTTGGTCAGCAGTGAAAATTCTAGTAGTGAAGAGGGGCTTATTGATGTTTATTGCATTTCCTTAACAAGGCATCTTTGCAAGGTGAGAACTGCTATACCAAATGAATGAACGCTCTACGGACACCTCCCCGAAACAGTAGATTAAAAACCAGTGTAAAGTACCAAAGACAACACTCTTGAGCAGACTTCACTATCAAGCTGCTGCATCTCACTCTGGCTGCACTAAACATGCCACACCTTAAGGAGACCTCAAAAATATGAGAGCTGCAATGCATGTGACAGAGTCTTTCCTGGATGGAAGAAGCCAGGCAAGAAGACATAACTGCAAAAGCATTCTTGAAAAACTTAAGTGTTTCCAATTCAATTTACAAGTGCCAAACACTTTTTGAAAGTGTCTCCAACTATTGTCCTAAATCCATACTATCTTTTATAGTTAAAAACATTAAGTAGCAACTTAACAATATATGCAGTGAATATCTTAGATAAGAAAAACCTTATGAAACAGTATTATGCATTGATGTTTCCAAATAATTATGAATAAGCAGCTCACACTTCCAAGGTTTTTTCTTTACAACACAGTTTAAAGATGTTCCCTGCTAATTTCTAAAATATGGAGCATTATTTCTTTGTTTACCTTCAAGTTTAATGTTTTTGTAGAATTTATTTAAGCATGTAGTAGCAATAATAATGAATGGGATATTTAAAATCCTCTATCTACAATTAGGTGGTAAATATTTTATTTCCTGAGTCAATTCAATGCATTTAGATAAAAAAAAAGCCCTAAGTTCTTCTTGAAATATTGGTTGTGAATTATAAATATTCTTAATGCATTTTAAGGAAATGGATTTGCAGAGATTATGGCTGAAAAAATTCTATATACGGAAAAGCAAATGCAGAATGTATTATTAAGTATTATGAAGTCTGATAATAAATCATGCATTCAGTCATCATAAATATACAAAATTAGCGTAAAGGAGATTAGTAAAAGGCAGTACAGTTTTAAATGAAGAATGCTTTTTTCCTAGCTCATCTGATCTATCCATAGATTGCTATTATCTAAAGCATTTCAGATGGATTGTAGCTGTAATTTTAAGTAAGCAATAAATTTAAATACTGTCACACAGGACAGTTTTTTGTCAGCTAGTGTTCAAGAACCAGATAGTGAGGAGTTGCATGCTGTAATGTTACAACACTACAGGTATATTGGGTTTAGTAATATCTTTTGAGAAACTGAAAGACACTACGGAAACTAGGAGAACACTCAGGTGCTTATTTGGAAGTGTGTATTGGTTTTTTTTTTAAAAAAAAAAAGAGAGAACCCTACTCTACCAGCCAAAGGTTGTAGAATCATAGGATCATTTAGGTTGGTAAAGACCTTTAAGATCATCAAGTCCAACCATTAACCTAACACTACCGATAAACCATGTCCCTAAGCACCACATCTACACAGCTTTTAAATACCTCCAGGGATGGTGACTCAGGCAGGGCAACCTGTTCCAATGTTTTATAACACTTTTGGTGAAGAAATTTTTCCTAAAATCCAATCTAAACTTCTCCTGGCACAACCTGAGGCCTTTTCCTCTCATGCTATCATTTCTTACTTGGGAGAACAGACCGATCCCCACCTCGCTACAACCTCCTTCTGGTAGTTGTAGAGAGTGATAAGGTCTCCCCTCAGCCTCCTATTCTTCAGGCTAAACAATCCCAGTTCCTTCAGCTGCTCCTCATAAGACTTGTGCTTGAGAATCTTCACCAGCTTCATTGCCCTTCTCTGGACCAGTACCAATCCAGTACCTCAATGTCTTTCTTGTAGTGAGGGGTCCAAAACTGAACACAGTACTCGAAGTGTAGACTCACCTGAGTAGAGGGAGACGATCACTTTTCTAGTCCTGCTGGCCACACTTTTTCTGATACAAACCAGGATGCTGTTGGCCCTCTTGGCCATCCAGGCACACTGCCAGCTCATATTCAGCCAGCTGCTGACCAACACCTCCAGGTTCTTTTCTGCCAGGCAGCTTTCCAGCCACTCTTCCCTAAGCCTGTAGCGCTGCATGGAGTTGTTGTGACCCAAGTGCAGGAGTCAGCACGTGGCCTTGTTGCACCTCATACCGTTGCCCTCAACCCATTGATCCACCCTGTCCAGATCCCTCTGTAGAGCCTTCCTACCCTCAAGTAGATCAACACGCCCGCCCAACTAGGTGTCATCTGCAGACTTACTGAAGATGCACTCAATCATCTCATCCAGGTAATTGACAAAGATATTAAACAGAACTTGCACCAGTACTGAGCCCTGTGGAGCACCACTTGTGATCAGCCGCCAACTGGATCTAACTCCATTCACCATCACTCTTTGGTCCCAGCCATCCAGCCATTTTTTTTAACCAGCGAAGAGTATGCCCTTCCAAGCCACAAACAGCCAGTTTCTCCAGGAGAATGCTGTGGGAAACTATGTCAAAGGCTTTACTAAAGTCCAGGTAAAAAATATCCACAGCCTTTCCCCTCATCCACTAAGCAGGTCACCTTGTGACAGAATATCAGGTTAGTCAAGCAGGACCTGCCTTTCATAAAGCCATGCTGACTGGGCTTGATCATCTGGTTGTTCTGTAGGTGCCATATGATGTCACTCAATATGATCTGCTCCATAACCTTCCCAGGCACTGAGGTCAGACTGACAGTCCTGTAATTCCCCAGATCCTCTTTCTGGCCCTTCTTGTAGATGGGCGCGACATTTGTTATCTTCCAGTCAGCTGGGACCTCCCTGGTTTGCCAGGACTGCTGATCAATGATGGAAAGTGGTTTGGTGAGCACCTCTGCCAGCTCCCTCAGCACCCTTGGGTGCATCCCATCTGGCTTCATAGACTTGCGTATGTCTAAGTGCTGTAACTGGTCACTAACCATTTCATCTTGGATCATGGGGGGTTCATTCTACTCCCTGTCCCTGTCTTCCAGATCAGGGGGCTGGGTACCTGGAGAACAACTGGTCTTATTAAAGACTGAGGCAAAGAAGGCATTAAATACCTCAGCCTTTTCCTCATCCTTTGTCACTATGTTTCCACCCACATTCAATCAAGGATGGAGATTACACTTAGTCCTCCTTTTGTTACTAATGTATTTATAGAAATTTATTTTTTATTGTCTTTTACGACAGTAGCCAGACTAAGTTCTAGCTGGGCTTTGGCCCTTCTCATTTTCTCCCTGCATAATCTCACATCATCTTTGTAGTCCTCCTGAGTTGCCTGACCCTTATTCCAAAGGTCATAAACTCTCTTTTTTTTTTTTCCCTGAGTTCCAGCCACAGCTCTCTGTTCAGCCAGGCCAGTCTTATTCCCCGCCAGCTCATCTTTTGGCACATAGGGATGGCCTGCTCCTGCACGTTTAATATTTCCTTCTTGAAGAATGTCCAGCCTTTCTGGACTTATCTGCCCTTTTGGGACTGCCTCCTAAGGGACTCTGTCAACCAGGTCCCTAAACAGGCCAAAGCCTGCCCTCCAGAGGTCCAAGGTAGCAGTTCTGGTGATCCCCTTCCTTACTTCTCTGAGAACTGAAAACTCTTATCATTTTATGATTTCTGTACCCAAGACAGCCTCCAGCCACCTCATCACCCATAAGTCCTACTCTGTTCGCAAACAACAGGTCCAGTGGGGTGCCCTCCCTAGCTGGCTCCCTCACCAGTTGTCAGGAAGTTACCGTCTACACACTCCAGGAACCTCCTAGACAGTTTTCTCTCCACTGTATTGTACTTCCAGTGGACATCTGGTGAGTTGAAGTCCCCCATGAGAACAAGGGCTAGTGATTGTAAGACTTCTCCCAGCTGCTTTTAGAATATTTCATCTGCCTCTTGATCCTGTCTGGGTGGTCTATAACAGAATCCCACTATGATATCTGCCTTATTGGCCTTTCCCCTGATTCATACCCACTCAACCGTTTCATCACCATCGTCAAGCTCTAGACAGTCAAGACACCCCCTAACATATAAGGCTACCCCATCGCCTCTCCTTCTTTGCCTATCCCTTCTGAAGAGTTTATAGCCATCCATTGCATCACTCCAGTTGTGTGCATCAACCCACCATGCTTCCGTGATTGCAATTACATCATAGTTTTCCTGTTGCACAATGGCATCCAGCCTCTCCTGTTTGTTGCCCATGCTGCATGCATTGGTATAGATGGACTTCAGTTAGCTACTGATCCCACCACCTTTTTCAGGGGAGAAGCCCTAATTCCTACACAGCCATTCTCAGGTGCTTCCGTGGTTTCTAACACTTTAACAACTCTTGCGTCTTCACTGCTGTGTGGACCTCCACCCCCTGCTCCCACTGAGATGGATAAGGTGCTGCGCACATTAGTACAGGGACATTTCAAATGTGCTCCAATGTACTCAGCACATCATGGAGCAGACTGAAGGACCTCACTAGCACACTGTCTCTCAAAGATTTGCCTGCCACCCCTAGGCTTATCTCTAGCAAGCCTGGTTGTATCCCTTTCCCCCGCTTCAAATCTAGTTCAAAGCTCTTTCAGTAAGCCCTGCTTACTCCTGCTCAAAGATCCTTTTCCCTCTTTGAGACATGTGTACCCTGTCTGTCACCAGCAGGCTTGGTGTCATACAAACCAACCCGTGATCAAAAAAGCCAAAATTCTGCAGGTGACACCAGTCACAGAGCCAGCACGGATCTGCTGGGTCTTCCTGTTTCTTCCCTCGTCGTTCCCTGCAACTGGAAGGATACAGGAGAATGCTACTTGTGCTCCTGATCCTTTAACCAGTTGTGCCAAGGCCCTGAATTCTCTTTTGATTGCCTTTGGACTTCTTATTGCACCCTTATCCCTGCCTACACAAAAAATCAATGATGAATAATAATTTGAGGGCTGTACCAGTGTGTGAAATTTTCTCATACCATCTTTAACCTGGGCCCTAGGGAGGCAGCAGACTTCCTAAGAAGTGGGTCCAGTCTGCATATTGAACCTTCTGTTCCCCTCAGAAGAGGGTCTGCTATGACAATGACCTGTCTTTTTTTCTTTATGGAAGCGGTTTTAATGCAGGTTGTAGGTTGACTAACCTCGGTGACACCTCCGACCTAGATGAACCATTGTCCTTGTTGTTTGGTTCCACTTGCAGAGCCTCATACCTGCCCTGCAAGAGCAGCTGGGAAGGTGGGGGATTCACAGAGGACACACCTGCTGTGCTGGGCAGGAACTTGTCACCGTTGCCCCCTATACCTTAAGTCACCACGTCCAGCCAGGTGGAGAAAGGATAGGGAATCCTCTGTATCATGCATTCTGTCTGCCTGACAAGCCTGGCCCAGCAAAGGCAGCGTGCAGTTCCAGTAATCTCTTGGGCTGCGTGATACTCCTCAACATACTCACTTCCCCTCAGAACTCTGTCGCTAAATGGAGGAGTTCCTCTCCCTGGGTGCACCTCCCACAGGCGTGCTCACTACTGTGTCCCCCCTAAGGTTCCCAAGGTTCAGAACCCCGCCCCGTGCACCACTCCAGAGTGCTCAGCTGCAGATGATGCTGACACCAGCGCTGCTCACCTTGGGTTAAGAGCAAAGATGGGCACAGTTGTGGAAAACAATCTTAATTCACAGGTCAAGAAATGGAGCTTGGGAGGTGACATACTTTTCCCCTGTTCCTATCATGACTGCAAAGCCAGCTGCCTGCAAGGGGCCACGTCAACACTGTCATTAACTACCTTTCACACACTTGTAGGGGGGATTCTCATTCACGTACACTTCACTTCACAAAAAAAACCTAACTCATCAATCTGTATTTCACAATTCTACTGCAAGTGGAACTGAATTAAATGGTACCCTGCAGCCCAAAGAAATCCAGAAGTAAAATTTTCACAACCAAACATGTGACTTTAAGCCCAGATTTCCAAGGCTCAGGAGAGGCCTTTATGCAGAATTAGATCACAGAGAATCATAAAGAGACTAAATAAAACTGGCCTGGTGGAAAAGTCATAGAATCGTAGAATAGTTTGAATTGGAAGGGACCTTTAAAGGTCATCTAGTCCAACCCTCCTGCAATGAGCAGGGACATCTTCAACTAGACTAGGTTGCTCAGAGCCCTGTCAAACCCAGCCTTGAATGTTTCCAGGGATGGTGCATCTATGACCTCTTTGGGCAACCTGTGCCTGTGTTTCACCATGAGGTTTAACAATATCTTAGAAAGTAATAATTGACAAATATCAAACCATTTATTACTTTCAGTTACCACCACACATCTAAAAGTTTGAAGGATGCGCACAGGACAGAAGTTAAGATATTTCGTAACAGAATAAATTGTCCCTCAAGAGCAGCAACCACATTGTGACAGAAGTTAATGCAGCATGGACAGCCAGCCGCCACCTTGTGGCATCAGTACCAGTGGGGTCAGCTGCTCTTTCCAGCTGGAGAAAGGCATAGAGATGCTGTGCTTTTTCTCCTTTCTTCAAGTTGTATCTCCTCCTGATTTAAGCTATTAGACAAACCCTTTTTTCCCCCTGCGTAAATTAAATAGGTTTAGGTTTTTGCAATAGACAAATGAAGCAGTAAAGATTTAAATTTCTTTATATTGCCAGAGAAATTACTTGAACTACCATGAGTGGACTTTGGAAACCAACATACACTATGTCCTGTTTTCCTGTGGCAAAAAATTCTTGCCAGTAATTCCCGGTGCTTTCGGAAGACAACATTGCAACTTTTAAACATAATTTTGTCTTCAAAAACAATTCCTTTTTATGATTTCACATGCTGTAACTGCAGAAGAGAAAATACCTCTTTCACAATGAAACCTGGGATGTTATTATAAAAAAAAACTATAATAAAATGTAACTTGATAAGATATGTTTAATTGTATCATTTTTTTAAAAAAATATAATTTACTAGAAAGAATAATTATTTGATCAACTAGATAACCCACTTTAATGTTTGGCCACAGCCTTTTGGCCAACAGCGGCTGATTTTTTACAAAGGTAACACTGATTTGCTCTGGGGAGAGAAGAGGAGGAAAGCCTGCTAGATGGACATTCTTACCGGTTAGGTAATCAGCTAGATTTATCATCTGGTGAACTGAGTTAGACTACCAAGAAGTTACAGAAGAGGACCAATTAAGGTACAATTTCATGATCCAGAATATGAAAACCACACATACGTATGGACTTAAAATTCAGGGTGATCTATAGGAAAGGTAATAATTATGATTCTTTTAGAAATAGGAACCCAATGTTATTAAATAGCATAAACTGTTTAGTCAAGAAATCTACTGCAGAATGGGAATTGTTGATACTGTAAAGCCATAAGCAAAGCTGATGCAATCATTGTTACATAATGTAATTTTTATGTTTCAAAAGTGCTTCAAAGCTAGAAAATATTGCATCAGAGGCCTCTATCAAAATGGTTCCTAATTAAAAATTTGATGATTTCTGTAGATGGCAAAGGCAGTAGGAACATGACAGTGACTTCCAGCATGTTTTGTACAGTTAAATAAGCATCTGTAAAAAATCCCCAACAACTGCTTTACTGGATGTCCAATAAAAACTTTCACTCTAAAAATGACTCACCATTTTCCCAAGGAGAAAGTATATCTTCAATTTACAAAAGTCAATATTCATAACTACTCCTAGAGCATGCAAATGCTATTTTTAAAAATAAATTCATATATTAGCTGAAATTCTTGGCAAATTTCTGCTGCTCTGAACAGGATCTGAATAAAAGTTCTAGAGCAAGGTACTGCTTTAGATCCAGAATGGAATTCTAAATCAGCAAGCAGATTTATTTGCTTCTGTTCCTAACACAGTATATTCTAATATTTACTAGACATATGAGCCCACTACTGCTCTTTTTTAAGCTCATAAACAAACTACTCTGCAGTAACTGCCTAAAGATTAAACAAATACAAGCCACTGATGCCAAATTGTTCTTTAGAGAAAAAAAAGAAAGGGAAGATATTTACTATAAAACAAACAAAACCCTCCAAAACTATTTATGTATCTATATATGTATATACATATATAGAGAAACAAAAATGCAGGTATACAGATATACACATATACTTACATTTATATAAAAACATTCATAAAGAGTGAACACCATAAATAGCAAAAGAAGCCAATAAACAGTCCTTTTTTTACCTGCTTTTGTCTTAAATTTTCTTATGGAAAGCTGCACGACTGTTTTCAGGAACTGCTGTTTATCTAAGGTTTCTGGAAATGCAAGCCTTATCAATGAAAAAGCCCTGATGCTGCCGGACTCTAATATTTCTTGTGCCTATGTACTACAGCTCTGAAATCCTTATGAAGTACTGTTATGCTGCCAGAAATTCTGGACCTTCCTGATGCATACAGACTTACCCATTTTGGTTGTATAGGACATGCAGAGGAGGACCAACTTTACAGCATTACATTTATCATGGTGTTCTTCACTGAGCAGTGTATGTGTACTTGAGAGGTCAAATGCTCCTCTCAAGACAAAATAGGTTATCTAAAACCAGCTAGTCAAAACATTTATTTTTGTGAAACGGAGGCAGATGTTAATCTATGCTGAGATCTGTAGGACTGCAACTATAAAAATGAAGAAAAACTAGCTCCCAGTAATCTTAAAAGCACAACTTCAAATCTCTCTGAGGCATTGTCCCCCTCAGCCCTGATTACGTGGAAAGTCTGGGAATCAGTCATCCAGCACTATGCTGTGAGCCACACAATAAAACCTCTTTCCTCAACCTGACCAGATTCCCCAGAACCTCAGCTCTCAGCAACAGTTTTACTTTTTTATTTCCTGTCACCTCTCTTCACTTGTAAAGCGCATAGCTCGGTGGAGGCATTATGTGATGGTACCCTAAGGATAAACCTGAGAAAGATAAAACTTTAAATATGTTAATTCTGGCACAGAAAAGGCATAGCATTCAACTCAATGCACCTGAGAGCAAAATTATTGAGCTGTATAGTATTTTGAATGAGAAATCAAAAAGATTTCTTGTCTCTGAGCAGGGACAGCAATTGGCAAGGCTGCTTTTTCATCTTAAGTATACTGTCAGTTTTATCACCCTTATGAATTCAACTGCAACCCTTAAAACATTTAAAACTTTTCCTAGTCATGAAGGAAAGATTTTTACTTTGATGACTAATTCAAATGTTGATCAGTAGGATTGAGTTTTATTATCTGAGCAACGTGGGATGTTTTCAACCTAAGACTTTCCAGGATTTTTTTTAGAGATGTTTACTTCTCATATATATAATATATATGTGCACAGAAGGGTTTCAGAATTCAGACAAAAAATATAATGTTCCATAAAGATCTACTTCCTTGTCCTAGTCAGGAACCGTATGTAGTATAGTAATTAAAAGGTCCATTGCAATTAACAGGAGCTGCAGGTGCACTTCATAATTTACTTTACAATTTGTTCTTGGCCTGCTGGAACATTACTTCTATTATAAATAACATCCTGCATGACAAGTATCATATTATGCAAGCCGCAAAAATAAAGCACTCTTTATTTGATTAACTGGTTCAGCTAATATAGAAAGTTCTAACTTGATGACTGATTGCACCCTTTGAACAAGCCGATTTCTATCACTGTAATTACATTTGGAACAACAGATACATGTAATTTCTAGGTGTTTAAAATCATGGCAGCAATGACGAATTAACAGCAAATTGTTATTAAGGGAGTATGGAGTTCCAAATCTGAGCCTAAGCAAACTGCAATAAGGAGAATAAACCACCAGGTGACTCAGACATGGACAGAGCAGCTCTTGAGAAAGCAGTTGGGATGTCTTGCTGGACAAGCAGGTGACTGAAGAACAACATGTCATTTCAGCAGCCGGTCCTATGGAGCCAAGCAGATCCATCTGCAGCACAGATCTGCTGTGCTGTTATATATTACTGCCTTATCCTTTTAAACCAGCATAAGTTCCCAAAGAGCTTTTAAACTGCTTCTCTGATGGCAAACGATTTCCTTCATTAACCCTGAAACGTAACTCATCTCGTTTGATGGAAAGTTCTCAAACTATAGCAGAGAAGTACAGAATTTCATATGTAACTTGTAGTCTTCTATGTGACTGCTATTCTCACACACATTACTTTGTGTTTTCCATATTAAAACACGGCAGCACCCGGTTTGTATTTCTAAATTCATAAGGCCCCTTGGTCGCCTATTCTGGCTGCTCAGCTGTTTATATGAATTTTATATATGTTAAACTTCTGGAAGAACATGTATTAATATTCAGTACTTAATATTAAGTACTAAATTTAATTAATTAAAGGAAATATTTTTCCTAATAGCATTTTGTATATATAGTATTTCATAGGTTAGGGATTAGTGTTCCTAACCGTATTAAACTGAATTAATAACAAATTCTTATGGTAGTCCACAAAATACCCTGGATCGATTTTTTTCTTTTTTACTATCATTAATCCTTAGTTATAATGGTTAACTCTTACATAAGCATTCATGGCTCATTTCAAGTAAGATTAAATTTCCATTTACAGTTTCAAGAAATCATATGAAATGCATACTGCAGCTCATGTATTTTCTCTATAGTCAACAACGTGATACCAATACCATAGCAACCCGTAAATAGTTTGTGAAACACATCAGATGTTTACAGTTTGTAACTGCACACAAGTGATGTTGGACTTATCTGGGAGGTGTCAGCTAGAGATAGAAAATATTCAATCACAGGAGTAGGACAGATCTGCACTTGTGACTCATATTCCCACTTGCACTTCCAATAATGTTTTGGTGCCTTTTTATTTTTTTAACATTCAGCTGTTGATTTTGTATTTATTTATATTTCTAAGATCAGGAATTAGTGCATTTAGCAGCTGTTACTGAGAATTTAAGAAAGCACCAAATTAGTAACTTGACAATTTAGAGAAAATATTTACTAAGAGAGAATGAACTTTTTTTCTCTAGGGAATGCTTCATTTGGGTAAGGAACTTTATTTAAAGTAATTGAAATGAAAAATATCACAGACACTTTAGAAAAGTCAGCAGTAAATATGAAACAGTAAGTTTAGCTACACTACTTGTAAACACAATGCAAATTTATACCAGTGTGACTCTTTTCTAGTGATTTACTTTAAGAAGCCTGAACAGTCAGAAAAAGAAAATTCAGAAGATACAATATGTAACTAAATTTTATGTTGGAAAGAAAAAAATTATTTATTGACTTAAGTGTCATGAAATCTCTTCATCCTAACCAGCTTTTAAATTGCAATGAGAAGCTAATCACAGCCTTCAATATATTGAGTGTTCAGGTGAAGGAAACCAATCACCATTAGCTAGGGTGTTATGGCAAAAAAAAGAATACGTTAATGAAGGTAAGGTATGAAAAATATTAAAAAGTGAATTTGCTTTATAACAATTATTTTTTATTTAGAACAGAAAGCTTGTGTTTTTATATTCAGAAAAGTATTTGAAAGTATTCTGGTAAACAGCCTTTGTTCTGTCATTCTTTCCATAATTACTTCAAACTTGCTTGAGTAGAGATCTGAAGAGACAGTCTGCAGGTTCAAGCTCATTAAAAGTGCAAATGTATTTGCAGCTAAAATAATGAAAAATTCTCTTCCATTCAACAGAACCCAATTTCAACAAACGTCAGATTGTGATGAATAAAAAACCCCAAACTGATTACTTCGGAAGCAGCGGAGGAATCTAATTCCTGGGCATCTGCTTTCAAAAACTGCACAAGAAATTTTTAACAAAGATGGAAAATACAAAGATCAGCCAGCACCACTGTTGCAAGTCTGTCGACAACCTCATTTATGAGCCTTCACCTTATCGAGCTCCTATGTGAGATGTTGCTTCTCCTCCTGATATATATTCCCTTGACTAGCTCTGCCTGGCTCATGCGTTCCTATGCTGCAACCACAGCCCTGGGGCTTGCCACCACCCAGGCACTTGAGTGCACACAAGTGCCCTGATGGCAAGCCACTGCCTCCTTAAGTCATCCAAAACTCGAATGTCCCAGTGGCATGGCTCAGCACAGACATCCACAGCATAATATGGCCTGACGCATCTCAGGGCACAAAAAGGCAGAGAGACCTTCTGATGGTGCCGTTTAGAAGATTTTGTATTCGGAATCATTGCTGGGGTATGAAGAGGAAGAAACAGACAGGTGTTCTCCCTCTCTCTTGTCTGGAGTTAGTAGCATCTATTCAAGGGGCCACTGCAATTTCCCCTAGTCTCCCAAGACTCCCTTTCAGTGAGAGTAACGCTATTTCAGAGTACAAACTCAAACTTCTCCAAAACATGCCGCTTGCAGAAAAGTGCTAACGAAAACTCAATTAAATTCCCAATTTGCTAACTATCAGTGTATCAGTGTTTCACTTTATTCAACTGCCTAGTCTACTCCAAAGTTTGCAGGAAGATAAAATAACTAGATGTGCTAAAATTACATTCCCACCTAATTCTTAGCTGGATGGATTAGAGTGCAAGATACAGAAACATTAAACACTGAATTCAAAATTCTACGGCTTTGAAACTCTTAGATAAAGGCAAATGAAAGATAGCATCCTACGCAAACAGAAGTCAAGCGTAACCTCTTGATCTACAGTACCAAAGAAAGGAGATTCAAAGCCAATTTTAAGTCTGTGCTTTGTCTGGGATCAGCATTTGACCTTTTAAAACTTAAAAAAGTAGCTTCTTTTTACTGAGGAGCAGTACAGGTTCCTCAACTTGTTTTGAGATTTAGTTTGTTTTCTTGTCTGTTTTTAACTAAGTTGTCCTTTTATGGTCCAAATAACTCTCATTCATTACATTTCCCATACTACCGCTAAGATTAATATTAGTGTCTAGTGAACCTATGATAAGTTTCAGTTATGTATAGAATATCATGGGTTTGATCTGGTTTACAGTTCTTATTATGCAGGTAGTTTAATATTTATTCCAAATTATTTATGAAAACTGGATTAACATGTTGAAACTCTCAGAATGATATCAGGTATCAATCTTCCATTTTCAAGTCAACCAGCCACTGGGTTCATGATGGCTACAGGAAATATTTTGAATTTATAGTGTTCTTTATCAATGCAGTGATAATATTATGTTCTCGTGCAGAATAAATAGTAGACCATTTAACAGTGCATGCTTAGGAAAACTCACAAAGAATTCTGTAGGATTCCCCTCCTCTCCCCACCTCCCCCACCCCCCCCAAAAAAAAATATATAATCAGTGCATAAGAACATGAAATATGCCCAAGTGTGTCAAAAAAGCTACCTCAACAGATTGCCACCAACATTGCTAACAGAAGATGATCATTAGGAGAAGCACAGAAGACCAGCCACTTTCTTTAGCCTGTTCACCTCACAGTCCCCTAGAATCCGGTGTCATCAGATTAAGGATTTTATAGGGCTGAGTCATAATATTTTCCTCCACCACCTCCTGTGACCAGCAAACCTCAGACATTCAGAAACCATAATGTAAAAAAAGTAATTTTTAAATTGATTTTACCAGTTTCAACAAGTACCCTTTACTTCTGGTATTGAGAATTAGGTGAATAACATGTCATTCTACAAACAGTTTTTCCCACCACTTTGATTTTGTAAACTTCAGTCATACCCCTTCTGACACTTCTCTCCAGATTGGAGATCCCCAGCTTCTTAGTCTCTCCTCACAATACAGTTGCTCCAAACCCTGGCTCATTTTAGTTGCCTTCCTCCATCTATGCTTTCCGTAAGTCCATCATACCCTTTGACAGCAGAGCGCAGATCCACACACTGTACTCTGCATAAGCATGCCACAACATTTCATGGCAGTAAAACAACATTTTTTTGCTTTGTCCTCAATACCCTTAGTGATGCTGCCTAAGATGTTATGGCTTTTTTTGGCTGCCCCTCCACACTAAGCCCCCAAACACTGTCAATGATAATGCCAGGATCGCTTTGAGTTGTAACTGCCATTTGCAAGCTCAGCGTCATGAAGGATGGTATAAAATGTTTCTCTGAAATGTTCATTACCTCACATTTGTCTGTGACGAAGACCATCTGCCACTTGTTGCCCATCCACTCAGTTTTGGAGTTTTCCTCTATCAGCTCAGCATTTGACTACCAGAGAGATCTTAATGTGATGGGCAACCTTGGAAATGTCACCGTATACCTCCTGTCTCCAACTAAATTCTCAGATTTTATATACTTTATAAAGATATCTATCTTGGTTTCTGTTACTTCTGTAATCTCCGCCGTGCCCCCCCGCCCCCAACTGATGAGTATGTTTGAATTTGGCTTGAGAAATATGTCCAAAATGAAGTGCCTATGCCCCATCTGTAAACTGTGCAGGATTATCAAAATCAATTTCTTCCACCTTGGTAAGCAATAGCAAAATAGACTTTACAGTATATAAAAATTCCTTGCCATTTAAATAATGCTTAGCAACATTACACTCAAATTTGAAATCACTGTCATATTTCATTTCTGAAGGCCATGCAATTACTTATTTCTTCCCACTTCCTTTATCTTGAGATCTGCTAAGCCAAAAAATTTAACAGAAAACAAAATTTCAGTTGATCACTACTCCTCTGTTTGAGCTACTGAGAATCAGTTTTCAAAGCAGAGCACAATGTGTTGACTAGAAAGAATAAAAAATAAATTCTATTAAAAAAAATAGAATCAGTTTTCTTTTCTGTAGAAACTTCTTGTAGAAGATTCTAAATGTTGAAATCTTTTTTTTTAATTATTCAATGAATATGTGTTCTACCCAGTCAGCTCTCCTTTCAGCATCACCTTCTTCCATTGTTTTTAAAATCTGTTTTCTCATTCTCAAAATTGACTTAAACAAAAATCTTAGAATCCCTTTCATAATCATAGAAATACTTTAACTGAGAACATTTTAATTTTTAAGAAAGATAGAGAAATATTAAAGGACAATTAAAACTCAATTGATCCAAAATATAAGCACATTGGCTTAGGAGTTTGTTTGGAAAACAGTCCATTAAAGCTATTCTGAAAAAGAAGAGTCAAAATATTTTAATTCACCCAGATAGATTATAATTTATAATATACTGGTATACTTAAATAAATATGCCACGGTACATAAACACATGCAATGGACAATGCGTGACTATATTAGCTCTTTTGGATGGCAATTAGAGATCATTTCCTTCAACTATTCTTGTTTGTCCCATGATTTGTTGTCAATGAAAAATTAAGGCACTTTGGGTGACACGGGTTTCAAGTCCTAAAAAGAGAGAACCTGACTGTACCCCAAACCAAGTTAGGACAACTAATGAGAAACTAAAAGATGCCAAAGCATAAAACAGATGAAAATCCCATGATACCAAGGCTATATGAAGAATGTGCAGCAGATAAACCTACAGTCTTTTCATGCCTAGGGTCATCAATAATTGAGACCTAGCTAAAACACACCACATATTCCTATCATCTAGGGTTTTTTTTCCTTTGAAAATCCAGTCTGTGAGAGTGAAAAGACGAAGGAAAGAAGAAAAAGCATGTACTGGGAGGCAGCAGCTAAACTGAGGGTAGGATCTGTCTCCAAGATCTGGTAGCAAAAACCGTTCCTCAGCTCTGACGCAGCAAGGAAGATCGGTGCAAACGCCTCTGTCCTGATCCACATGGGTCTCACTACAGTACATCAAAAACATTGCTATCATTTTAACACAACACTATCTGTATTCCTTCTAGATCAATGCATTTATTCATGCAGAGTTCACTAATAGAGGTCTTTGCAATCATTGTCCTCAAAATTACACAAGCTGTCATTCCAGAGGAAAACAAACCAACCGGTCAACAAAACAAACAGACCAAAAGGAGGAATGCACATGCAAGTGTTTATTTAAGATCCTTCATCTGGGGAATATTACTGCATTATTCCCATTTATCAGATCCTAGGCTTCCTTAAAAATAGAGGATGTGCCAAGAAATTCCATATACTGCTAACAGCGCGTTGAGCCAAAACAGCATTGAGATACACATTTCTATTGATAAATGAAGGAAAGTACAATAGCAATCTTTACCAGAACTGGAACATACTTCATATTCTCAGGAAAAGCATAACCACCAATCTCTTCTGTGCTGCCGCAGCAGCTTACAGGGCTATTAAAATGATGTGTTATTGTTTTGTAAGTGTTAGCACTTACATGACAAGTTAAGGTTTGGAAACACAGATGGGTTTCCATTGTATGAAAGAACAGCTTTCAGTGTGATAAATAAAGGCCAAGGACTCCCTTGTGTAACAAGTAGCATTACCATCGACACCTGGAAATACAGCAGAAAGCAACATTTAAAGCACCACTGTAGCCTCTGACGGCTGTAGTTTACTTGTGGCATCTCCTTCTTTTAATATGTTCCATGCGAAACCTTAATTGTGATTAAACTCAACAAAAACCTTTAAGGACGCTCCCTTACCACTCCAGTAAACTTTTTCACAGCTTTTGCCCTCCATGGCTCTAAATCAGAAAAATGGCACACAACACATCAGAAGTAACAAAACTGTTGCGCACTACTAGTTCTCCTACCAAATCTCCAGCGCTCATTAATGTACCTCTATGGGNCACAGCTTTTGCCCTCCATGGCTCTAAATCAGAAAAATGGCACATGACACATCAGAAGTAACAAAACTGTTGCACACTACTAGTTCTCCTACCAAATCTCCAGCACTCATTAATGTACCTCTATGGTNACCAAATCTCCAGCGCTCATTAATGTACCTCTATGGTGAATATCCTGGTTTTTTTTAAGAAACACGGATGAAGAGTTTTGCCAGTAACTGTATTTTAAAGCAGAATGTCGTATCAGTTTAGGCCTAGCATCTAGGTTAAGAACTTACATGTTTATAAAACCTAGTATAAGCAGCAACAAAAATTTATATTTTTTCAACTGGAAATTCTTTCTCGTTTTAAAGGAGTCAAACTATTTTTGTGTTATCTGCGACTCAAACACTCTACCTTCCTGTGACTGCATGAGAAAAACTGATCTGAAAGTAATTATAAATAACATTACATTAACCAATCCATTCTTTTTATCCAGCCTATGAAATGCAGATGTTAATAGCATTAATGATGAGCAGTGAATTACACTAGGATTAACTGCATCAATTAGCTAAGGTATTATTAGTACAACAGAGATATATTTTAATGACAAGCTATCAAATAGAAAGATGTTAAATCAACTGTAAATTCTGTAAATTAAGTTCTAATCTTTTAAGCATTAGGAGTGGAATTATAAAAACGTGGAGTATGGAAGGGAGTGGTGGTCACTGACAGGAGTAAGTAGAAAAGAAGTATTAAACAAATGATCGTGGATATGAAATTTAATTTCTGATAGTTAATTATGAATATGAAAACTCCAGAAGTTGAGAGCTCCTTTGAACATTTAAGTCAGAAGCAAATCCAAAATAACCAAAACCAATTTCACAATATTTTTCCTCTCTTTTAACCTACCTCTTTTTTTTCTCTACCAGCTGCCTGCAGATCTCCTGCCACCGAGTATTCAAACTTTCCAGTTGTTCCTTCAGCACCTTAGCATCTGCTGTTGACGACTGTTCAATAATCTCTTCACCAGTTACGTTCAATGTTTTGACAACAGTTTGCTGTCGCCCGATGCCATCCTGAAGCTCCTGAAAAATACCCACCACATACACGTATTCATAAAAATGTCAAGCATGCAACAAAATGCTTCACCACATACTGGCCAGATGGAAAGAGATGAAAGTTTTTGCTCTCCTCTGAATTCCAAACGAAAAATCCAAAGGTGAGTAGACAGAAAGACACATCTCATTGTTTTGTAACAAGCACCTTTCAGTGCCTCTCTACAGCCTTTTTTCCCTGTATTCTTGTCTGCTAGAGATCCTTACAGTAATATTCTGCAGATTGATGAAAAAGAAAAACTTGTGAACAAATTTACTTCTATACCCCCAAAGGTATACACCATGTTTATTTAATAGCTCATGAAGCATTGTAAAATTTAAAGTACTCAGTGTTTGGAGTTCCTATTAGTTATCAACACAAATAAGCGATGTCAAGAAAGCAAAGA
>RSEF01000001.1:139849401-139861994 GCA_003993805.1 Himantopus leucocephalus
AAAAAACAAACTACCCCAAAACAAACAACTTCACAACAAAAAAACCAAACCCCAGCATCAGGCTTCTCATTTTTGGAGTTATTCCAGTATTCTGTTCATAGTACATAAAAAATGTGTTATCTCAGTATATGACACTGAGGTCAATTTTTAATCAGGAAAAGCAATAGTGAAAATATAGAATTGATCATTTGAATGGTATTTAACCTTTCTTGACCTCTTGAATCTAGATATTTATAAGCATGTGTCTTCTTACAAGGTGTTTAGAGTTGCGAATTGAGTCCAAATATGCGTGAGCAAACTCATACATTGAACAAAAATGATAAAGATATGTATCATCAATACTGATCAGGCCACTTGGTTCTCTGATTTGCATTCAAAGCAGTCTGGTTTTTAACTAAGCACATTCTTCTGTGCCAACAATATTAGAGATTAAGAATCGGTGAATGGCATAGTTCAAATCCAACAGCACTCAAGCACTTGGAGTAAATATAGGAACAGGTTGGAAATAAATAAGCCAACAAAAAGCTCCATGCTGTCTTTCACAGATTGTTTTCTATAGCCAGAGAGGTGAGGTGTCACTATACTACACACTGGGCAACATTGTAAACATATACTAGGGGAGAAACCATCTGTNAAAAAAAAAAAAAAAAAAAAAAATCACAACAGGAAATATAGGGCCTGGACAAAGATAAGAAACAATGGCAGCTAATTATTAAAATCAGCCAAGAAGTATGGTTAGTTTTCCATCTCAAGAAAAATTAGGTTTCCCAGTGTTCATTGTTGTTTAGCACGTTTTTACTAAAGCGATCCTCTTAAAAATAGCAAAACATGAAGTTTCTGATACACACAATAAAATGTAAATTCCCTGTAAAGTTAAACAACGTTAATGGAAGCATTGCTATCATATTGCCTGGCTACAGGAGTGTTACTGCTATGTACTAACTTCTAATCTGTACTGATGGTATTTTACAGAAGCCAATAAATCTAAACCTATCAGAGACAACAAAGCAACAAAGGTTAAAAAAAGCAAACATATCAACCAACCACCACTAAAAAAACCCAAACAAAACCAAATGACCACCAGCTGAGAGAACGGGAAGAACACAACTGTCTCATGACATGTATATTTCTTTACAAATTTGGTTTGAAAATACTGATTTGCTGGTACTAAAATAACCGCTTTACATATACTCTGCATATGATTTGTTAGACCATACTTCAGTGATATATGTAATTCAAGAAGCTGATTTGCCATATAATAAATTATCTCAATTGTTCACTATAGTCACCCCAAAATATCATGGTTTAATAAAAACTGACCCACGAGTCAAATTACTTTTTCTGTCTTCCTAATCTTGTTAAATATAATAAAAACTCTGCTTTTCTAGAACGGCCCCTGATAAGAAAGAAAACAATTAAAAATGCATTCATTTCCCTTATGTGTTAATTCAATATCTGTGCAGACCTTGGCCTAATTTCACAGAAAATTAGTTTCATCTTTCTTACAACTTTTGAAAGTTAATCTCCAATGTTTAGTAGCTTTAATATTAATGTAAACAAGTTCCACAGAAATACTACTGAAAGTAAATAAGTAGCCATAGACAGATAAAAATCCAAGCTGACTTTTGAAGATCTGAAATTTAAATTAATCTCCTTCCAATCAACAACAATCAAGAATATTGGGTCTATCACAAGACAGAGAAAGAAAAATTTGTAAAGATTTCAGGGGAGTGCGGGGAAGTAACCAATTATTTACTAAGTTATAGTCAATCCAGAAAAGCAGAAGATGTAAGATTAGGTTTTAGTGACAGACTGTGCTTCAACTTACTGTTTTCAAAAGTAATCACACAAGAAAAGAAAGTAAAATAAATCCCACCTATAGTAAGAGGTAAATTGTGATATAAGTAAATGCAGCCTCTTACAAGTTGGGTCCTGAGCTAAAATTGTAGCCCAAACATAGGATTATAATGTCATCAATATAAAAATAAAAAAGAAATCTAAGTCAATATGAAACAGTTCATTATATACAGAAATTTAATGTCATCTACTTTTACCACAGAGATCAAAACAGCAACAGTAAATAAATAAATAAAGGACTTTCCTCAAACTCAGGTTAGGGTTACAGATAAGCACGGACAAGCATTTAACAAGGCAATACCCTGGAAGATCCAGGTTACGTGTTATTTGCCATTGTGTGGGAATCAGATTCTTAGATTCTGGATCTCAGGGATTTCATTTGCTCGCTTTTTCTTTTTTTTTTTTCTTTAGGCGCTGGCATCAAACTGTCAAGCTGGCTGATGAAGTTAGAGCCTGATGAGTTTTAAGGGAATTACAGGTCCACCTATCAAGCCAAGGTACTGCTGCAGACTGTCTCTTGGGGGACAGCTTGTTTCCTGAGCTAATTCTGCAGCTCACCAGAATCATAATTTGGGAAAACCTCTATGGAGTAATGGACATGATGACTGGTTGTCCAGATTTATGCCCTTTCTGTGGCAGAGGAGGACATGTGGGGATGGGGCCCTCCAGAATCTTCCCTACAAGTCTTTCAAGCTTGTTATTCACAGATCCAGGAGTTCCACCCCTGAGGTGGGATTCTGATGCTGGTGAGACCTACAGCCGTCCTACTGCCCTGCTGTCTCTGGGCTCTCTCCGTGAGTTCTTGTATTTGTCCAGGGATGAGTGAGCAATGACTAGTGTCCCACTCCGGTTCTCTTTCTACATTTTTGCTTTTGGACACCTTCCTCACCTATCCTGCTTTTATTCATTTGTTGCCTCAGGGTAACCATATGGTGTCTATTTAATTTCATCCAATTTAGTATCTTATATCTTTCCCTCCTATTTAAGAAAGACTGTTAGGTTTTATCAGAGGAGGGCTGATGTCCTTTTGTAAAGGGGAAGACCAATAGGAGCAGCGGCCGTAAGGCAACACCTGCAGAAGAGTAAAAACAGGGCAAACATGAGATGCTTTCCCCCAAATCTGCTTCAGACTGAACACAGGCCTAATTAAAGAGTGTTATAGGCTGGGAAGGAAGACAGGGTGCAAAAGAAAAAATTGAAGAAAGGTCAACTTCGGTTGGAACATCTTTCTAATAATCTAACTTAGTCCTTTCCACACAAATTAAATGTTTTCAACTTTGCCTTATCTGGCAGCAGATCAATATGGAAAACATACCTTGATTTGCAACCAAAGGAAAAAAATAAATTTGCAAGTGCAAAGGACAACAAAAGTATGGATTATTCCTTCAAAGAAAACAATTCTGCTTTAACATCAAAGAACTATATAATTTCAAAGATATGTCAAAACATCAATCTCAAAGCATGTGATGCATCTAAAATTTTGTACTTTAGTTCAAGTGTTAATTAAGTTAGATTAATTGGAAGCTTAGTAACAGAATAATAGAAAAGATTTAAACTCAAAATTGGGAAACAGTAGAAGAGAATAATTTTACCAACTGACACTGGTCTTCACAATACTTAATTTTGTTCTAATCTTAAACTATCAAACCATTTCCCACTTATTTAATTTTATGTATTCCAATTTTTGTTTTGTCATTGTAATACCAAAAAACCCCACAAATAAACTACCAGCATAGAAATGATAACATATCTCAAAACATGAGAATAGTCTGTGAAATTTGAATAATTGCATATTTTCAAAGTCTAGATCTTTATCTAAATATTTTCATTTCTTCTTCTTATGAATTCTAAAATTGCTTGCATTGCTTGTTGCTGTTTCATCTGAACCTCATGTCTTAGACGATCTTCCTTCACAAGAAGCCTAAATGATACACTGTCATGTTCTTTCCATCCCCACCCCAATCTGATTACTTTGGTGCAAAACAATACATATGCTCAGCTTTGCAGCACAGATCTCCTTGATCATTTCACATGCTCCAGCTTTCCACTGCTATTTCCTCCTTTAACTGTAGATAGTTATTTTTCAGTCTATACACATAGTTGTGTGTATGCATTATGGGATGCATTAGAGCTCAGCAGATGGAAAGAAATACCAATTCATATGATAATAATAAGTATAAAGGGAGGAAGAAGTTATATAAAGTATGCCACTTGATGTAAAATCATATTCTGTGTCCCTGTTCTGTTTAATTCCTTATGAATATCCAGAAAGCAGATTCAATTAAAGCAGTATCAATTAAAATAATAGTTGTAGAGTTACAGTTCAATCATTTAACTCAGGAACAATGCTCAAAACGAAAAAGTTGAAATTAATTAGGTAGAGACAGCAAGTAAGAAGGAATGAACAATGGGGAATAGTTTTGCAGAGGTCAGAAATGTTATTGCAAATGAATGAACTTGATAAATGATATTACTAGTAAGGCATCACTATCATTATCAGCTGCTGCCACCTGATAAAAGTAAGGAAAGCCACTGAAATGACTTGCATACATTATATTTCAAGTGACCAATGCCTGATTTTGAATATTTCCCTTCTCTCTCACAAGTCAGTGTCAAGGTCATTTCCTATTTACCTGCAATGACAAAAGAGAGGATAATGCAGTTATTACCCAGCTGCTTGGGAATACAGATGAGGAGATGCATCTCCCCAACATATCATTAGTCAAAAAAGAAAATGGACAGTTTTCCTAATGGTGAGTGGAGAGAAAAGAAATCTCAAATTCCAACATTTTAACTGCAGTGGAAATAATTTTTTCCCCCAATAAGGTACCCCTTTCCCTTGCTAGCTGTCTCATCAACCTCTCAATTACAGAGCTGCACTTGTAAAAGGATCTTATTTTGATGAATCTGACAGTGGATTAAAATTTAGCTTTCTTGATATGCATAATATGATAAATTATAATAAATGTCAATGAATATGAGTAAAGTATCTTGTGGGGTATCTGTGAAGACTGTTAACAATGTTTTTCTTGTACTCCTGGCTTGAGAGGGTCCCTCTGATAAACAAAGGACTTTATGAAAGTGGACTTCTAATAGGAGATAACTGCTAGTGCCAGGTTTGAAAAAATTTCACAATTGTTTGCATACAGAAAAATGAAGAATGTGTAGCTTTCTGTATTAATTTCTTTCCTTACTAAATGTAGAAGAAGCAGCTTCTGCTTTGCTATACAATTTCTGCAAAAATAAAGGAAAAAAGTAGACAGGTGACTACACTGCAATCAGCCCACAGTATAACTGTACCGAAAGCAGGTTTTCATGTTGCCCAAGCCAGGAGTTGGGTAATAAAGAAATAACTACCGTCTTAACAACTATTAAATGCAGGCTTCAATCCAGACTTACTGATAAATCACAACTGACACCTCCATCAAACTAGTAAGATGATTGCATGAAGCAGCAATTCTTACAGCCACTGTTCAGAAAGTTTTATCTGCTTAAAATCACCATCCCTTGAGCATGTACAGAAGAATGATTTAAAATGGAAGGGGGAGAAGCTAATTTTTATGCATCATTTCTTCATGAAAAACAATCAGTGTAAGAAAGAGTTTCATATAAGTTCGGTTTAGGATGCCATTTAGTTAATTAACTGAGTCATTTTCATTAACAAACTCAATATTGACTTTAAAACAAGATCTACGTAATTTTTTAAAACTATGAATATTTATGAGCCATAGTGTCTCTGACAAAGTTGGAGTAAAGACTGTATTATTAGAGGAAGATGAAAGCACACTACTAAAAATATGTATAGAAGTTTTTTATTTGCTATGTAGTTAGCATTTCAAGTTTCTTTACAAGCCTCTGAGGACCTGTCCTTGGCACGTGTTTTTGGGCCTTTTTTTTTTTTTAACTTCTTAACAATGTATTTGTAATATTCTCAAGTTTCATTTTTATTAAAAAAAAAAAAAAATCTCTTTTTTTCCTCCATTGATGCAGAAGACTAAAGCAGTCCACAAATCCAATGCACTAAACAATTTTCTGCTTCATCTGTCTGTCTAGCTTTTTAAAAAGTAAATAAACATATCCCCCACCCCAATGATTTGTTTTGTTTTTCCTGCATGGTAATATGATTGTATATATCACAGTCTTCTGAATATCTGTATGCCTTTTATGTTTAATATTTATAACGAATTGTCATTCATTCTGCTCTCTACTATCTCAGCGACTCTCCTCTGTCAAGGGCACTTTTTGAGCACCAGACCCTCCACCTTAAATCTCTGCTAAATAATCTAGTCCATGATTTTCTTTTCTTTATCTTTGTTTCTTACTCAGTTCCAGAAATCCAAAAGCAGCCAGAAAGGGTTTAAAGTATGATATCTTCAATCACTCTTAATGAAGGATATTCTGACTGGAAAATCATTTCTAAATAAAAGTAAAATGCCCTAATTGCTATTTCCCTGGTTTACAGCAGATAATACCGTATCTGTCCCTCAGGCTACGTACAGTCTGTGAAGCAAGCAAACTCCAGCATGCCTCCCCCACAGTACTGGTAGCCTGTCTGATCAGTTACCTTGAGCCTGTCAGTCAAACTTTTTTCTCCATGGAAAGCAGAGCCTGACGTATATGTTGGGAGGAGAAGAGAAAATGGCATGCCATAGTGCTATTCAGCACAGAGCTGGACATGCTGTTGCAGTGTCCCAGGGAAACACAGCGTTACTTTACAGGGTATGACAAACCCTGTCTGATGTACTTAAGAGCAATCTCTTCTCATGGTTTGGCAAAGCATAGTAGTCTTATCTCCACTTTTGGTCATTCCGTGTAACAGAGTTCATAGAACATAGAATCGTTATCGCTGGAAAAGACCTTTAAGATCATCAAGTCCAACATCTAACTCTACCGGGCTGACTAAACCATGTCCCTGAGCACCATATCTAGATGGTTTTTAAATACACACAAGGATGGCGATTCAATCACTTCCCTGGGCAGCCTGTTCCATCTTTGATAACCCTTTCAGTGTGTAAGTTTTCCTAATGTCTAACCTAAACCTCCCCTGGTGCAATGTGATGCCATTTCCTCTTGTCCTATCACTTGTTAGCAAGAAGAGACCAACGCCCACCTCTCTACAACCTCCTTTCAGGTAGCTGTAGAGAGCAATAAGGTCTCCCCTCAGCTTCCTTTTCTTCAGACTAAACAACACCAAGTCCCTCAGCCGCTCCTCATAAGACTTATTCTCAAGACCCCTCACCAGTTTAGTTGCCCTGGACACACTCCAGCACCTCTATGTCCTTCTTATACTGCCGCGCCCAAAACTGAACACAGTACTCAAGATGCGGCCTCACCAGTGCCGAGTACAGTGGGACAATCACTTCTCTAGCTGTGCTGGCCACACTATTCCTGATGCAGGCCAGGATGCCATTGGCCTTCTTGGCCACCTGGGCACGCTGCTGGCTCATGTTCAGCCGGCTCTTTACCGACACCCCCAGGTATTTTCTGCTAAGCAGTTTTTCACCCACTCCTCCTCAGGCCTGTAGCGCTGCATTGGGCTATTGTGACCCAAGTGCAGGACCCGGGCACTTGGCCTTGTTGAAGCTCATACTATTAGCCTCAGTTCTTCCTGCCTGTTGCTTTGTCTCACCATCCTTTTCTGCAGCCCGGTTTTTCTTTTCCTAAGATCCCACGTTATCTGATTGCTTTACTTTCAAAACCATGCCCAGTACTGAATGCTCAATTTCCACGTGTAATCAGCTCACAGTGGCAATCGGTCGATAGCTAAACTAAACACATCGATACTTTCTTGCATGCTGTTGCCTACATCTGAGAAGCTTCCCAGAAGCATTCACGAAATTGCTGCGGAGCTTCTAAAAACCGTCATCTGCCAGAATGGCTGACAAGCAAAATGAAGCCAAAAGGCATTGCAATGAAACAAATGACAAATATTTATACAACATGTAGTACCTTAAAATGCAAGCTATAAACTTAGAATCATTATTGGTTTTGCTCATGGAGTTCTCTATAGGAATGGGAAAAAAAAAATATCCTTAACATTTTGCTTGATAGAGGAAAGAGACACAATTGGATCTAAGATTTTATCAGAGCAATAAAAACAGTACCAAACAGCAATTTCTGGCTATAAGCTACATAGAGCAGTAAGTTAGACAATGAATGTATAGATAAGCTGTATTATTTCCACAGTAAATAAACAGGGATTTTTTTGCATTACCTTTGCACAGTCTAGATAAATTACATTGGGTTGGAATTTTATCTACAGTTGAATATTTATAGCATTTCCTAGCAACAAAGAATTTATTCTGCTAAAAATTATAGGAAAAAAAAACACGTTGGCATTCCAATTCTAGTGAGTGATCTTGACTGCCAAGTACTGAGCTGACATGTCTGACAGAGAACAACTAACAATGAACTTGCTTTTCTTTTTGGTTGTTCTTCCAGAATTACCTGGTTTAGCACTTTGAGGGAGGTGACAACTTTTCACTTGTAAGAAACACGCAATTAATAGAAAAGTTGAGAGTGTAGGAGTTACCTTAGTTAACAGTGCTCAATGTACAGTTAAGTTCAGTATCATAACAACAGGCTATTCTCTGGGTAATGATGATGATGAATTTTTGAAAAGGTGTTTTTAAAACTCTGAGAGAAGTGGCCAAAAAAAGGCAAGGCAAGAGGAAGGGAAAAGGGAAGAGAAAGTTTAAGTTTAAGGTTATTTCAGACTATTCTGTTTGTGGGAATTTTAATTATATAGGCATGTTACAATACAGACAGGCCTACATAATTGAAGTATAAGCTTTATCTTGTAAACAGCAAATAGTAAAACATTGATTTTTAGGTCCCTACAGTCTTCATTATTAGAAATGCCTGAAACACCTGGCATACAATGGCAGTATCTGTCTTGGAACTGAAGTTTAAAAAAGCCCAAACCATTGTCATTCATTGGTGTGTGACATTATGTGAACAATTGTTCATTGCATGTGAAATCTCTCAGATATATAGTTGTTGCAATTTAAAAAAATATGTAAGGATTTGCCTAATGTGCCCTATTTGAAATCTGGTAATTCAGCTAGATCAATATTACCTCAATGTAGCTAACAGCACAAACGTCTTGACAATTAGTAATTTTTTTATTCAAAGTACTTAACATAACTTCTTAAATATATGATGAATATATTCCAGATTCATAGGGCAAACAAGAATAAAAAGGAATTTTAAGATGGTCAGTAAGATAGTATGATATATATTGTATATATACATACATACATACATATATTTAATCATGACTTTACAGTCTCATTGGCTAGTGACTTCAATGCTACAAAACAATCAGAGAAAAGACAGAACTTTCTGAAGTGGAAACATGCAAACATTTATCTCACTCTTTCTACATGCCTATGACTAATGTCAATGTATGGATAGAAATAAAACTGTTCATTACCGCCTTTAACTTTTAATAGCCTTTAAAAAAATAATAATGCATCAGTAATTCACATGACTACTAGCATGACATTTATTCATAACTCTATAGAAAGTTATGTCCTTTTCTGAGGAAGTTAAGCCAGCTTTTTGTCTTTCGATGAGTAAAATGTATTAAGATTTCTAATTTGAAAGACAAATTTAGAAATGGATATTTAAATTTCATATTTAGACTAATAACATACAGGAGAGTCTTCTATGAAATAATCAAATGATTTCTTTTTCAAAAGTAGAAATCTGTTTAATGTTGATTACCCAAGATAATTTAGACACTTGTAGTGAAATGTTGTTATGAAAGCAGAACGAGATACCCACTCAAAGTTCATATCAGAGAAAAAAAACAGTATGGTAAATAGGACTGCTACAAATTTTCCATCTAGAAGCATAATATTTGTACAAGATGGTTAGCTTTTACTACCTCTAATTAGAAATATCACAACACCACAAACATCCCAACTGATATTTATAGATGCTTTGTGGGTTTACTTTTAAGAAAATGAAACCATGTCTTCCTCACTATTGTTTTAGACGGAGAGCTGCTATTTAAGTACACTGGGATTTAACTTGATAAATGCTGTAGCACAGAGAGCATTATTCAGGAAGATCTCATTAGTAACACATATTGTGGAAGCTTCAAAAGATAAAAGAACAATTCCTTTCCACTTCATCCCACCAAATACAAATTTAGTCTTGTCAGAAGTTGCTCCCCTTTCATGTGAAGTGGGGGAGATTACAGAGTAGTCATACAAATTGTCCTGTTACCTTCTGAGAAAGTCACAGTAAAAACTAACACAGTAAGTAAGGAATGACTGGGGTCACAGAGGCTGCTGTTGGGGTGACTATGAGGAACAAAAGGAGGAGGAGGAAAAACAGTCAACAGGCAACCAAGATGTATTATTTTGATATATGTTGCAAGAAACTCTTTAGGAAATCTGCAAAATTTTCTTGTAAGCAGTTCCTTTCCTCTAAGTTTTTCCATGTTGATGAGCAACATGGCCTGAAATCCAGAAACAATACCTTGATGAATTTCCAACTTATCTATATTTAACTTTCATTAAATTTATGTTTCCTGTCATTCATTGTTAAGCCTAAAACACACCTGGAAAACTAAAACTAAGGGTAAAACAAATAAAGCTAGAATCTAACATGTGTAAAGAAGAAAGAATCCTAACTGTTCTAAATATACTCAAAAACTTGTCTCAAAGGAAAGGAAGAACAAATATTCAGTAGTATGCTACAAGAGCCCTTAATATTGTGTAATTATTGCCTGACTGCTGCAAAAACATTTTGAATATCGCAACCTTTTCCTTGAAGGGGTTTCAGAATGACTAATCCTTTCAAATGAGAGTAAACAATATACAGTAGTAGGAGACTATTCATTAGTACTTAACAAGACACAGAAAAATGGTGGTGTCATTAATAAAAAGAGAACAATCATATATTTCTCTGCAGGACTCCTGAAATAATGTGAAGCAGCACTACTAACCACTTTTACAATGCTTTAAACCTTGATAATGTTTTAATATCACCAAGTAATTTAATTTTACAATATTCCTATGGGATGGAGAGTTGTGCATAGGAAAATAGAGCACCTAGAAAATTAAGCAACTTTCTTGGCATTTCCAGGCTGTGGGAAGTGACAAGATCAAAATGGTCTCTGTAAAGTATCATACCCAGATATACCATCTATCAGGGATTTACAGCACTAAAAACTTCCTTTTTTCTGATGCTGTGCTACTGCATCTTTTTATTCATAATGCTTTATTGGGGGGACACATAGCTTCTTGTTTAATTTTTACTTTTGTACTCATAAATGAGGAAAATATATATTGGACTTTATATGTTAATAAATTAAAAATAGACCAATGCAATAATCTGTGCAAAGCACATGCCTGTGGAGGAGCAGCGAAGGGGGCTGGTTATCTTTGTATTACGCAAGCTTGGCTGCCAAAGTTGAAAGGATGGCTTTTTGGGTTTCAGGGGAAAAGACTTCTCCAGAAAATGCTTCAGGCTACGTCTAACCTGCTGGACACAGAGGTGGTTCTGAATGCCCAGAGGTGAGGGCATGCCCTGACCACATCCTGGCCCCGCACTGCAGTAAGACATAAATGTCCCCTTCATTTCCATGGGAAGGAAACCTAGACCTGGGGCCAGACTGAAGCTGTAGTGTGCTCTCGTCAGGCCCCTGAAATGAGGGAACAGGACCCTCTGGTACACTGCAGCACAAACGTGCCACTCTCCATAAGAGAAACACAAAAAAGCTATAGCATGCAACTAAAGAAGGGTACATACCCAGTACTACTAAAGTTAAACCAATTTGCATATGTTTTTACAGCTGGAATCACTCCATAAGCAAAATTCTTTCCTCAATCATCTCTTTGTTTCCGCTGTTCAAAGGAAGTAGAACTAAACAATGGTGAGCCTTCCCAATTCACTTTATTGTCTGTGAGACTCCCTGGTTTGAACGCAGGCCAGATGAACTGGTCTGGTAGGCTACATTACCTTCACAATAGGGATGACCAGCATCTTCTCTGTGGTTAAAATATCATAATATAATTTTATTCAGACAGATTTTTTTTTTTTCTTTATTCTTCAAAATAAAACTTTAAGTTGTATCTTTATCAAAATTCTCTCATTTGAAGGATTTGAAAACTCTCTGCATTTCCTTTCTACCCCTTTATATTGCAGGACAACACTTTAACTTTCATTAATGCCTGGGAATTTCTTTTGGCCTTATTAAGTGAATGACCCTTCAGTCTTCAGTGGTTGAAACTATACTTTAATATGGCAGAATTTCCCCACTCAGCTCCTTGACACAGGATGCTGTGTGCTTAAAGTTCACATGAAAAATGATTTCTGGCATAATTTTTATATTTAATAGTAATTTCTAGATTCTTCTTCTATTAATTTGTCCAGGTGCCATTTGAGATCATGTATAGTTTTAGCTTACTACCTTTTCTTCATTAATATGATCTTCTCTAGGCATCTGATTTTAAGCAGATTTACATGGCTAAATGGACATGGTCAGAGGGTATATGGACCTTTTGTTTGTCCCCAGTCATCCACTGGTATGTTCTCAAGCAAGATGAAATAAAGAGGGTACGCCCTTCTTTAAATTTTTTCTCTCTTGGATGTAGTATGAATATAGCTCATCTCTTTGACCTCAACATTCTGCAAACTGACTTGTATAGAAGACTCCAGAAATCCACACAAAAGTGCTCTAGAAACAGATGCAGATCTGCATTTTGCAAGTGAGATCAACC
>RSEF01000001.1:139866116-139878983 GCA_003993805.1 Himantopus leucocephalus
GATATCATGATGAATTGGTTATACTTTGCGTTATTCTTTCCTGAGAAAGAATGATTAAACTTTTTGTAGAAAAGATAAGTCACTTATATAATTGATAAAACAACTTATCGCCCAGTTTCAAACAAAATACGATGCACCATCACATCCCTAGTTGCCATTTTTTTAACTTTTTTTTCCTCTCATGCCTTTTGCAATGCTCATGAAAACTGACCAGTCAATACAACTAGAAGATAAATTATTGGTTCAGAAAGGTTCCTGATACTAATTAAAATAATAAAAAAGAAAAATATTTGAGTTGATAATGATTTGAAGTAAAGCAGTTTGATTGTTTTTCCTGTGTTATGTAAATTAAACATTCATCAGAGTCCTTACCCACTTATGTAAGTGGGTACCAGAATGGTATAATTTCTTTGACTTTATTTGTTATTTCTTAGTTAAGTTGTACATATATCATGCAACTCTTTCTGCAGTCTCATTTCCTTTTGTCATTGAATGAAATAGCATTTTACTGTTAAACTTAATCAGAACCTATTCTATCAGCAATCTTACCAGCACTTTCCTCTTGTCACTGTAGTAGAAAAAAGTGCTCAACAATAATTTATTGTTATGGAAAAGCCCTGTAGCAACATGAAGAAATAACACAAACAAGCTTCTCATTTCTTTCAGAGGCATGAGCTGACGCAAAATGTTTTGAGAAAAAATACTGTCTTGTCTTTCATTAATTTAGGGTAAGCTACAGATCCTAAAAGCATGTAAAGGTACTATGCACCACTTCTAGAAATTGGTAGTCTTGAATTTGACATTAATGTGCTATTCTTCAGTCAATTGCATAAATCCTTCTTCTGCCTTAAATTGTATAAAAGCATAAGGTTGACATAAGAGCATCTACCCAGATGCACCAATATAAATCAGAGAACTGGGAAAACATTTGGTGGAAAAGTATCCTCAAAACAATTTGCTAGGATTTGGTTACCAGAATGAATTTGTCCATTAAGAGTATGTACCTCTGTTCAAGATTCGATTAGAAATAAGGATGAAATTAATTTTCCAGGCAGTTAAATCACATTGATTTAATCTGGAGACACGTTACTAGCACTTTGTTAGGATTAAAACAATCAACAAAAAGTATACGTTGTTTCCTAGCTGCTTTGTTATAAGCAGCTATGCAATCTTCATTATTATGTGTGTGTTATGTTTGTTATTGTGTTATTATTATGAATTATGGAATCTCAGGGCAGCTGATGGAGATGGAAGAGGCGGAAAAACAGTAAAAAATTGAAGGCAATGTTTGCTAAGGAGTTGACAATAATTTAAAGCAAAGTGTTTTCTTCTTAGCATAAATTATATGAAGTATTATGGTTTAAATATTATTACCAACTCTGCAAAAGGAGCAGTATTTGAAGGAGTTGACAGCAGGCTCTGGGCAGATTCTACCTATAAAGCAGAACTGGGTGCATTTTGTCAGCTGTACTGGGTTTGTACATCAACTGTACATGAGAACTGAAGAAAAAGTTATTGCTGCAGACCTGTTTTCCGAGTAAACAATACATACTGTAAAATAACAAGGAGATTTCATTCTCACTTTATTTGACTAAAATTGTTAATAGAAAAATTTGTGGCATAAGCAACAATTTATATAAATAGTTTATAAAGAATATCAAAATTTTGCGTGATTTGGTATGCAAACTGGTTGGTGAGCCTTAGGAAACTACTATTCCATCCTGCTTTGAATATTATTTATTTTTCCTATATTTTAATGCTGTTTAAGTAGAAAAACACAAGGTGCAGTGTTGCCCCAGATGCATTGCTGACTGTCCATGACTGCTACTGTAACAAAGAAATGTGGGTGCAATGCAACTCCACAATTGTACATTTTAGCAAATTAAATGGAGATACTCAACTTCTCATATTCTGCTGAAAGCTTCTAATCAGAAAGAGTTCTAGATTTGTTTAAAAGTTTTAATATCTTCCAGACTTTATCCCTTCACTGCACCTCTTCCTTCTAGAAACAATGACAAATTATTCCTCAAAAAACAAGGCATAAAGCCTGACATTCCTGCATTTTACCTATACAAATTCTTCAGTATAGCCTGCTATCCTTCAAAAAGCAGTAGTCTACTACCCTTTAATAACCTAGTAACTTCACACTTCAGCTTGCTACAGGAATTCCAGGTTTTTGTCACTGCTGCCTGTGCTGCTATCAGCTATTACTCCAAATGCATCTCCAAGTTCTTCTTACTAATGCTTACTGAATTTTCCTTCATAATTAGCTCCTGGGAGCAGATATCACCCGGTAGGACTTGTAACTATGAATTTCACCAAAGTGACCATCTGGCTTACGAGAAGATCAAGCAAAAGTTTTGTCTGGTTCCCTGTTCTCTGTAATAAAAATGTTAATCTGTATTTGCCTCTTCCCCTAATGGAAATTTCTCATACCTTTAAATCCACAGTGGTAAGAAAGGAAAGGTGAAGTCAAAGCTTGCAAACTGAAATTTTTCCTCACATATATCTACTGCAATAAACCTACTTCGAAGACATTAATCAACTTCGTCTCAATTTTCATGCCTCTCAGAATGACCCATCTTGAAGTTTAGAATTACATGATATTGGCTCTTGAAAACCACCTGAAAGCAGCAGCAGTAACTGCTGTTCTGAAAGCTGCCTCTTACTCCTGCCCAAAGACGTTCCAAAAATCTGTGCATTACAATTTTGCCTTTGTTTTCCTCTAACTCTGCCTGGACAAAACGTTACAAAGCACTCTCTTGGCCTTAGTAGCATTGAAAAAAGATATATTATTGGTTCAGCTGAGAACTGACCTTGATATTTTAGTAATTTTTTTGATAAATAGTATTTTCTTCAAATGCTGACAGTTTGCAATCAAACTAACTTCTTGTGGTTTTATAAAAATATTCATCAAGGGATTAATAAAAAAAAAGCACATCTCTTTCTCATTATTTTCAGTGAGATGTAATTGTTAAAATGGGCCATATTCCTTCAAATCTGCATTTCACATCCCTTTCTAATGTGACACAAAATTATGATGAAAGTCATTTCAGTACTAAACTGTGAAGTGCGTGACCAGAGGTCTATTTTGTGTTTCTAACTCAAATTACACAGTTGCTTATTATTGGTATAGTAATTCAATTTAATTTTAGAACTGATTTAGAAATACTGCAGAGAGAAAGAGACTTTTTTTTTTCTGCAAAAAGTCCATTGCTACTGCATACTAACTATAATGCTTCAGGTTAAATACATAAAATTGCACTGTAAGTCCAAAAACCCACTCACTGATTTTGTAGTACGCGTGTATGCCACTCAAATATATTAATTTCTATATTGATATAGCACCAAAATGTAAAAACAAGCCGCTGTCAAAGAACTCTTCCATTTACATCTACACATAATAGTACTAAGTTGGGACTATGGCCTGATTTGATACATTGGTTTCATTTGCAGTTTCTGATATTTGTAACATTTTGATATTTTACCTGCTCTGCAAAGCTATAACTGAGCAAACGATGTCAACGATAAACAAAAATTGTGTCCTCCATCTTCTATGTCTTTCCAGCTATCACAAATCAAACTACTCGCATAATAGATCCCAGCACATTAAAAACATCAACATGGCCTATTTTCTTCAAACATAGCCTATTCTTAAGTTTTCAAGGACGTCAGAAATACTGATGAATTTACCTTCATATCAGACCAGCATTTTTATCTAAATAAGTGATTTTATTCCAACTCAATGTAAACACAGTTTTTAATTTTTCTGCCATATTTAAAACAATTGACTTTCCTTAAATTAAAAGCAGATAGTTATTACACTTTTATGATTTCTTAGCTTTTACTGATTCTTACAGAAATATCCGTACCCTTGCATAAGCCAATTTATTTCCTATATAACTCCTCTGCTTCAATAACTAGAAAGCTTCGATTTGCTTTCCTACAGAATCTATACCTTGAAAGTACGACCCCTAGTCTTTAACTCAGCACCACTGGAATAAATACATGTAGCTCAGCATCCTGTTTTCCTTTCAATTGTGATATTTAAGTTGTGATATATTACCCCTTTCTTTTGAAATTACTAGATTGTCATTTGTCAGTGCCTCTGGCTATGAAAAAAATACCGATTACATAAAAGTAGCAGACTGGAAATACTGAACAAGCTATATATATTGACTCTCTGGTGCTGGTCATTTATAGCCTCCCTTTATGACAAACTACTGCAGATATCGCTCCTTTCAAGCATTTGGGAGACTATTTATATAACCTTCACTTTCTGAGTTTTCATCCACATCTTTCACACTTCATTTTAAAGCAAGTTAAAATAGTATATACTTTCTTTTCAATTAGAAAATCCATGCATACTTGTTCTACATCACTAATATAAAAAATGGGTTTTTTGACAGGCATGAGAAATGTTTCTGGATACTTTTTTGTTCTATGGGAACCATGCAAAATCAGTCACGTACCAGATAAGATAGAAAACCCCAACACTAAGCTAAGGCAATCCTGTCATGCTGGCTTATAAGAAAAATTAATGGCAAAAAGATTTGGGCTGGTGGCCAGTGTTCCCTGACTTGACTGCAACTGTAGCAAGTCATAAAAAAATAAATGCATCCTGGGCAATATCCAGCTTGTAAATGTGGCTTCCCAGTTGTGAAGAATTACCGTGATAGGCAGGAGTATGAGTTGTGTATACTTGCAACTGTTTACATATGGATAGCTTCAAGTGCAAAGGAAGTAAAATGGTATCAGGTACCACGTACAGCCTCACTTAATTTGCCTCTTATACATCGCTGCACTACGGCCTTGCATACAAAAATATCTGCAAAAACCACAGGTCCTGGTTCAATGAGATAACGTAGGCAAAACTCAAATATTGCCTGAAATTTCAATTAGGTTAAAAACAGAAAAAATAAGCCAAGCCAGCAGAAATACACATTTTTTTTTTTCAAAAGAGAAGGAAAAAGTCTGATTATAGCAAGAAAGTTATTTCCCTGCATTGCACTAGAAGTATAAAATAGCATAAAGGTCAGCTGTCTTCACCTTAAGACATACCCAAAAAATCCCTACCATATTATTTCTCGCCTGATTTTGGCAGCCAGAATTAGTTGTCCACCTTGTGCTTCTCCTCCTCCTCCCATCACCATGAAGGCAGCCTTTGCCCCAAGCCTCTGAGCAGTACTAACCGGTGAGACAATGTCCCCAGCGAGGGACAGACGACAACCAGTTTTTAAGCAGCTATCATGACATCTTCACTTTTCCTCTGTTTTGATTTTGCTGGTCCAAGGAAGGACCAAAGGCAAAGGAATGCCTTTCATATCTCCACCACCTCTGGATTCCTCAGAGCTGCTGCTTTAGCTCTTTGAGTGCTGTCCGAGGAGAGGCTTTCTGTCCCAATTGAGTCATATCAATTTAAGGAGACTGGCTTTACTCCCTACAACAACCACTGGGGTGTTTCTCTACCCCTGCTACACGCTATTTACTTCGATATCTAATAGACTTTGCCTGTGTACCCATCTTGTTCCTTCTTCAGAGCATAATTATAGCATTTGGGGTCTGATCTTTTATTAATTCAAATGCTTTCCTAAGCATGCCAGTGTTGCTACTCAAGGGATATCCGATTTACATATTCCCATAATTTCATTTCTGATTGCTAAATTCATCAGCTTGCTTCAAAGTAGTTGATATTATAAACATAATAAGACTTTCAGGAACTGATGTTCATTGCATATTTAATGCTAACATTTTTCTCAGCACAGCACTGCATTTTCAACATACTAATCAATATGTTTATTGGAAAATTTGCTTTCAGTGGAAAACATGCTTCTTGACATCCTGGTCTTTTAGGTGAAGAGAAGCAGGCTGAGTTTTAAACATCAAGGCTTAGAAATAATAAAAAAAAAAAATATTGGGGGGGGGTGTGCAACAAAGCATTGCAACAAGAAATTAATCCACTAAAATCAAATCAGCTGTGATAAATTTTATGGGTGCTCGGTAATCTCTGCTGGACAATCATTAACTTCAGTTTGATTCTTCTCACCTCTTCAACCAGAGGTAATACCAAAATAGTTGTATCAAATCCGAGATAAATATGTGTTGAGAGCAGAGGAATGCCAGACTAAGGAAGGGGAGACAGGAAGAAAAAAAATTGACCTGAACAGTAATTCAAGAAACACTACTTCTCTTTCTGAAGATGTGTCACTATTTCATAGACTTGTTGCAAACACAAGCGAAAAAAAAAAAATCCTGTTTATATTTTTTTCTCCACTGAAATCTTTAACGAGGTTATGGCGGTTTAATGGAGACTTGACCTCTACAAACATATGACGCAGAAGCATGAAACTTTTTAACATGTTTGGCTTCCCCAGGTCAGGGATGCTGAAGGCACTCAGTAACACTCTGTACGAGTACACTAAGTGGCTTTGGGGAAAAAAAAAGTGTATTTTTATGACATAATATTGCATTGGGAAGACACACACCAAATTAAGTAAAAATCAGACTCCTTTCACTTTCTAAGGATAACTTATAATGTCTGCTAATTTCCAAGTTTCTAGAACTATAATATTTAAGCATAGTCATGAGTAGTTTTCCATGTTTAGAAAAGATGAGTCAGAATTGAACTGGTTGCCATATATAGCTCATTTTTATGACATCCAATCACCGCCTGTGGTATCATCTGATAATAAAAGCAATAAACCAACACTATATTACTGCTAGATTATTTTAACTAAGTGTGAATACAGCTTGTAACAGTGTGGTAATAACAGAAAGATAATATTGATCACTACCTTCTAATTTTATGTGCAGGGTGCTACACACAGGAAAACCATTGTGTTTTACACTGAAAGACTGGTTTTATTCAGGGAATTCTGTGGATTTTCCTTGCTTTTATTAAAAAATTTCTACACCTAAATTTCACACTGAATTTCTATGCTGGGCCATATTTTCAATCAGCATATTTCATTTTGCTTTAAATAAATGCTTCCTTTTCAAATAAATAATTCAATACTTTTAGTGACAATATGATCTTAGATGGTTTTAATTACTATGTTTCATAATCATAAAATTACAAAGCACATTACGTCCCATCAAAGAACTAGGGCATGTAGAAACCTTCAGTTTAACCCTTCAAAAACAATCCAAGTGAAATTTAAGTTTGACTACAAAAGAGGAGTCCTGGCTTCTAGTGCATAACAGTCTCTCCCAAAATAAGTTTGAAAATGGGTCCACATACACAAATGATTTTGTCTATTTGTTTTGTATCCGTACTAAAAATAATACAATAAGGATAAACACAGAAAAATGTCACCAGAAGTAATATTATTCTAGTGATCTACTAAAAAATTTAATAGATCCGATAAAGTTATTTTCTATATTGCAGCACCTCTCACAGCAGGAGAAAATGGTTATCAATGGCAGAAGAACTTCTGGTTCAAAATTAATATATTGATTTCTAGCTGAAGGGCAAAAGATCTACATAATCTCTCAAAGTCAATCAATAAATCACTAAAATCCCATTTAAGAAGTTAGATAAAACTAAATATTGCTAATAATTTAATAATTCACTAGGAAACAGGAAAAACAACTTAAATCAGATGTACTTTGGAGCCTTCAAAATTGATTTTGTCCCTTAAAAAATGAGAATAGATCAAACTGTACTCAGCATATTCCAAAAATATTTTGGGCAGAATGAAGTATTTACAGATTCCTGAATAATTCTGATCAAGCTTTTCCTCTAACTGCACATAATTCTGACTCACGGTCATTTTCATCATCAAAAAAACAGTATTTTCTTCAATCCACCATAACACTTCATACTTAACACACAGTATACATTATATAGCTTCTTCAGAAGGCGGTCCACGAAATTCCAACATTGACATAAAATAGCTAAATATTTGTTTAGATATGAAATCCACTTCTCTATTTCTGTTTTTCTGAAGAATCACTAACAGATAGATGTTTGAATATGTACGCCTTAGAGACCCCACCACAATTTCTGGGTGTGGAAAAGAAAATCAAATACGGGGTTCAGTTTGATAGTTCTTAACAAGAGTACACAGACATCTACCTGGCAATAATTCATAATATTTCCTTATTAAAAAAGCCAAAGCATGCGTGCCAACAGCCACACATTTTTCTTCAGCCCATATTCAAAATGTTAGTACTTTTTTCTCATGCAAGGTTTGAAGGGTAAGGAATAGACCTTATCGCTATACCAAAATTAAGGACACCTCCTCCGCTCTTCAGCTCCCCAGGGAAGACCTCCACCGTGACTTCCCAGAAACTACACTATGCACAGAACAAGTGTCTGCATGAGACACCTTATAAAAATTAGAAATGCACATCTTATACAACAGCCCACCTGTCCTCCAGACACTCATCTACATGAAACTGCCAGAGGGGAGGCAGGGGAAAAAAAAAAAAAGCCTGAAATAATTTTCTAAGAATGGACCTCATGCAGTTCTTTGCTCTTCTTCCTTGTCCTCTGTATCTCCCAGCCCTCCCACTACAGCAGCTCCAGCTCTTCCATCTCTCACTAGGCAAGGCAGAATAAGTACGTGATAGTTTGCGGACCGAGATTCATTCACTTCTTAGCTTGTGGGTTTCTACTCAAGGAAACATTTAACTTTAGACCTTTGTTCATCTCTCTCTCAATGCCAGCACCAAGTCACGTCCTACCCAGCTACTGATATTCTAAGGCCTGTAGGAGCTTAATTATTTGGGCATCTCTACCACTGCTTCAAATTTCATTAGAACGGAACAGTGAAATTCATTAAAACTGAACAGGGAATGAAAAAAAAAAAAAGAAAAAAATCGTTACAGACCACGCTATGAAAGATAGATAGACTGAAGACAGACAATGAAATCTCATAAGCCCCATTTACGCAGGAAAATAAGCTGAAAAATCCCTCCAAGTCCCCCCAGTTCAGCAGCGCCAGAAAAAACAGAAAGGGAGAGAAGCACTTGCAGCAGAACTCTGACTCTCACTCTGTGCTCAGGGAGGCTGGAGGCACTCATCTATGCATGAGGCTCATACTTTTGGGAGGCATGCGGACAAAACACCACCTCTTGGTGGCTCGTCTGCTCTCCACTTTTCAGAAGAGCTAAGGAAGGGGGTTTTGTATGGAAATCTCCTACTTTGTGCCTGCCAGGAGTTATAGTCTCAAAACAAAACATTGTTAGGAAGCTGCCACCTGAAAATACTTAAACCACCATAATTATTACATCTGTGGTTCTCATATACATATCCTTGAGTGAAATTAAAGCACTTTCTTTTAATTAATCACTGTATCAGAAAACAGCAAATAATATGAAAGAGATGTAAGTAATATCTCTTTGCATAAAGACAGATAGGAAGGCAAAATAAATAACAGCTCATCAAAACATTTCATGAGTTTGTACAAATTAACAGATCAACTGAAACACATCATCCCAGTGACCAGACAGAAAAGGAAACAAAGGGTATAATTAAAAGCAAAACTAAATCTACTGTTATTGCCAAAAACCTACACCGAGATTTTCTTTGTTGTTTTATATGCCATAACACTTGGGAATATCCTAAGCATATATTGTTTCTATAAGCGCTAGTATTGAAGCCTTCCACTTTACATGACAGATATGCCCTAAATCTTGATTACTTTCCAATTAAGGACACTGCTAATAGTCAAACTCCACTTTCCTTATCATGAAAACGTCTTCTGCAGATAGGATCAGCCCTCAGATAGGAAGAAAGCTGCAGTGAATTTTGCTGAGAAAAGGAACGGTTACCTGCAAATGGAGGTGAGAGGAGTCTGAATTCACTCAGGTCCTGCACATTTTCTTTTATGTGAAACTGGACACTCACAAGACAGAATAAAAGGTAAGATATGATTTAGCTTTCAGATGAATGAGACCCCCACTTTTCCTAATTCTAGACTCCCTGTTTTCTGAAGGGTATAGAACTAAAGAGGATTATGTGAATTACAGTTGATGACAAAAAGCAATTTTTTGTTGGTTTCTCTTTGTGGTTTGTGTGTGGAGATTTTTTTTGGTTTCGTTTGTTTGTTTTTTAACTTTCCCAGTTCCTGATACTAGCAAAGTGATGTGTTAGTCCACAGAAAATCTGCAAAGGCTGAAGTTACATAATTCATTCTTCTAGTGGTGAATCAAGAAGATATCTATTTGTCCCGGTAAATAACCACACAGGAATGATGGCAGGAGGATACTTCCCAGAAGGGTTGTCAGTGATAAGATGCATAACGCAATGGGATTTTAAATGAGAACACAGCTCTTGTAAATAATGTACGCTTTTCAAGATACTCTGGAGACACTAGACAACACAATTCCTTCAGACAGAGATCGTGCTTAAAATACTGTTTTTCTCACTGTTCATGATCTCCATTAGAAACTTAAGTCTGACAAAAAGAAAGTGTTTCAAGTGAAATGTTTTGAACCCTAAAAGGAGAGCGTAATAGGAAACAGATTTATAAATATAAAACAGTATTTCACAAAGCTATCCTGGACCAAGGACAGTGTCGTTGCCATTTTGTCGTTTGAAATTGCTTATTAAAAACCACCCCTGCAATTTGTAAGAGGAAAAGGGAACTTTTACTCACAGAAACATGCATTGGTTTAAGTCCTCCACTTAGAGGCCAGGAGGGCGGCGGGAGTTCTGCTCAACCTACTCCTTGAATCACTGTAAACGTAGCGCAATTCAGAGTTTTAAGTCTAACAAAGACATATGAGCTGTTTTTTCCTATTTAAATAAGTGTTGGGTTTTGAATCATTTGAATAATTCTGAATCAGCGAGAGCTTACTCGGCAGTGGAAGAAGGCAAGTTATCTTTACTTTAGCTAAAAACGGAAAAAATACATTGAATTATAAAATCATACCACTATCTCTCCCGTCTTCAAATATTAGCCTCTCTTTTATACCTCATTTCCATTGCTACACTGGCTCTATACTGCCAGGGAAAGCAAGAACAATATACTCACAAGATATAAAAGCACTATGGTACAGTCATCCCCTTTTCACTGACTTTCTTGGTCCTTACCCTTGCCAAGATTTGAGATGTCTCTTTTTGACAGGATTTCAGCTGAGCTAAAAATAGCAGGTAAACAAATCAGGCTTTAAAGACAAACCACTCTTTCCATTGATCTCAGAGAATATTCTAGATATAGCAAGGAACAAAAAATTGGGACACAGATGAAAAGCAAACGTCTTTCACACTCATGACTCATAGTGTTAACACATACACAGGCCTGTTTTCTTCTCTGGGAAAGGTGGTTAGAGTAAGTATATTTGTGCTGCTTTCTCATTTGCATTACTAGTTTGTACCAAACATGTTAACATGTTGTATAGAGTAGTATATAGTTCTGAAGTTTAAACTACATTTTGCAGAAATTTACCAATGATAATTTAGAAACACTTGCACTCGCTTTAAAACAAAACCAAAAAACCAAACACAACAGGCAACAGAATTGCCTGGTTCAAGTCACTGCTATGCTTATTTCTGCACTGAAGACCTAGAAAAAGGTTTATAACTCTTTATTTATGTATATTTAAGAAAATGGAATAGCAAATTTGGTAGGTTTTTTTTTATTATTTTATTTTCTCTGACTTATTTTAAAAAGCTCATTTCCAACACTGACTATATTTTCAAAATTCCCTACTGCTAAAAAAAATGACATAGAAGTATATTTATATGAGTTAAATGAAATTCTACTCATGCATTCAGTGCATAAGCTTTGAAAATGTCACACTTCTATTTTATATTGATGTAACAAAGCGTTTATACCAAAAACGGTGTTTCCGTATTTGGATACAGAAGAATGGTACAGTGTTACCATTGTTAACACTTCTTTCCTGAAGTTTTTAAATATATGTTCCTCTGAAATCTGGACATCTCAGGCTTGCCTTGTTGAAGTAAGGCAACTAAAAATATAAAGCAGTCTGATTTTTAGCATTACATCTTCTGGCTACCTTTATTTCACTTTTAACCTCTGAATCTTGCTATTAAAATAGTTTAAACTTCTGTCCCCTGTCCTGTTGTTCAAGTGTTTTTATAGATATTGTTATCCACATTTCTTAAGAACAAAAAAAAGAAAGTATATAGGTTTTTAAGCCTTTATTTTTTTTAAAATCTCAAAAGACACTTTTTACCTCCTTCTGTTAAATGCACCTATTAATTTTTGTCTTTATGACCATCATCTCTCTGAGCCATTCCCATTCATTTTCCTAGCACTTGCTAGATATAGCCAGCATAAAGCTGTTTTCTGAAAAGTAGCCTAGAATTTAAGTATAAAAAAATAATTTTAAAAAGTAGCATTAGCTAGCATCAGTTGTCCTTCACAGAAGCATGGTCTCTTAAGTAGGTGACTATAAATCTGCTCATAGGTGTTCAAAGAGAGACAGAGCTTAAGCACACACACAATCCCCTACCCCTTGATTGCACTAGCATCTTCACTGCAGGAAAAAAAAAGACTGCTGTTAATCATGACAGAAACGTTTAAAAAAATAAGAGCTAAGCTTAAGTGTGTGCTGTATCACCCCAATATTCAGTCCTACTTCAGAATCTACTTATTACTTATTACCTACTTCAGAATCTACTTATTACTTATTACCTACTACTATTCAGAATCTACTTAGGCAGTTGCAGCAACAGTTGTAGTACGGTGCAGACACAGACAACCTAACTGCAGACTGACTGGCTCAGGTGCAAACTGTAGACTACTCAGGGCTGCCCAAAACACCCTCCATCACACTAGCCTTCTTGTGTAGGTGGCTCTATAAGAGACTTAAGAGGGAGCAAATATATGTCTTCAGAAAGGGAACTCACCATTCATAACTTGCACATTTTTAATTTTTTCTTTTTTTTTT
>RSEF01000001.1:139879083-139919490 GCA_003993805.1 Himantopus leucocephalus
TTTTTTTACATTAAGACTTGTTAAGAACCAGTTCTGCCTTTAGAGAGGAGAAAAAAAGTAAGAATAAGTTAAAGTGTTTTCCCATATCCATGCTGTCCGTCCCTTCTAAGATAAGGCCATCTGAAAAGTTTTCAGCCTAGTTTTTATTTTTATGTGCTTATGCAGGAGAGGTACAGCATCATCTTTTCTCATTAAAAATAAAATGTTTGCATGAGGTTTTGGAGTAAAAATTTGATCTATTCATCATAATTTCAAGAAATCCTGACAGTATCACAAACCTGATGCATTGTAAAGTCTCACATCTAATGGGTAAATCAGATTTCACTAAGAATGGAAGCACTGAGATTTTATTGCAAAGGGAGGTTTTTTCAAATTGGCTACATGATTAATGTAGTTTCTATAGATTTTACACAAAACCAAGATACGTTACTGTTTGGGGATCAAGCTAACTTTAAAGAGAGGCCTCTTAAGGAAATTTGGCTGCCAGAATGAAAATGAAAGTGATTATCAAATTTCTCTTTGTCTCTAATGTGGTTTTGAGAGGAGCTGCTACATAATTCTGAGGCTTCCAAATTCAATTCTTTGCCATATCCAGCTTTTGCCACATAAACATTCAACAGTTCCAACACGAAAAACATCCCAAATCTTTAATCATTACAAAAAACACAGTACCTTGACCTTGTATTTTAAAGTTAAATGGAGTGACATTATAAAAATTAAATTGGTTCTTCCTCATTTCCATAATATCCTTTAAAAAGCCTTGCCTAGCCTGGAATATACGTCCTATTTCTTTATCTTTCTTGATGACCCCTCATGCCTGCAAGTCAGCTCGTTTTTCTCTGCTGAAGACTGCACCCTACCGCTGCACGCGCTCTAAAATTTCCATTAAAATCTAGGGCATCATCATTCATTCTTATCTGCAGCAGGCTGCTGAACAGTGCGATACCAGCCACTGCATGCGAACTAGTCTCAAAGGACAATATAGTTATACACATCACCATCCAGTATGGAGAAGAATTCTACCTGCGTTATACGTTATCACATACGGTACACTGGGAATCTTAAAAACACTGGGTCTAGTGTAGGATGTTGCTATTAATTTTCTTGCAACAGCAGGTCTTACTTAAACAGCAATTTACCAGTAGGCAATTAGCTTCTCAAAGAACATTTTTATTAAGTTCACTCCACAATGAAATGATCTGTCTCATCAGCTATTGAATATTTGCTGGTTGAAGCATTATTATTTTAAATTAGCATAGTACAAGTACCTGAGGGTATTTACACGTGCCTGTGTGCTTAACCTTCAGGTTTCCAAGTCCTTCTTCTTCAGGTTGATTCTTAAGCAGCCCTCACACCCAAAGTACGTGGACACCTCTCCAAAGTGTTTTAAGTTAGCTGTGCTCATTCCAGTTTCTTTATCTTTTCTACTTTGCAAGGAGAACTCATACATGTGTATGCATATATATCTGTTTGTATACACACTTAAGAGTGCACATAATTATATACTATACTATATATGCTTACCTAAACACAGATTCGGTAATACTGCAGATTAATTTCAGCCTTGCCATGATATTTTGCTGCATCTCAGCTGCCATAACTGTCATCTTCACCCCTTGCTCTACGGCATGATCGCCTTTTTTGTATCCTGAGCCCAAACCATTACACTCCTTGAAGTCAGAGAACAATAATTTAATTTCACATTACATGCAATGGCTGTCCTGTGTGTACTTATGTACTGAATGGAAGAGAAGGCTGATTTGTTTGCAGATATTGTTGAGATGGGCTGCAGTGCTCTCTGTAGTATTGTTTGAACTGACCTGGTAGCTAAAACCTGTGTGGCTCAGTAGACAGCTTTGCTATTGTCTGGGCAAGAGAAGAATACAGAACATCTAACTGCAGTCACATCAGGATCAGACAGTCCTGCAGCAAGCTGCACCCGAGAGGATTTGCCACTAGTGACTACTGCTACAAAACAGGTCAGCATCTATGAGAAATCTAAGACTGGTGGCTGGACAGATCTGGTTTGGTCATTCATTTTTTTAAGTAACATGTTTGTTTTTTGCTGCAGCCTTTCCCAATTTCTGTCCAGTGACCACCATCACCTGAATCTTTCTGGTGTGCAACACAAGCAGCTTTTACTTTTTTTGTACTCGTAAGCTTTTGCCCCAGGATGGTGCAAACACATCAACATTCTCATTGCTGTATGAGACAAAGTAATGCCAGATTAGGTATCTTTCTTCCAGTGGATGAATGTATACATTGACTGAGGACAGAATAATCCATTCATATCTCCTTATTTAAATGAGTTCTACGGAGGAAGTATATTCTAATTTTTTTAATTTTTATTTTTTGGGGGGAGGGGTACCCTTGAGAAATACCTGCAACAGCATTTAGCAAAGGAAGCAATAACTCATAATCAGCTCTGATACGTACTCAAAAAGGCAGATGGATAGAAGAGCTGATACTTATCCTTCACCTACTAACACTGGTTACAGTCAGCGTCTGTCCTGAATCTAGATATACTATATTTATAGTGGCTAGACAATATTTACAGCAGGTTTTTGTTAACTTTTTTATAGCTGTCTCACAATTAGGACATTTTACAATGGACTATAACTAACCAGGTTGGACATGTGCAAGGCAGCATCATAAGTGTTCTTTCTGTTGAATAAATGATCAATTGCAAACCAAGCTTTCATTGACTGGCACAAAAACAGACAGATCACAGAGTACATGATCTTTTCCCATTGAGCAGGCTGACAGCACTTTTAAACAGAAGAAAGGTCATTGAGCTTCAAGTCTTCAGTGATGCCAAGACAACACGCTAACTTTCTGAGTCAAGTAGGGAAAAATTTAAGTCCTCTAATGACTGAAGCATAGCATTGACAGAACCTAGGCAGAATTAATCCAATGTAACTAGGACTGTGTCCACAGCATGGCTTTCTGTTGTGGGTGACATGTCACATAAGATGCTCTCACCAATTTCAGCAGGTTTCCCACACTAAGTACGTCTTTCCCTACTGGTTCCACAATACATATGCCTTATGAAGCATATATATGTCAAACAGATTCCATACGACAACAGGATAATCACTGGCTTTAAATTTTTGCATATAGGTTACATGGGGATGTCAACAAATTTACAAGATGAAATAGAGAACAGCACATACAAATGGTTTCATCCTGCAATCAAGAACAAAGTAGTCCTGCAAATTTCAAACTTTTTCTTGGAGCTAATTTCAAAAGGCATCATTGGGAAGCATGAAAAGCATCTTGATTTTTATATTGAGAGACTTAGCCCATTATTATAATTTCACCCCCACCCCCTGCTTTTTCTGATTAGGAGAAGGATGCTATGTTCTCCAAGAAAAACAATTGGTTGGTTTTTTTTTTTTTAAAAAGCCTGAAAGTAAATATTTGGTTGCAGAATTTTAGTGGATACATATATTGTTAGGGAACCAAAAATAGCATAAAGAGCCAAACCATCTTTAAATAACATTCAGAAGATGTAATATTTGTCATTTGTTTTATTCTGATGTTATAGGATTATACATTACTAGTTTTAGTCAGCATAATTACACCCAAGAACAAGAGTTTCACTGCATGAAAAGGTAATCTCTTGTCCTGAAATAATTTCATATGATTTATGATAAACTTCAGTACGCCTTGTTTAGATGCAATCCTACATCTGAATCCTATAGCTAGAAGATCAAGTAACACAAATGAAACATATATTGTTAGGAAGGCGATACACACTATTGCCAAAGTGCTATATCTATTCATCTTTTTCAGAACTATGATAAACTTCCAATTCAATACCTTGGAAATGCTGTGAGAGCAAGAGAGGGATGTACTCATCCACAGGCTCAACACAGTACAACAGTAAGAGGAAAGAGAATGAACTTCTATCCCTGATGCTAAGAAAACTTAAGTCCTTACAATATTGAGGTTGAAACAGCCAGTAGCATCAATAAGCCTAAGTAAAATGGCATTTTAATACTTTAAAAAAAAAATCAAATAAAACCCCTAAATTCACACAGAGTATATCCACTAATATCAATAAATAGTTCTGTTTCACTGTGTGCCTTTTCTCTGGAATATGCGTGTAGCTTATTTTATTATTAACTTGGGATTTGAATTGTCTCTCAGTATCTGCTGAACACGAAGCATGTTTTTCATGGTACATAGCTTTAAAATATGACATGAACAGCAGAATACTATCATTGTTTAGCTAGGCAGAGAGAAATATATTTTGAGATAGCACAAGTTTTAGTCTCTGTAACAAACTTCATGTATTTAAAGCATCATGTGACAGCAGGATCCTTGAATCAGAGACTGAAGTGGCTGAATTTGATTTGAAACCTCAGTAGGCAAAGTTTTGCACTTTGAACAGATTTAAACATTTGTTAGATTGGAGACTTAATGCTCTTTCTCATCCATAGACCCATCATGATGTTGCTATTACCTTCCAGTTATTACTCAGAATTAATAGAGTTGGCATAATTTTAACAATTCCACATGGCACTTCTAATCCTTGGTGAAATCTAGATGTTAATTAATTCAAAAGAAATTAAGTAGTCATCTCAAATTTTCAAACCTTTATGAAGTACTATGTGAGCTGATGTTGAAATTCACTTTAAGTAACTAATCTTCCATTCCTGCCCCTGTTTTTCTTAACGCTAAAGCACTTTTAAGACCCTTTGGTGATGAACCAAGAATAGTTCACAAAAATACATGCTAGGACACGACTATGTTTTATAATTAGGCCCAGAAGAAACAGATCTTTTTGTTCTCAAAAGGCTGTGCTCTTTAAGTTAGCTTAAAAGCCACTCTGGTTAAACAAATGCAAAGTATGTACACTTTTTTCTCATTATTTTTAATTTTTCCAGTTGATTGGTGTTCTTATTCCAGAATAAGAAGAGTGTCTATATGCCTACATGCTCCTTTTAATAAAATTGTTTGAAAATACATCTTCCATTTTACTGGTTTATCCTTCCTGCATTGATAAGAAACCAAAATGCTTTTTTTCCACAATATATTTATTATATTGATATTATATTCACTTAAGTACAGTAATGCAACACATGCAGCTTCTCAACACAGAAATTTAACACTGAAAAGATACTCAAAGAATGCAACTTGTTAACAAATACATGTTGCCTATATGAACCTTTTCTAAATAATCACAGTTACATTTTTGAGTTTCCTAAAGAAACGAGACATATGCAATTTTTGTCTTCTTTCCAGCCACCTACCAGTCATCACTTTGGCAGTGGTAATTTTTGGGTGTGCTGGCCCATTTCAACCAGATCAGAAAAAAGCAGTCCAAAAGATAATTTGATTCCTACATATTACATGAAAATTGATGGTATGCTACTAGAGGATAGCCCAAATCAATGCCCTCCCAACAGAAACGGAGACTGTAGCATGAGAGCAATAATTTTACACTTTATGATACCGGCAGCTAGCCGGTCAAATCTTACTCCAGTTGCATGCAATGACAGCATATGCTTCATTATGGCTGTTCTGTAATTAGGGGATAAGGAATAAATGTGGGGATTTTTGAGAGGGGAGTAGGGACCTTGCAGGAAAGAAATTGCAGGGAATTTTTAGCTCATAGATGGGGTCTGTGTTGAACAGAGCTCCAGGAAACCCAACTGTGTTACTGGTGTTACTCCTGACCTGATTGCTCATGCTTTACTTTTTTTTTCCCCCAATGATATCTCTTTTTTTTCTTTATATGCAAAATTTTTTTAGAATGCATTGTTTCCATACAAAAATAACTGCTTGGAAAATTAATAATAGTGTTTGAAAATAACTGGAAAAACATTAGATTTACATAAGCAATTCCTTGATAAGAAAAATAATTCAGTATAAATTATGCCGTTCTTTTTTTTCATATGTGGTTGCAAGCGGAAAGAAGCATAGCAAAGAAGCTCACCATAACAACAAGAGGAAGCTGTTGGACCTAAAGGACACTCTGAGCTTTCCTGACACTTGGGTGCTGCTAGGATTGGAGGATCTTTTAAGTGAGATCTTACATGGAACAGCCAGTACAGGACTTTTGAAGGTCTTATGATATGCTTCAGTTCTTTTACTTGCATGCACAGGGCAGAACAAAGGTGAGACAGTTGTCAGAGTAAATCTGTCCCAGGGTGCTTTTTCGCCTGTATTAGGAGTATTTCCTAAAATCCACCTAACCATACTTAAATTCCAGGTTTTCCTCTGGATAAATATGTGGGAACCATATTAATAGTCAACTTCCATCACTAAAAACAGAAATGGAAATCTAAAGCTCTACGTTGATTGGAAGAGGGATTCATTTTTTTTTTTAAGCTTTTATTTTATTTTGGTTGATCGGATGCCATGGAGTTTGTTCAAGATAAGACAAAGTATTTCCCCCTCTTCTAAAAAATATTCCATGCAATTTCACTTCTGAATGAGAACAAATTTGATATTTTGAATAGAGGTTGTGATATATCAGGAATGAAGACAGTTTTTTTTAAAAAAAGCAGTATTTGAGTTTATCAATTTTTCTTGAATAAAATTGAATGCATGAGGACATGACTAATCACAGCAATCAATTTCCATGCATTAGAATATACATCTGTTATCACATTATTTGATTTTATATTAAATTTTGTATTATAGAATACTTAGATATCTAGTGTGCTGTTACTTTAAAAATAATGGATTATTTTAAAAGCATGAATGCTTATAATTGTAGAAAAGTTATAAAATTCATACGCATCCAATCCTGGTACGATTTCTACATCCTTACTTTAAATATGGGCAGAGAAACAGAAAAAGAAGAATTAGGAATGTTTTCCTGAGGTCTTCACCTCAGGGAGATCACTCCCTTGATTTAGTTAGCCTGCTATCTTTCTTCTTAGATTTAGTTAGCCTGCTATCTTTCTTCTCAAAGCTCCCATGTTCCAAATCTGAAGAGGTGGATGGTATTATTCAACTAAAACAAACACTCCAAAGGAATTGAAAGTCTGTCCCTCCAGCTATCAGAGGTAAGTAGTTTACAAGCTGAAGCATACGATTTGATGTAATTTCACAAGTAGTTAATAGAATACGATTATCTAACCCATTTAACAGCTACACATACGATTGAATATAATTGTCCTGCAACAAGGAATACCATGGATTGACTGGACGTATTTTAAATTAGACACACAAACATTATTCTGTGATGCTGTGTCTATTCTGTCCCACATTAGAATAAGTTGTAGGTAAGGTCTGACCAGTTTATTTTTCTTCCTTAAGTGCAAATAAATAAATAGATAAATAAATAAGTCAACCCATGGATCTTTATCTCTGATGTTTCTTGACTCAGTTAACTTTTTGCAGCCTGACATACAAAAATTGTGCTGTACACATTAACTTTTTACTTCCAATGTCTGTATTGCTTCAGTCCAGTACAGTGGATCTTTTTGGGAAAGAGAAAAATTTGGTACAGTGCAATAATTATCAATGAAGATATACAATAACCGATAACAATATTCTATCCATTTTGCCACACCAAGAATCCCACTCCCCCACCCCCTCTAAATATTACAGCATCTTTGCCAGATAACTTCATTGATTTATCAAAACGGAATTAGACCTACATTACTTTCTGCATTTGAATTGGTAGCTTAATTGAACCTTAACCATTCATTCCTACCCTGTGCTGCCTTTTATATGCACAGGTTTTCTTGGTGATTTTTGATCCTAAACAAAATTCCTATCCAGTTCGCCATGTGATAGCACAACATTTTTCACCAGCACAGCTAAAGGGGCACCAGAAATCTGGAGGCAGCTGGGGATGCATGAAGCCTGCTTTAGACTATTGGTGAAGAATACCTGAGAGTTAATTTAGGCTGCAGTTTCTCATATCTTTTGACATCACTATATGCAGAAGTTTTGTACTAACCCCTTAACAAAAACACCCATGTTAAAAGTCAATGTCCTATAGGTCTACATACAAATACACTCCCTCTTCCCAACCCTTCATCCTGTAGGAGGGCTGCTCCACCGTCTAGCTGTACACCACAAGTTTGTCATGCACACATGCACAGGAGGGAAAACAGGAGAATGATGTTTTCTGAAACAACATCAAACACAAACTAGCAGCAGTGCTGCAACACATCACAAGTTTCATTCAAATCCCCACTACTTCTTCCTGGGACAGCAGCAAAGGCAGTCCACCAGTGACAAGTCTCTCACTGGCAAGAGGCCGCTGCCAGGGCAGCAGCTGTCCTGGCAGAGGACCCAAGGTGATGTGCCCTACTTAGCACGTCCAAGATCCATCCGGCATTAGGAGGATGCAGAGTTCACGAGGAAATCTTTGCAGAACTTTTCTTCCTCTCCAAGCTCTTCCCTGATACTTGGCGAGAGGAAGCAGTGTTTGGGAGGGCAGCCAGAGAAGCAAAGACCTGGTGTTAAGCACTCAGCTCAACTGAAGCGCCCCAGTCAAAATGATTTGATATTGTAGGCAAGCAAAACCTTGGGGCAGTGAAGTCCATGGCAGCTTTGCCATTGTCTTCATTAATTTCACAATAACGCAATTGACATCTATTAGTCAGAAGACACTCTTTTCCCTTCCACTGTAACAATCAGACAGAGCAATGTTTATGGTTTAATTTATATGTAATGAGAACCTTATGAAAGCTTTCAAAACGTTCAGGTGTGTATTCTGCACGAGCTTTTGCGTAATGTGCACATGTGATTTAGGTTCACCTAACGATTGCCAATGCTTTGTGTCCAGATCAGCTATTATCCTGGTTCAAGCAGAAAATGAACATGCCTGAAGTAAGTAGTTTTAAACATCAGATTTGAACTTCATTCCCAAATACCTACCCATAGTACTTTTAAGATGGAAATCTAGCAAAAAATGGACATACAATACCAATTATATACTTTGACATATATACCTTTGAGGCTATCATGGAAAACTTATTTGGAAGTAGATTTTGAAGCTGATTTAATTTAATCCTAATGCCAGAATGACTATATTGAAAGTTCAAAATAACTATAGCGTGTTTGAAAATAGAGATATTTCTTAGAAATAAAAGCCTAACAAACTCCAAAACTAAAAAAAATAATAAATAAAATAAACCACCATACCACATTTTTAGAAAGTTTGAACTTGAACTGTTAGGATTTTGACCAAAAAAAAAAAGTACCTAATGTTACCCTAATTTCAAAATTTGGGTATTATACTTTATTACTAAACAATACAATTTGGTCAAGCTAGAGACCACGTTAAAGATTTGGGAGGTCTGAGAATAGTTGCATGATTAAAGTACTGGCAAATATTGAAGAAAATCTTTCTTTTTCCGTTATTCATTATTGTTTTGAGTTTGTTTTCTTTAGTTTTCTTCTTTTTAGTCCCCTGTTAGAACTCATTTAAGAGCGAAATGTTTTGGTGCTTTTTGGAAGAAATGGAGGGGGTGGAAAAGAATAAACCAGCCCTCAGGGAAGGAGAATGGAGAAAGCGAGCCTCATTCAGCTGCTTTAATGTCTGCGTTAACAGACAATAAAGAGACGTTTTAAAAAAATGCAGTGATTCTAGATCTTCGCGGATGGAATTACAATAAAGTTCTCTCACCTGAACACCAGAGCTAATCTCTCTCCTTAAAATGAGAACCCATCCCTGCTTTCCTTATCACCGTTTCCACAAACACAGTAGTCCAAGTGTGTAAAATGTATCTTTCCAAAATAACCGTGCCATACAACAATACATATGTATATCTGTGCGTGTGTCAATTTTAATAGCTTATCTCCTTTTTATTTTTGATATGGTCCTGTTTATGGATATCCAGTTGTTCAATATCTTAAATCCTCATCTCGATTATATTTCTAAGGTATTGTATATATTTTAGTCTGGTTTTTAAAGAGCCAGTGCAACATAATCAGTGAGACTCCTCCTGAATGCTTACAGAATGAATCGAGGCACATGCAGGTGACACTACACCAGGCAGTGCCTGGAGCAAGAACTTAAGACAACACTTCAATGCCTGCACCCTGGGCTGCATTAGGCAGAGCATTGCCAGCAGGTGGAGGGAGGTGATCCTTCCTCTCAGCCCTGCTCAGCCCTGGTGAGACACATCTGGGATGTTGGGTCTTTATCTTAACCGTTCTGAAGTTCTTTCCCCTCTATATGGCACCCTCTTAATTTTGTTACTAACTATAAGCTAACACTATGTTATTTATTATTAAGGAATTTATTTTTACTAGGTGAAAAGTGATTGTTTAATTTCCCATGGCCCAAAAGAACGCCCCTTTCTTTATCGTGTGTTGTGCGGCCATCAGTGGCCTTCCCAGGATTTTTTTTTTCTTCTCCAAATATATCTCGACTCAGAGATGTCAACACAGTAAAACCACCAATTTGAACAGATTCAGCTTTTTACAAAAGAGAACATGATAAAACTACAGGGAAGTTCATATCCTAAACAGTTATTGCACAAAAGAATTCAGAACAAGGTCTATTATCAAATGCAGGTACTCAGCACTGTTCAAGATCATTAAAAAAAGAACAAAGCCAACCAGCAAGAAGACCTACCATGTTCAGACATATTACTTTCACTGAACATTATTTTGGACAGTTACTGCAAGTGTATGTTGGTGATCTGATTTTGGAAATAAATGGCTCCATTTCATTTGTTGCCCTGAATCCTTGAATCAGGACATCCATTAAAGTTTCAGAAAACAAGTCTGGAGAAATGAAAGTGTGAGTTCCTGGATTCAGAGCTAGAGGACATCCAGTTATGTTCCTTCCCCGGCAGAAGGAGATAACAGCTCATTCCCCTCCTCGCTGACACGAAGAATTGACAGCACAATTTTCCAGCAATGTTTTCAGCAACAGCAAAATACCAGAAGCTTTTCTTCTTCAGCTGAGGCCATACAAACCATTCAGTTCCCTGTCTTCCTCCCTTCTCAGTAGGGAAGAATAAACAAACCAGGGCTACACCTCGCTGAGGCCAAAGAGANAGCAAGGATAAACAAACCAGGGCTACACCTCGCTGAGGCCAAAGAGAGAGTGCGGCTTCTCTTTAGAGAACGCAACGGGCCGTTGGACAATGAACAATCACAGTTCCTTCCCATCACAGAAAGCAAATAAGAAACAAACCAACCCAAAACCCTACCACAGCCTTGGTGTCTTAACTTTAGCTCAGACAAGCTGTAAATTTCACCTCCACAGAAAAGCAAATTTAAGCGCTTTCTGCCAGGCTGACAGCGGCAGTGCTCTGTTTTCTTGCTTTTCCAGGAGAAAAAAATTAATCCACCTCATAGCAAGGAGCTATGGGACCAAGTTTCCATTGAGGGGATTCAGAATTAAATACTAATGATTATTTCAGTCATCTTAGACAAATAGCTGCCTGCAGCAACCTGAAACAGCTATCATTGGTGAAGCCTCACATGTATCACCCCCCCAAAAATTCTGACAGTCTAATAAGGTATAACCATAGCATAGTCTACATCAAGCTGTTGGTCAGGATGAATCAGTAGAATCTGAAAAGGAATTAATTTAATGCATATCTGTTCTTCTGCCACAAAAGAGTTAACCTTTGACAACTTATCTGTCCTCACTTTTGCCGTTGTAAAAGATTTATTTTTTTTATGCCACTAGAAACCACTTGACAATTCTCCTAGAGATATAAACTCACAAGTCCTTTGAAGAAGTGTGAATGAGATTGAGTTGCTTCTTCTCATGTTGTGATAAGCAATAGTTTACAAGGATAGTACAATAACTTTAACTCTTTCTAACGATTATTTATGTCAGCACATAATTAAATTATCACAAACTGGCAAAACAGAATTTTTTTCTCAAGAAAAACTAAGTGTAGATTTGGTGGTACAATACACAAAACCAGAATGTCATGTAATGCGTTAAAGGGTACTTGAATCACTAGCTAGTGCATACTGAAATTAAACTTAATTCCCATTTAAACTGTTCACAAGTGCTGCGGATGCAGCCTTTACAGTGTCCAAGAAAGGCAGCATCGTGGGGTTTTACCAATAAAGCAAATGGATGGTACTGAATTACTTAATCAGACTTGGAACAGAACGTGAAATTGTTTGGGCTTTAAAGGGTNTGCGAAATTGTTTGGGCTTTAAAGGGTTTAGAGTGATCACAGGTTGAGAGTTACAGCCGCTACAACTCTGCACAATAAACAGCACTGACCAGAGAATGACAAAAAGATGGGGAACAAACGTAATGTACCTGAATCACACCACCAAGGCCAAGAAGCAGCATCTGCATGTTTCAGCAGACCATTTCAAAGTTAACTGAAGTTTTACTTAATTAATTACTGTGCTGAAAAAAAACAAACTCTCTATTACTCTAAATCTAAGTACACTTCAAAAGCTGTAGCTAGAGACAATTTTTAATAACTGGGGGGGAAAAAAATATCTTGTGACAAATTAACAACTTAATTGGAGCCTGGAGAACAAGCAGTTGCCGAACCAGCAGTTATAGCAAAAATGTCAATTTATGGAAAAGCCTGTAAAGTTGCCAATAGTGTGAAGAACTAAACTATCCTGATGACCCTCAATTCTGACTGTGAACTAAATCAGACTTGAAAAGAGCAGTTCAGTTATTTAAATGCAAATTTATTAATGACACTTTTTTTTTTTTTTTTTTTTTTTAAAAAAATTTNCTTAGGTTAATCTTACTATAAAAACAACAGAGATAACTACCAGGCTAAGCTACCTTTACCGCTCTATAAGAGAGGGATATCTATCCCTTCATAAGACAAAAATGCTCTGTATGTACATAACATTTGCTAAACCAGAACAGACACTTAAGCATAATCTGTTGTGGGGAAAAAAAATCCAGAACAGAAGTGAATATAAGTATTTTGATTATGACACATTTAGTTTTGAATTTTAACACAACAGAAGATTAAAAAGTAAAACACATTGTTCTGCAAACTTAAACATGTGACATTTGGAAAAAGGACCTTGTGATTTTCTGAGAACTCTCCAGTCTTTTCCTTCCCTCTGAAACAAAATGGTGTCAAAATTAATGTTTTTATATTTTACTTTTAATGAAATCTTATTATCCAAAGATGAAAATATTTTCACAAGCAGCTGTGCTACTCAGATTGCTAAATAATTGAGTTTAGCTTTGCCACTTCTCCTCAGCCTCTAAAACATCTGCTCTACTGACAGAAGGGAGATCCAAGGACAGGAATGAGATGAGGAAGCTTTTAACAATAAAGCACAAAATGTAAGAATAAAAGTAAAGAAAAATAGTGCATGTATTGTCAACATCCAGCAAACAGTTGTGACAAACAGCAGTTGAAAAACTGGGTTGGTTGGAACCGGAGATGTTGCCAGTCAGTAGTGATTCTGAATGTTTAGCACCATACCTTGTACCTAATTGTTCTCCTTCCCTCCATAAGTAACTTCATTGGGAACTGTCAAATCAGTAATCCATCTCACTTAAAGTACATAAATTTTAGAGTGTTTCAAAACAATTTGAAAACATTTCAGAAATTGTTTTGAAAACACAATAACACAATTGTAGCCAATTTTCAGTTTTGCTGACATATCTGCCCACTTAAAACACGTTAAGACACCTGGAAGCAAAATTTTAAATAGCTTATCTGTAGCTTTCTTCAGCAGAAGTGGGCTTCTTTCAAGAGCAACTACTTCCTGCAACAATGTAATCTCTACTAATATATGACAATATCAGTCACGCTTCTTTTGTTCTGACCTTAACAATGCATTAAACGTGTTTAGAGAGTAAAATGTTTGCTTTGCAAATGTATTAAATAACATTAGGCCATTAACTTGAGTTAGCTACCATGGACTTGATAACTGCAGTTTAAGTAGACAAGTAGCCTTTCATATGATTTTTAGGCAGATCCATCTGTTGTTAAGACAATCTTTAAATGAACTTCTTCCAGATATTACATCAGATATTATTTTCATATAATGACAGAACTTAAGGCAGTGTAAAATTGCATTCTTGGACAGAATATGAAGCCAAAATGCCAACTAGTAACCTGAAAGAGATATAAATATTTAAATAAGATGTATAACCTTCTTCTCTACACAAGGGAATTATGCCACGGTGGAAAAAAATTGCTTTAGAAAGTAATTTAGCTAAATCAATGCAAGCTCCTTTGTGGATAATGATGGCTTATGTTTACTTTATCTAAATTGTTATAAGACACTCTTCACCAAACTAAGACCGCCTACACAAGAGGGCTGATCTAATTTATCTAAGTTCATTCAATTGTCTTGCGTACACAGGTTTAATGGACTCCATTGTCACTGGCAATGTAATGAGGCAACAGCAACAATAAAGAAAAAGTATGCTCTACAAACCAGTCATCCCAGCAATTAAATAGCATGATATTGTTCTCATTGATGGCTATAAACAGATTTTCATATCCAGACAACTACGGACCTCTTTAAAATCTGAAGTCATGTTAAAATGCTCCTAAACGCAAGGGCCATGCAAATACAAGTAGGTTGACTGGATATTTTGGGGAGGTGAATGTCCCAGCGCTGGGCAGTAAACCTGAGTGGTGGCAATTGTCCAGGGAGGGATTGCTTGGGAATAGTAAGACTCCTGCTGCTTTGGCAGGGCTTGACTCTTGTTCTTTGCTGAGTGTGCTTAGGAGTATACAGAAAATAAACGTTCAGGAAGAAGGAGACCTTCACAGAGCTTCTTCGAGGCACAGTAGTCACCAAGAAGGTAAAATTATAGTCAATGTAAGACTGTTAATGTTGTACTTGCAGACAGAATTGAAACTGTAATCACCAAATAAATGGCATTTGTTAGCAACAGCATGATAATCTGCTGGCAATCAGAACAGTTATAAAGGTGGAATAAGTCATCTGTAGTTAAATTTTATTTGTAAGGTCTTAGTTTTCTGTATTAAATCAAGGATATGTTAATATCTGAACACACGTATGATCAATTAATTCTAGAGAATTGGGCTATTCTTCACTTTAATCCCTTTTATGCTTCTCTTCAACTATTGTCTAGAATAGCGTAAACAAATTATATGCTAAGATTTTTTTCAATTACCCATTTTTACCAGGATCTTTTTTTTTCTTGAAATATTCATTACAGATAAATCAGTACAGTAGTAGTTTTCAGCTTGTAATGTTTCCTAAGTCACATTATTCACCAGGTGGTTACTGGATGTGAGAGGAAATCCACCAGAAGAACGTCACTTAATCTCTAAAAAGAGTAAAGTGTTTACTTTCACACTAGGTATTTAACAACTTATTCTACTTTTAGTAGAGGTTTGGGGGGGGTGGGGGGTGGTGGCTTTGTCAGTACTCAGCAGAATTAAAAGTGGGAGCAGAAGGATGTCAGCCTAACAACACAGCACTTGCCACATTACAATACCCAATCTAGTCCAAGTTTGCTTTAACTCAATCCATGGTCCACTCAATGCTATTATTGAGCTGTAGAAAGCAGCAGGTGCTGAGAAAGCAAGCGGAAGGCAGGTCAAACAGAAGCATTAAAACCAAAAAGATGCTGGGAAAACACCTAATCTTTCCTCTGAATGTTGTTGGTTCTTTTCCCAAAGAAAACAAAAAGCAAGAATTTCTTCCCAGCTAGTTAGCTAATTGGTATTTGTTGGTACAATCTATAACTCCCACAGAAATCAGTGCATGGAGTAAACAGTGCCTGGAAAGACGAAACCTTTGTATTATACCTAAATGCAAGTGAGGCAGAATCTGAAGCTTTCTTTCAATTAGATTGTACTTACATGTTTGCGTGTTACCTCTGAGTAGCGGAACAAAAGCCACTTGACTATGCCCCCAATGGAGGCACAGTATTCCATCATCTACCTTGGCAGTTATGTCTTTATACACTGATTTATGCACAAACACAGCAGCACGACAGATCCTGGTAGGTGCTTATTAAAAACCTAAAATGCACTTTCTTGCAGACTTCCAAGACAGCATTTTTTGAAACAACATTATTCCTTTTTGAAGCGGTATGCTTTCTGGCATCTACTGCACAATTTTTCTCTTTGTTGCAGCATGCATATTTAATCTTTTTTTAAAAGAAAATCTTTCAACAATTGCAGTGAAGCATATCCTTCATACTACAGAGTTTCTGAAGTTTTGTTGCTAGTATTTGTTTCGGAAACGTGCAGCTTACAGCTATCAAACTGGGATGTAAAATAAAAAATACTCCAGAAATAGATCATTCGGATGTTTATCTACCTTGCCTGGGCTTACAGTTGTTTTTTTCCCCCCTTACACAAAGCACTGCTAGCACACTTCCCCTTGCACCCAGATCCTTCCACGCTCAATCAATTTTCTGGCTTCTGCACTTAAGAAGATAAAAAAGAAAGGCTATGGAAGGACAAAATGATGTTATACCTTTTGTTGATAACACACACACTTCAGTTGCCCACCGCCACCTCTGGCGGTTCAGGCAGCAGAGGAGGAGGGCTGGCAGGGCGCCTCCGCAGCCTCCCCGCTCTTTCATGTTCCCAGACAGGTACGTTGCTAGAGGGCAGCCTGAAATTAGGCTGCTGGGAGCAGAAATTCAAGTACAGTAAACTTAGGTACAGCATTGGTTCGATTCTGCCACAGTCATCACTAGAAGCAGTTCCTATACTATACGAGTTCCTATCACTATACTAGTGATACAGAAGTACAGTCGTCAGGTAGAATCACCAGACTATTTGCTCCGTGTTATACTAGCAGTATAAATTGAACTTAACTAGCACACAAGCAGGTCTTTATTGTTAGATTTTATCACTGGGAACTGTGTTAGATTAGACGAACAGCAATCATGAGTAAAGAAGTCAGTCCTTAAAATCTGAAAGTTAGCTGCAAATCCTAAGAATCAGAAAAAAGAGTTACCTTGGAAGTTACTTTTCCTCAGCTGTAGTATACTACCGTGCAACAGCAAAAATAAAGCCTACTATTTCACCAGTAAAGATTATCTCCATGAAAGATAAGCTCAAAGGACTAGGTTACTAATCCTGCTTCTGACATTTAACAGTTCTGTTGTATCAAACAAACATGGTTTCAGTTTCTTTGTAAAGCAGAAATGCTAATACTTGTCTACTTTCCCCAGTGGCATTGTGAGGATAAATGTATTGTCATAAAGGTCTTTGAAAATGAAAAGATGTAAGCATTTTTATTGATACTTTACTTCCCAATCCACTAGGGTATATTAAAAATAATTTCACAATTGGCAAGTGCAACCTCTATCTATACATACATCTCAATTTATCAGTCCTTCTTCTTACAAATTGCGAAGATGAGAGAACAGCTCAGCAAGTATATTCTCTAGTCAACACTGCTTGTACGCAAAAGATAAAATCAGCTGCTGAATATGATCAAAATAACTTTAGCTAACTACAGCTGATCCAGCTTGCCTTGCTGTTACATGACTGCAAAAACACTTACATGATTTGAGGATCTGATCATCAATCAAATTGATCATATCTACTATAATAACCAGATTGAAAACGTAGTATTAATAAATAATAGCTTGAACAAAGAAATAATCTTTCTATTGAGTCTTTTTCTTTTCCTCCTTCTACAGGGAAGGAAACCAATCCAATGTCAGAAAGAAAAATTATTCAGGTTAAACAGTGGATATCAAAAGAATTAATTTTACTTAATTACTATCTGCTTGAAAGAATTCTTTCTATTTAAACTGAAATTGGGAACTATGCAGGCCAGTTGTAAGGGCAATAAGGGCATACTTATACTAGAGAGTGTGAAGATCTTCGTAGCTATGCAACAGTACAAAACATCTAACACACCACTAGAGAAGAGGAAGGAAGAAAGGACTAGGGAAGAACCTCCCTAACCCTAGTCTAATGCCAGCTCTCCCTTTGCTTACCTTTTGGAGGGCAGACATTTGACATATTCCATAAAGATTCACTTTGAGCGAGTCCCAGTTTGATTTTGCACATGCTGGAAGGTACCGTTTTGGTCCTCTGTGAAATGACTGCATGAGTTCTTTCTCCTGCTGTATCCAGTGAACACACTGGATTATTCCCAAATACGTTTTTTGTTTTCCTTACAAAAAGTGTCCTCATTTTCCTCTATACACGTTTCTTTAGTATATAATAAACAAACAAAGGAACATGACAGAAATTAATGCCTGCAGTGCAAGGCATGAAATACAAAAACAGTTGCTTGGCAACCAGCATGAGAAATGGAGTTTATGCCTGTACAAACAGCCAAGCGAGTGGCACGAGGACCATTTGTGAGCACTGTGAAAAGGATAGGTGGGGGAGAGGATGGATCAGGGGGGTTTATTTTAATTAAATTTGACTCTGTAGTTTTTCCTAATTTTGGTAGTTACCTCACAAACATACATGTGTCACAATGCAATAAAGGTGTATTTTAGATTGCTTTCCTTCTGTGTCCTTATAGTACTGTCTTTAATCAGTAAGTCAAGTTTTATTTTCAAAAAAGCTATGTTTTTTTAATAACACTTAAAAAAAAAATCTAAAGAGGTGTAAATGAACACTGATTTCCATATGTACTTTCCTTCTTAAGGATTAATGAATTGGACATTTGCAACTACTTTCCCAAGCAACAGTGGATCCATCTAAAATAATTCTGGCAGCTTGGAACAATTCATCAGCCTGTTGTAACTGTAAATATATTCATCAAGAAACACTGACTTTTTCAGTAATAATATATGTGCAATTGTTGATACACCCAAATGATACCAGACTCTGACCATTTGGAACAATGGAAAAGATATACATAGGCCTTGTCTTCGCAATATCTGAGGGTTTTCAGTAACTTTGTTTATATACACCAATATTGAAGAGAAGTACCACCTCTGGCCCAGAAATCCTTGTACCACAAATTCTTGGAGGTGAGAAAGATAATTCTGAGGAAATGTCATTTTATGCTTACTTTGTTATATACTCTCTTTTATATACTTGCTATATACTCTCTTGTTATATACTTCTCTTTTAGCATCCATTGTTGGCCACTGTTGGATGTTAGACCAGACTGACCTGTGATCTGATCCATATGGTCATTCTAATTTTCAGATTAGAAATGTTAGAAACATGAGAGACATGAAACTAAGCTGCATTCAACATGCTTTTCCCCACAAACAAGATTATATGAGCAAGTTACAGGGAACACCTAGCCTGCCTGTTATATCTGTATTGTTCCTCTGAATCCATTTGCCCAACAAGGCTTGCAATTACGTCATGTTCTAGAAAACACCATCCATTAGTACTGACAAGTAGGTGTCTGTTAGTGTGATCAGCAGTAAACTGTATTGATTCACTTCCTTTCTGTGCACTAACACATCACTATAACTGCTGTGTTATCTTTTACATTATCAATAGATGCAGTCATTCACAACATTATTTTAACCCTGCAAGTAACAGCAGCAGGTGGAAAATTAGAGTAAACTTATCTCTAGCTGATGCAGTAAACAATATTTTAGGAACCTCTGGTGCCAGTTTAGGGAAAATCAAAATTATTGAAGCGGTTGCCATAGCATATCTAAAAGTCCCTTTTTTGTTGCAGTCCTCCAACTGCTATAGCATTACCAAACTTGGACAGGCAAGGAAGAAGATAAATATCATCATCAGAGAAAGTACTTTAATTCCTAGTGAGGATTAACCAAAAAAAAAAAAAAAAAAAAAAAATAAAACCCCTATTTTTTGAAAANAAACAAAACCCAAACCAAAACCAAGCCACAACGCGCTGCTACTTGTGGTTTGAGTAGTTTCCAATTTGCGGACTGAAATTATTTCAAAATACTGACAGAAAAAAATAGATCAAAGAATGTATTTTTACTCTTTACAATCAATATTACCCTAATGCAATCTTCAGTAAGCTACGGTCTCCTTTTGAAGACTGAGACATCTAACTTGCAAATTTCATCAGAATGTGTAGGACGAAGGAAGGGGAATTAACACTGGTATATTCTTCCATTTTCTTCCTCCTGCCCATGCAGAATTCTGAAAAGTTATTTCTCTCATCAGTTACTAAAGTAATACTCTACAGCTGGTTATTCACCTAACTTTCACTGTTTTGCAGTTTGATTTACTAATAAATGTTATTCCAGGTTTAATGCATGGGATCTACTTCCACCTGTCTAAAACAATCAGTATTACTCTTAATACATTCACTACCATACTTTAATTGCTCCTTCATGTGATCCTGAATACAACAGTAAAAGATTCAAATGAATTTCAGCCCCTGGTTTTGCAAAAAAATGATACAAGGACAAAAAATTTCAACATTCTTTTAAATGAAGAAAGGACGATAATTACAGAGATGGTATCAGTGACCACAAATTCCCAGGAAAAAACAAACCTCCTTGTTTTGTGTACCACAAAACTTCTTTATAGTTTGAGGAGATACAACACTTGCAGAATGAACAAGTAAGGGACTGATAGATTTCCACTCCATTTGTTTTACAGTCTATGCAAACACAAGGTAATCATGAACAATATTCTTCCTAAACCACTCTTGACTAAATAGGAGAGTAAACTTTTCAGTTCCGTTCAGTTGCTTCCATCGTGCTCACACACATATTCTTAGAGCTACCACAGTTGATATATCAAAGGAGACTAATGAGATTGAAATTTAAATGGAGCAGGCATACACCTTGAAAGTCCCTTCCCAAAGAGAACCAAATGACCAAAGGTATCAGCATGTTTTGAACTAAATGGAAAGCTCTCCATTTAGCTGTTTCTCAAATTCCGTTTAGCTTGGCATGTCAACGCTTACTTTCATTACCACAAATATATGCTAATCAAGCTATTGATCTTATCCTTCGGAAGGAGCTTCGAGTTTAAGTTTGTTCTATTTTTAAATTCTTAGGAAACATTCCGCAGAATGACAGGCCGAATGGAAAAAAATATATACTTTATGTGGTCTTAGTATTAATTATCTATACCACCTACACCAAAATAAAACCTTACTAGGAAATTTTTTTCATCAAAACTTTACTAGGCCAAACTGTAATCTTATTTACGTTTATTTCACACTACAAAAGTGCTAAATGCAAGGGCTTAGATGGCTAAAGGCTTATTTTATATTTATGAGCCTTAGCAACAGAAGAGTGGAACAACAGCAAGACATTAGAAATGTGACAGCAATAGGTAACATTGTCACTGTTACTCAGCATGAAATGTGCCATCCTAGAAATGGGAACCTCTGGTGGTTGTTCCACAGGTGCTGGGCAATACAGGTACGATGGAACAGACTCGAGACACTCATTACTTTGCTCAAATTTTCCAAACAAACTTCCTTGTAAATGCAAGATGCTATTGAGACACCAGTAATCTTTAATAGCTTAGCCAAAATTCAGTTTCTGAGCATTCACAGAGGATAAACTTCCAGCAGTCTCCACAAGATAATAGGCTTAATGATAAACACCATTCAGCTTCTAAGTTTTAAAGCATTTGTCCTGACAGAAACTTAAACCAAGCCATTTTGCTTATGTAGTCAGTTGAACAGTAATATTGAATTTCAAAGGAAATAAAATACGAATATAAAATGACCAAACCTCTTTTGTCTCTAAACTTGCTATAATAGCAGTAACATCAAAATATGCCTGCCAAGTACTATACAAACAGGAATCAATCCATTTGGATGAACAGCATGCCAATAAGATCGGTGATCAAACTACAGGAGTTATCAGGGAAACTTGGTTTAATTGAAGCAACCACCAGACGGACGGTGTCTACGTCAAGTGTGTAGGTACTCAGGTAGAGCAGTTGATCTTGCCTTCCAAAACACAGGTACTGGAGTTCAAAGGCAAGAAAATGGACGGCAAAACAGGATGGACTCAGTCCAGCCACACAGCAAGCATAAAAGGGATATAATATGGATATCCCTGCTTACAGGAGTTACATGCAGTATTTCCAAGAACGAAAATTGGCTCATCCAGATTTGGACCTAGGATACTACTGTTTTTAACTCTCATCTTTCCATAGTTAATGTGGGTTGTTTTTTGGTTTTTTTTTAAAAATATACATCAAAATACAAATAAAGGCTTTCATGTGTGTTATTCAGAATGAAACAACAAGAGAATCTGTGTCAGCAACAGTAACAATTAGTTACAAGCAAATGAGAAAAATACTGGTCCAAGAAAACAAGCAAGCAATGAACAATTTCATTCTCCAGTTCTCATGGGATTGTTATGGACAGCTAATTAGGATGACATTGTTCTAATGGCTTACACTACAGCAAGATACATCGTTATACACAATTTCTTCTGTAAGCCAGGTATAATGTTCAGTTTAAAACTATGTTAATTTAATATACAGCCAAGAGATTTTAAACTACACCTATTTAGTCTAGACAAACCAACCAAACAAACCTAATTCCCAAAAGGAACTAAGGAAAGGACAAAAAATTCAGCTACCATTATCCTAAATACATTATTTTGTTCAGAGAAGACTATTTGAAGCTCCTTTGGCAAAAATTATTCTATTATGGGAAAGTAACAGCCTAATAACGTGTTCTGTTAGACTTCTTCATCCACCTATCCCTGAATATATCAGCCCCTTTAAAAAAAAAAAAGTGTTAAAGGAAGCAGCTGAAAATTGGGGTTTTAAGCTTAAGCTGGTGGTTATGGTAATATTAGATTTACATTTTTCTAAATCTTTCCTCTAGGAAATAGCTAAAAAAAGAGTAAATCCCAGTACTACCTATGAAGGGGGGGGAGGGGGGGAAGAAATCACTTTTGGGTTCTGGAAAACTGGTTAAGGAAACTCAGTAGGTCTCTTTCCAGTAACCATGGATGAGACCCATAATTAACATGCAATTCCCTGAACACAAGAGCTAACTTCTAAATTGCACTTAAAATTGCACAGGTTGCATTTCTAGTGTGAATGTGTAATCATGCTTAAAAAAATAAAAACCCTCTGTTTATGCTAGAAATTAATAAAACATAGGGAACCTAGGACAATCAAAGTATTTTGAAGTATAGCATAATGACTTTAAGGTTAAACCTTTTCAAAGACTTCATTATTAAAAGTATATGTAATATACTCCCTGCAATATATAAGTATGTATAATGCATCCCTATGTACAATTTAGTCTGATGACAATCATGATCTTTTTAGTCCTAAATTTTTGCAAAAGCTGTTTAAGCATTTCTAATTAGAAAATAATTCTTTTGAAAACAAGTTTATAAATTGTCACTAGTGGAGTAATACAGGCTAAAGAATAGCTTGAAGGAGTCAGAAGAACAGTTCTACAGTTTTTCTGGAGGCTGAAATTTCTTGAAGTAAATAATCTATTGGCCAATTTCCTGTATACTTCATGGGAAAGAGATCTCCATGAGAAGCTAATTGGAAAAGAGCTTTGGTCTAACCACAGTTTTGATTGTAAAAACGTAAGAACTGGTGTTGCACTCCAATTAAACATTTCAATCAGTGAGATTAAGTGTGGCACTGAAGTTTTTCACCACTGAATTTTGTTCTGTTTTTAGCTAATACACAGCAACAGAATTTTGCTTCCAAAAGTCGAGGAGATTTTACCACAGATTAGCCAAATCTGTGGAACTTCAATGTGGAAATTACAAGGCACATATATTGCTTCCTTTAATTCAAAGAGTAAAAGGCTGATCTATCCTTCAAAACACCAAAATCCTAGCATGAATCTGATGAGGAATAAGTGCTTCCCTCCTCCTCCTCCTGCAACTCCGCTCTGTAGCATACAATTATGCTTGACTCCAGCAGAGAGGATGGCAAGCCCAAGCCAGCAGCTGGGACCGACCGTTTGTTTGAGAGAACCCCTATTCTTAACACGGCACCCGATTAACGCGGAGTCAGGCTGCACCAACAGGGACAGCAGAATTACTTTGAGTTTTCTGTTGTGCTGCACGCCAGGGAGCGGCCGATGGAAAGAGGGGCAAGAGCCCAAACAACAACTGTGAATAGCTTCATGGTGGTGCTGGGCAGCACCAAGCAGCACAGGGTACAGGCTACTCCCCACCTTAACCACGGTGTAGACCAGTGTGCCCACGCCATTTTCCCCGGCAAAAGAAATCTTACTGAACAGATTTTACGATAACAAAACACCTAGTTATTTTTTTCCTACTAATTATTCTACTAATAAAGTGACGGAAACAGTCTCTTTTCAGTGGTGCCCAGTGACAGAACAAGAGGTAACAGGCACAAACTTGAACATACGAAGTTCCATCTAAACATGAGGAGGAACGTCTTTACTTTGAGGGTGGCAGAGCACTGGAACAGGCTGCCCAGAGAGGTGGTGTAGTCTCCCACACTGGAGACATTCAAAACCCACCTGGACACTGTCCTGTGCAACCTGCTGTAGGTGACCCTGCTCTGGCAGGGGGGTTGGACTAGATGATCTCCAGAGGTCCCTTCCAACCCTGACCATTCTGTGATTCTGTAAATTATTTTCTGGACACTAATATAGGCTACTGCTTCACTTATGAAAAACTTGTGAAAACCAACCCCATTTCTAATAGACAAGATCCAACCATTTGAAGAAGTGCATTTTGATTTGGCTACCTTCCCCCATCCCCTGCCCCCTAAGTACTATAGTGTTTATTCAGTGGTAGAAAGTTGAACGCTGAATCATGAGAATTTTTACCTAACCCTGACGCACAGAATAAAAGCAATAGATGTTTTGCCATCTGTGCAGCAAAGCATAGCTTTCATTAACTGTGATTTAAATATATTTAGTGGAAATAAGTATTCTAATTTAGTAATATAATCCTTGCAAAAAACACTTTCCTCATATGTGTTTGTAAGCAAATGATTGACGCAATTACTAGGCAATAGCATTTCTCAATAATTACATCCACCCCAGGTACTAAAAAATTCAAACAACTGAATGAGAGAGATAAGAGTCTGTACCTGTGCACCCACTAAAACTTGTTTGCTTTGTTTTAAATAAGCTCCTGGAACCAAACGCAAACCTCCACAGATTCATTAATACCTTTTATTTTTAAATCACATTTTCATTTAAGCAGCTTAAATATTTTAAAAGCAGACTCTGGCTCTGTACATAAATAAAAGAATGCAGCAATATCCTTTAAAAGATAAGATGGGAGGCAGTACAATCAACTACATTATTACTTTTTTGTGGCAGATTGCATTCTAAAGGGAAAAAAGTAATTTCACATACGGGAAACCAAAAAGGTAAGTTTAACATGCTTCTATTCTTTGTAGGAAAGACATCAGTGATAAAAATGACAGGTTAATATATTTCCTAGCACATATATTCACGCGCTTATTTTGAAAGCCATAGAGGCAATTGTCAGCTTTTTGATACAGCTCAGTAGACCAGTGACTTCTGCTAACAGTGGATTCCAGATGTTCAAGAAAAAAAAAAGAATAAACCAAAACAAATGCCCATTTACGATTCAAATACATACACTTTACTGTGCAATAATCAGACAAGGAATAGAAAGATGACTTTTAAAGGCAGAATAACCAGGTAATGGTTTAAATAGTTTTAGAAAGGAGAATCACACTTTTCAATTTTTTGAAAGTGGTATCTACTGAGGTGTTAAAATACAGATTTAAATATTACACATTTATTCAAATTCATACTAAAATTCCAAATTCATACTAAAACATGTTTTCTTATATATTTGTTTATATACCTACACATGAATGTAAGGCACGTGCATGTATTTATAAACGTAAATACATACACAGCCTATGTAAATATGCTTTATTGCTGAAGGATATTGAAGTATTTTGACTAATTGCTTTCTAAAATACCTGCCGAAATCATACTGAAATAAAGTATTTTATAATAAATTATGCTTTTGGAAAGAACTCTACCACCTGTAGCAACTATAACGAACTTCAGTATCTTACAAATGTTAAACCTCCCTATAGTGGAAAGTGTAGACTAAACAATCGGTTAAAAAAAAATCACACCAATAAGTTTAAACCTTATCTTTTTAAATGCCATTGCAAAACTGACCTTCTGCAGAATACAATACAGATTATTGTTTTAAGACATTACAATGCAGAAATAGTCCCTCTGATTTTGAGTCAGGATTATAGTCAAATTAGCGATTCATACACGAACTTTCTAAGCTAGAAGTGGAATGACAGTAAAACCACTTTCTTAGTCTCAGATGTTTTCTGTGGATTTCTAATATTCATTTGTCATAGTGATACTACTAGGATGGAAAATAAATTATTGATGGCTGAGCAGCAGGAAGCCTAAACTACTAGATCAGAAACAGATATACAACACTTCTTATTACTACTGACTTATAGAGAATAAGGCCTCCATGAAATGGAGATTCGGGTTCATGAAAAACCATTTATAGCTTTATAAATTAATCAGTACGTTATCATCCAGAAAACAAAACATGCTGAAGAGGTAATGCTAAATTTCTCACTACTTGTAGAAAACCGATTATCCTTACACATACGCAGAATAGAGCAAGCTGCCTGAAGTCCACTGGAGGAATGTTGTTTTCTGGCAGATTGTCAGTGCTTTGTTTCAGTCTTTTATGTTTATTTCATTTTGTTCATGCAAATCTTTGGCCACTTGGCTACTATAATATTTGAAGTCTTTTTAAGCTTCAACATAGGAATGGCACATAATCAATGCTACAGTAGATTTTCTGGACATTTGAATTATTTTCATGTGTCCATAGAATGACTTGAATGGGGAATTAGAATGAACAAAAACTTGGTTTGTTATTAATGTAAAAGTTGCAAGACTAATCTCTAGAAGATCACTTAAGCTGTTATTGGCATATGCCTAAACACCTGTAGGAGACAGAGCAGGACCATGTCATCATACTAAACGCTTCTTTGAAACAAACATTCAAACTTCATCCCAGTAAAGATCACAATGTTCTGGATGTGACCAAATCTGAGGCAAAACTCCTGTGACTCCAGTGAATGAAAACAAGGATTTGTTACATTTAACACTTTACCCTTCACACAGCAAATTGAATATCTTTTAAGTCATAACTACTAAATGTTCTATTGGGTAGGAGTTATAATGAATCCACAACATGCTTATTCAATACTCTAACTTTTATATTATGATGATCATGTTAAAATCCACGGTCTTTTACCTTCCACTGTGTTCAAAATGAATAAAATGATATTAATCATTTGTTTCACAGAAATACTTGTTTAGTCCTTTTCTTTAGAGAATTTTTTGTCTTGAAAGTATCAAGTACCACTTTTTAAAGGAGTGGTATAACTGTAAGTAAGATTATTTATTAGAAATTGAAAGACAGTCTTGTCGTTAATGGAAAGAATTTAATTTCTTCCTATTTGATGAAAAATATTGATGTACTTAGTGTAATTATTCCACCTGAATATTAAGTTTATCTAAGCTATGTGAAAAGCCAGTGCAAGGTCTTCTTCAGCAGTTGAAATTTGTGCTGCAATTACTAAAAGAATTGTAGAATACCTAGTTACCCATAAACACCAGCCATTTCCAGGCATTAATTGAGTTTTAGCCATTAAAAAAAAAAAATGATGAGATTAGCTTTAGCTGCAATTTTGCAGCAAAAATATGCATCTATTTTCATTCTACTTTCATACAGGAATTCTGAAGGCTTAGGACTGCTGTTTTAAATGAAAACTGCTCTCTCTGGCTACAGGGGTGGGTCTTCATTGCAAGATTCCCAACACGACACTTCCCCCCCCCACTGCTTTTTTTAAACAGTTCACACATTAACCATTAACATCATACTTCAAAGACAATTCTGTACTATTTTAGTCCAAAGATTTTAGACTAGTATTTAGAATATGCATGTGTGATCTTCCTCATTGCTTGACCCTTTCTTTAAGTATGTTTCTACGACCCTTATTTTTAAGGCACAAGTCAAGTTCTCATCATGTGACGAAAGATAAAGGTCCTACTGCCTTCATTTTCTACTGGTTGTAAAACTAAGGAATCGCCAACAACCACAACAAATATATACAAGGAGTAAGTGTACAATTTGATGAATATCAGTGTGATCTTGAAGCACTTTAGGCTACATAACCAGAACTAAGTTTGCTTTCAAGACAGTGGAGATTAAGACANTGCCAACAGCCACAACAAATATATACAAGAATATCTATAACAGAGTAAGTGTACAATTTGATGAATATCAGTGTGATCTTCAAACACTTTAGGCTACATTGTAGTTAACCAGAACTAAGTTTGCTTTCAAGACAGTGGAGATTAAGACAGTGGAAGGCATGAAAGTTAAAAATACAACAACAACTAAAGTGTCATTTATTTACAATCTATCCAAGCTGCATGCTCTTTCAGGCTCTGTTCTAGCAATAGTTACATAAGGAAAATGACTAAAAGTGAGTCTTATGGCCAAAATACTCTGCTTTTCAGGAAACAGGATGAAGGAGAGAAGGCCCAGGAGAGAAGAGTGATGGGATGGCTATGTGCCATTACAGACACACTCCGAGTACCAGCCCCTGTCAAAACTAGAGGAGATGCTGGGGAATATCATGCTTGCCTGTGAACTACTTCACAGCCTCGAACAGACATCTCGATTAGACATACTTTCAGTCCTATTCCATGCCTACTTAAAGGTCCCTGCCATTGACGTTATACTTAAAAGAACACTTGCTAGCTTTGCACTACAGAAATTCCTGAGTTTAGCCCTGTAAACCTGTTTCCTAAGTTTTTCATATCAGTAATAAGCTCAATTATTGTGGTGTAGAAGTGGAAATGACCTTCATGATCTTTGATCTTTCTTATACTTAGATACTATGATACTGAGTACTTCCTTGCAGTAGAGGATAATACAAAACCAAGCTTTCTCAAAACTTTTGCCTGTCCTAAGCATTTATGTTAATGTAATTCCATACCTTGCTGTGTATGCTCCCAAACTCTACACATCTCTCTCCCTTTCTTCATAAACATGCATTCTTTCTCTTTTTTTTTTTCCCTCCCACACACCCACACATAGCCAATGTGTCAAGATAAGAGAGATTTCTGGCAGTATATTTTAAAAGGAAGAGTATTAAATTGGTGAAAAGGCAAAAAGTAAAATTTTGATAAAGTAAAACTCTCCTTCCTCTAACTTTTTAAAGATTATTTAGTTGATTAAAAGAAGTAGCATTCCTTCTGAGGTATAGCCTCCACTCCCCTTCCCTCCCACATCCACTCACTATCCAGCATTTTATGCTGCATTAGCCCTAAGAAACATCTTCTAACAGCTGTTTTGCTTTTGTATTAAATTTACACATTCTTTGGAGTTATTCCCTTGAGTCTGTCAACTATAATTTTCATCACATCTTTACTTTTTGTTTTACAAGTATTAAAATGTACTGAAAGAGATTCCCAAACCAGGAGACTGAAGGAACTGCCAAAGGTCAGGTTTTACTTTTCTCACAAGTATAGCAAATAAAAAGAGAACACAACACACACTTTTAATAATGCCATTCTTTAAATGTGCATCAACAACAGGGAGCTGTCAATGTAAGTTTCAAATTAAATGTGACTTTTTCAGTATGTAAATGCCAGAAGATAGGAAAAAAAATTATATTCAGCTACTCAGTTTGTTTTTCACCTAACTGATACTTTCTTAAAAGTTCTTTTATCAATTTTGATGAAATCAGAAGACTGACAATGTTAATGCATTCATTATTCTTCTATTAAAAGCATCTTGTCCAATGTAAAAAAGAATTACCTCTACTTTAGATAAGTCAGTCATAGCAAGCAGAATAAAATGACACTTCCTCTTTAATGAAAACATATACAAACTGAAGTACCACACACATCCCTGAGACCTAGCCTATTAATCTGTCAGTTCTTTCCCTTTGACCATTTTTAAGTGAATCCAGTTTGGGAGGAATTTCTCATGTACCCACAAGAGGGTAAGCCTTCATTCAACATTTCCATTTAAACTACCAAGGACTGTAGAAGAATTAGTAAAATTGGGTGGCAATGATATCAAGTCTGTAATCTTCTAGGCGACTTCAAATAATCGCATTCCAATTTTTTAAATAATGCATCCTTGTAACACTTTACTGTTCCTGTTTATATTACATTACTGCTTCTGTTTATAAAAAGTTTAAAACTAATCCACTGATGTTTTAAACATGATACTTATTCAGAACAGCAAGAGATAAAAGTATAGTAGTACAACAGTAGAAAGTAATGCTAAAATAGTAAAATAGCTGCCCAGGGAGGTGGTGGATTCACCATCCCTGGAGGTGTTTAAAAAAAAAGGGTAGACAAGGTACTTGGGGATATGGTTTAGATGTGGTTTTGTCAGGTTAGGTTAATGGTTGGACTAGATGATCTGAAAGGTCCCTTCCAACCTTAACAATTCTATGATTAGCTGTGCCTGTTTATTAACTGCTTATGAATGGATCATTAGGGCAAACTCTAATCTGCATTTTTAAAGATAAATTTGTGTTTGCTCCCAAGTTTGGGAATACAAGCAATAAGTGTATCTGTATTTTTCTAAATGACTCTTTCAAGAGCAGCCAGCCTGCAGTCATTACTCTAGAAATATTTTGCAGTGTTATGATTTAATATTATTTTCAACATCTTTCGCTAAAACATGATTTTAAGGGTTTGTTTCCCTCTTGTGCTATTAGCTACAGAACTTTGACAGTAGTGGATGCCCTCATATGTGACTGCACCCAACACACACTGATGCCAAAAGCAGCTGCAGTGTAAGATACTGCCACAATTTTTTCCTGAGTTAGCCACTCTACCCTTTTTGAGAGAGTTGGCAGGAGCAAAGTTGTGCCCACAACACTGACGCTTAAGTTAACAGTTTCACTTATTTGAACAAATCACTTGAGTTAACCATTTTTAATTATTAAGTCATAAGCTGCTACTGTCACACTGCGATAGGCAACGGAATGAGACAGACAGCTGAAGCAACTTGTCGCAATGGCCACAGACCCACCTTTCACAGCACGCTCGGAGCTCTGTGAGACCTGCTAGATGAGTAAATGAACTGCTGATAAAGAGGCCATACGATAAGGGAAGTGGGAATAACATGAACTCCAAGTGCCTAGTAGTCAAATTCATCTCCACATGCATAGTCGGTTTACACTGTGGTTTTCTCCATCATAGGGCCATTACGTTAGGCATTTCCCAGAAAGTGCCAGACTGATTACACACCTTAGAAAGATTACAGTAATCACAGACAATTCTGGAGAAATGAAAGTTAGCATTGCTGTACAACAAACGCTTTGACTAGTGAGTTGAGAACGGATTTCTGTAAATAACGCGACAAAGGTGTTCAAATGTTAACTAATCACAGTGAACTTCTTTTAAATCAGTTGTGTGAAGGGAAGCCACCTCAGGTGGGCTGGAAAATAAACTGTAAATGCTTATTCAACACAGTAAGAAACTGTTAATGAGAAAGGGATCAAAGCATTTAACTCAAACTCTAGACAAAGTAGGTTACACAACTTGCTTCACAGAGATATTCCCCTGTAAGATTCTTGGAAACAAATATGTCAGTATAGATAGAGTTTGAGTAGAGGTCCGTACATACACTTTAGAAGTGCAAATTTACTTTTGACTGACTGGAAACTACTCACAGGGGAAGCTCATGCATACCCCATCCAGCACATGAGATGACAGAGCAGGAAAGAATTCCCCCCACAAGCACAGGGCTCAGCCGCTCCTCAGGGTGGGACAAGATGACAAGTCTCAGGTGTTATGCCCACAGCTTGACAAGTCTGCTTACTGCAGGTGGCTTTAAGGTCTAATAAATACCCCATGACTTGCTTGTCAGGTGACAGCCATATGGTGGCCCAACAGGGGCAGACACAGTATGAGGTGTCCACCCATGCTACAGCTGGGAGTGCACCTGTGTGCACCTATCCCTGGTGTGCATTCACAGCCCACCATTCCCACGGCCATGCCTGGCAGTCCTGGGGCCATGGCCCCAGTCACTGTTTAGGCTCTGTTCACCTGTCTCTGGGCATGGTGGGTCAGGGCCACTTGGGGATGTCCCTGCCCCAACCTGCCTCATGCCAGTCTGCCATGAGCCCCAACATAGCCAGGGGCTCTCCACTCATTGTGTGGTTTGCCATGCCCCTGCAGGTGCTCTGTGGCTTACTATCTGTGATAAGTTACCAGAAGCAGACTTTGGTGGGCTCTGCAATCTGTGGATCCTCCACATCCAGAATGAGGGATGGTGGATGCTGCCGTTCCTCCCTCTCAGCACAGGTCAGGAATGCACCTGGTGCTTACACGGCTGGCCACACAGGTCAATGGAATCAGAAAAATGTGCCTTTACTGGCATCCACATAAACACAAGCAGCACTCGCGTAAACACCTACAGCACAGCCAGCCCAATCCCATTCGGAGATCAGGACGGGAGGCCTGTGGCAGTCACATACACAGATCCCTGGCAGCTGGCCCTGGACTCCTGGTCTTTGCAGTAGCCGGTCCCCACCGTTGGCTATCCCTACAGTTACTACCTCCAGACCTATGGCCTCCTGACCCATGGACCCTGACCTCTCATTCTACTTCCTGCACAGTCTTGCTTCAAGGTCACTGGTTGTCACACACATGAGCACACTCACACAGAAAATAAATCAGGAGCAAAGTTTTAAACTAAGACAGAACAGACTGCAGTCATAAGGTGTAAGGTGTGATCACACAAACATACCAACCATTGGCTTGCTTAAATATGACCTGCCCTTTTTATTCCCCCTTCTCTCCATTATTCACACGCTTGTTCTTCCTCATCCTTGTCTCTACCCTTGCCTCCCCCCAAATCAACCACTTGCACCTAATTACATTTTTCTTACTAATCCCAGATTTGCTGCAATATTCCCAAATTCAGGATTTCTGATATTGTTACCCAGGTCATCTCAGCCTCACATGGTATCACTGATACAACTATCAAGCCACCACTTGACTTGCAAGGTATCACTTCCCAGAAGGTTTCCAGTACTCTGCTCAGTTATTGGTGAGGTTTGGTGACCTTTCTCGTAACCCCTAACAGCCTGTGAAACCCAGCCACTCCCCATGGTGTTGTCTGTAATTCCTGTCATCTTCTCACCCTTTTGCTGCATAGGGCCAGTGATTTCTCACATCATGTCTAGTAGTTTCTCACTGTTTATTCAGTGAGCTAAACCTCAGGCCAGAACCTAATCATCTTTATGCGTACCTTAACACTATGTTCTTGTGCCTCATCGTTTACAGAAAGCCTCTGAAAAAAATCAGAGACGGTGCCCAGGAGCTAATAAAGTGCCTTTACTTTGTCCCATGAAATTTCACTCCTGTTTGCCTGAAATAGATGCTGGTAACAATTATCATCTCCCTTCTGTTGCTGATGTTGCCAACACTGTCTGGCATCATGCCAAAAGTTTTCCTGGATATAATTTCTAATAACGACATTCAAAATTCTGAGCAAGACACATACACACAAAAAAAAACACCAAACAAACCCACCCCGAAACCCCAAACACCACAAAAATAGTTGCCTTAAAAATTGGGTGTTTCTGACTTAAAACATTTACATTCTTCTCTTCTTCCTCACTTTTGAGCTATCAAAACAGAACATTTACTACTGTTTTTAGACATTCATGGGAGAGAAGAACCAAAAAAAAAAAAAAAAAAAAAAAAAAAANAAAAAAGAAAAGAAAAAGCTGAAATTCTTATTCATCCATCCAAATAGGTTTGCTCACAGGTGAATTTCTTCTCTGAATAAATTTATTCACATGAGGATGTTTTTAAAAAAAGAACATAGAAAAGCATGGAACGATGCAGCAGTGAAGAATATTTCCCCTTGTTCTTAGGAAAACAAAGTCCAAACACACTGCCTTGGTTCTTTTTCCACACACATCAAGTCTCGGTGGTCCTACTCCCCTCAAGAGTACTAGATGGAAATGAAATTTAGCAACATAAACTAGCTCTGCTCGCACTTGCTGATGCTATTAATGTTAATTTTCTCATTCAGGCTGTATCATAATGCCAAGATGAAAAATTCAGACTGCCAAAGAATAACTAGCAGCAGTGAGAGGCTGCCTGGGGAAAAGACACAGTTGCACATCATATAGTATAATTTTTTCCATCGGGACTGTTTGAGGATCTGGAGAGAAGGTAAGGGGATGGGAAGAAGAAGGAAAGTAGCACAAATTATCCCTCGTTCATGTCCACTTATTTTTTGTTTCAGAAAAATACAGTATCCCAAGTGCAAGATTTTAATCATCAGTTTCACTGAAAGTTATAAGATTAATTCAAATATCATAACATTGAACATACTGCGCAAGCTAATAGTTACTTTATTAAACTATAAACATACAGTTACTCATAGTGAGCCCCTTAGAATTCTACGTTTTCATTTCTAATGCCCTGTTCTTATTTGGGCCTGAGAAATTTGAAGGCAATAAAGCCTTGGTTGTTCAGTAAATGTTTAAACTTTTAGAATAAAATAGAACAGAACATTTCAGTTAGAAGGGAGCTACAACAATCATCTAGTCCAACTGCTATTTTTAAAAACTTAAAGAAAAATTACTAACAAAAGACTATTTAAAATTTTGCAATTTCACTACTATCTTTTGGCATTTATATCCAGAGCCTCAGCACAAATTAGGTCTATCTCTAAACACGTATTTTTAGTTTCATTATCATACACAGTACTGATACTCATACTTCTAACTTTCTTGCAGCCACATATAGTGCCTTTTCTGCTTTGTTACTTAATTTTCCTGAAGTCACTGTAGTACACGAGGAAACGTTATCCAAAACTTAGTATGTGCCCGCTATTCAACACTCGTTACTTTAACTAATCCAACAAAAAACAACAACAACAAAAAAAAGAGATGAGACAACTGATCAGTGTTGGTACCAAGTCAGTCTTTTATTTCTCCATTGATACTACCATTGGCAATTAATAGTAATAATAATAGTAATACCAGGTTTTGTACAATATTAAGAAATGCCTCCAGCAGTTAAGCATAAAGGTAAGGAGAAAGAACAGACATTTTGCTGAAGCTGCCCAGCACATCACTGAAATAACAAGAACGAGGCTACAAATCCTCAATTCCTCACTCTCAGTACACGAGCTTGCTTCCTGCAAACTGCTAGTAACACCTGGGCTGCTAAATTCCTAACTGCTTACACCTGCCATTTCAAGACAGCCTGAAAGCATCAGCGCACACACTGCACATGTTCCCACACCACCATCCAATAATTCATTCTACTCTGTCATTTGGGGCTGGAATTTCATCAGGAGGCGAATTATTTTTATCTACTTACCAGCAGCTTTGAATATTCCTAGTTTTGTTTAGCATTGGACACAACAGCAAAGGGGATTTTTGTTTGTTTTGTTTAAAAGTATGTGAACACAAGTTTCCTCTCTATTATTAGGGATTAGATGAGAATAATGAAGGAGAGACAGAAGGGGAAAAATCCTCTTTGATACCCAGTGCAACCGGCTGACTGTGTGCATTTATAAACATCACAAGGTATGCACTTCAGGATGTCTTGCACAAGACCTGTCATACAGTATATTTTTACTGGTCTTATCTTAACTTCAGTGTTTCTGTTACTTATATTGCTTCAGAATGGAAAATTCGCACCTACTCTATATTGTGAATTTCTACAGTACTATTTTCAAGATCAGACACCTGAGCAACTTGATTTGACCCCATAGCTGACCCTGCTTTGAAGAGGTTGGACTACATACCTCCCTAAGGCTTTCTCCAGCCTGAATTTTCCATTATTCTAATATCCATTTACATTTGAAGAACAAAAAAAAAATAGGATGGAAAATGGAAAAATTGAGTTCTGTATGTACATATTTGCATGTCAGTTAGCATTTAGATAACTCAGCAGCTTCCAGACGTCGCTGATTCTATGGTGACTATGACAGTAAGCCAAATTCATGTAATATTTACATGGTCTTGGAGTCCAACATTTGCACATTTTAGTGCACATAAACACTCAAGAACAAACAACCATGGAAGGGTCTTCCACATATAACATTATAATCATTGGACACCGCTCAAAACCAGAAAATCTATGTGAGGAAAGTTAATATACAATGTTATTAAATAAGCCCCCAAAAAAGGAAACAAAAATATTGCTTCCCAATTAAGAGAGTTATATCCAAAACAGCTTTTAAAAAAAGATCAGATACAGCTGTGTATTCTGTACTGGACTTGGGTTTCTTCTTGTTCTACCATTACATCTAACCTCTATTGAATTTAACTGTTCTGTCCTCATCCTCACTACTTTTAGCTAAACTGGTCTGAGCTTTTTTTTATTTGAAAGATTAAACAGGCTAAATCTTACTGAAACAGTGAGCTAATTCATAAGACAGAGAACAGATCATGCAAAAATCTATTCCTCTCCTAATAATCCATCTCCAAGCACATTAAAGGACCATTCTTAAAATTTCCACAAGTAAAAAAAACCCAAACTGATTTGCTTTGGAAATCCAGACAACATGAAGCTAGAACAGTCTACCTGGGTCATTTCAGTTTCTTAAAACAGGACAAAGTCTCGTCTCCATGGAATAAGAAACAGTAATAAACAGATAATTAAACCGTGACTGGAAATATTCTTATATTTTTTCACAGTAAGATTTTTAATATGTACCTGGCTTCAAAAGCATTACAGTCTATATTTTTAAGGGTTTAAAGATGGGCTGAACATAAAATTGAGATTCAGCTTTAAACACATATTTGAATGCAGTGAAATAACAGCAACTCTCATGAGATATGCTAGTGAATGAATGGGGTCAGGAACTTTTATTGGTAACAGTTACAGAATCAGTACAAGGTATGGAGTCACGGTCTTTCTGGGCAACTCATTTAGACAGTCTTATTTGGTCAACATCTCAAGCTACCATCATCGTAGAAGCAGCAGCTAACTCTTACTCTAAACCTCCAAAATGGGATGACCTGCAATAAAATAGGCACCACACCACCAAATCTTAGGTGATTGGCTCCCACAAAATAAGGATTCACATGACACTTGGGAAAAATGTCAACTTCTGTACCTGATTCAGAAAAGTATTCTCCTCATGGAGGATTTCCCAGAAGGAGGCAGCATACATGTTCTTTAGTTTTACATTTGCAGATAAGAGTTGACAGGTAGTAGTGCGAAAGTTTACATTTGATTTGTGTTTTTAATGCTTAATTCTGCTAACAAAGAATGGAAAGCATTTATTCTCCCAAGCAAGGAGGGTCAGACTTTGGAGTGCAGTTGTGCAGCAGATTTTGTGACTTAGCAATACAAGGATCCTTGATTATAATTATTCTCTTTTGTTTCATGGACTGCAGTTGTGGCAAATGAATCAGAATCTTCATGCTTAAAAAAAAGAATCACCTAATTTTTAAATACTGAACTACATTTGGAGGGGGAGAGCAGGAAGGGCATTATTTTTTCTAGTGATGCAAAAGTGTAAAAGTGGTTAATTTTTCATGTAGAATATAATAAGTAATTTTAAATCACCAAAGCTTCTGATTTATCTCGGAATTACTCTTCAATAAAAACCTGGCCCGCTTTTCCAGCCTGCCACAATCTCCTTGTAACTAGGTTTTTCCAAGAGTGTGATCCACTGCTTCTCTGCTCTATCATAAATACTGTCTACATATTCCAGTACTCAAATTGCAGTCACACACATGCACACTTTCTCTTTGAGCTATTGCCCTATTTCCTCAACTCTTCCCCTATTATTTTTTTATTGCTTTAATAAGGTAACCAATAGTCTGCTCCCAAGCCTTATACAACCAAACTAAGAAAACTTGCAAGAAGTTAGATTTTATCTGGCCTTTAATCCTAAATATCTAGTCTTTTAGACATTTATAGAGGCTGAAATGCCTCTGTAAGTGTGAAACACTGAGCAACTAATGATTTTGGTTGCTCTTTAGAAGACCATAATCTACAAAGCACAAGAGCATTCAGAATAATACAAAGTGTACAACCATATTGCAATTCCCAATTGGCAGAGTAAGGGAAGAAAATTACTTTTTCTATTAAATAATATAGCCATCTGAACTATCCTAAATGTACAGTTGTATTGCAATAAATGTGAAGCCGCACAAACTGACTTAGAGGGGAAGAGTTTAAATGCCTTTCTCTATGCAGCTGGTTTTTGGTTTGTTGGTTGGTGGTTGGTTTTTATTTTTTGTTTTGTCTTTTTTACATGGGTTTTTTTCCTCCTCTCCTTTTTCTTTTTCAGTCCCTGTTAAACTTCCTGAACCTGGCCCTTCCTCAGTTTTTTACAACTCTGTAACTTTAGTGTGTGAATCTCCTGAGCAATGAAGTAATGCAGTGAATTGAAAAAGCATATTATACCCTTCAGCGGACCATATAAAATCTGACCGAGCTGAAATGAATTGTTTTAAGAAAAATTTATATTCATTTCTACTTTATTCATCTCAAAACCAAGTAGTCATTTTTAAGTATGTCCATAATATATCATTATACTTTTTCTTCCTGAATTGATTGCCGCATTATTGTATTTTATCTTTTTTGTGACCCATTGTATATTATAGCAGTGAAAGTTGGCAGACTTACCTTTTTAAGAAGTGTCTTCCCCTTACATTGGTGTACGTAAATGACATGTCAGCATTTTACCTTAGTGTAAAATCTACCTTCAAGAAATACAAAACCCAAAGAATCTACACAACAGATTCAATAGCACATGTATTATAAACTTATATATGTACTTTAAAGGCAATTCTGAGTGAAGAGTGTGAAATTCCTCCCTCCAGCCTCAACAAAAACTGCCTACAGATTATCACCATTTCTTAAAGTTTAAGGAGAAAAAAAAAAAGTCCACACATCAAACAGAAAGATTGTCAGAGTTCCACCAGAAAGTACAGCAAAATCCACTCAAAGGAAATTGAAGGCTTAGACATATATTCACTCATCAAGAAGCAGCATCACTTTAAGCCATAACCATGGCCCTGTTGTTTGCTACTCTGTCCCCTGTCTCAGGTAACTATTTCACTGGCCCTGTTAATCATGATGACTTTCTGAACGCTTATCAGCCATCTCTGCGCAAGGTCTGGCTGCTCAGCTCAAACCACCTAGAGGGACAGTTTGAATTATGAACTTTAAAATGGAAGTGGTTGAGGCGTGCTCCCTATTCTAATTCAACATCACTTGTGCGTGCACACCAACACCTTTAATCGACACAGATGTTTAAGTAAATGTGTTTCTGAGCTTTTTAGGTATTTAAAGAAAACAACTAATTTAAATTTAATATACTACTCTCTTGACCAGTCTTCAAATGCACCACTGCAACACGCTCAATTTATTGGTTGTGTTAAATTAAACAGTAATGATCAATTAATATGGAAAAAAACACACATAAGTGCTCTTTTTAGAAGAAAAAGCAAAAAAAACTTCCCCAAACGCTGTATTTGGGCAAAGAGCCAGAAAACATTAAAAAAAAAAAAAAGATTTAATTCCTATGCAAGTCAGATTTGCATTCAATCTGCATTTTTCAAGGTTAAAAAAAAGAAGAAAAAAAAGCTGCTGGCATAACATCAATACAAGTTGGTCTTAATGAAAGCTCTATATTAAGCAATTCAATATTCTACCTTTCCTTCATGGATAAATACCAAGAAATATAACTGGAAATACTGATAGATTCACACTATAAATTTCATATTAATTTTCTAAAGTACCTCGTGGATTTTTACTGTTTCAAGAAAGTTTAATACAAGTCAGTCCAGCATGAAAGGATTAAATAAACAAAGAGTTCCCTACACTTGGCACCTCTTAGATCACGCTGTGTTTACCTAGACCCATCCATCAAATGCGACTAGTAACAGTAGTTCCATAAGCACATTGCTCTACAGTTAAGCCTTTAACTAGCCAACAGCACTTTCCTGCCTTGAGAAAAATACATTAGTGGGAATGGCAGCTGACCAAATTAAACATTTTCTGTGAAAAGGTTATCAAAGATTTCTTCAAATGGAAATTAAATATATTTTGTTGTAAACCAGAACTTCACTTTAGCAGATACTGCATTTTCCAATCCCCCCCCCCCCCCCCNAAAACCTGTTTCACTTTTATTCAAGGAAGGTACTTGAGTAAACAAACAAAACCCCCTTCATTCAAACAGGGAAAAATGATCATTCGAGCCAGAAAAGTTATTTGATGAATGTTGTAGACAGAGGACCTCTGAGGTTTTTCATACAACAGATAAAAACAGGCAAGGGGCGGGGGGGTGGAAATCAACTAAAACTCTACTTTGGCACAAAAGCCATGGTGTAAAATTGAACTGATGGCCTGTAATACATGGCCTTTAGTCTGAATACAGCCATACAGAGGCTGTTTGTTTATGAGTGCCTAGTTGCATAAGGAGCACGAAGGAGCACTCATTCAATGTAGGAAATAACACCGCTTTAAAAATAACAATATTCACGTAGCTANCGAAGGAGCACTCATTCAATGTAGGAAATAACACCGCTTTAAAAATAACAATATTCACGTAGCTACATTGGAATGGTTACGAAAAAAATCTAAAAAGGAAAAGACTCTTTGTACTAA
>RSEF01000001.1:139919590-139941384 GCA_003993805.1 Himantopus leucocephalus
GGTTACGAAAAAAATCTAAAAAGGAAAAGACTCTTTGTACTAATGGCCAAATTAACTCAAGTTTGCATGACAACTTGATGTCAGAACTGGTCTTAAATTTTGGAGGCCTTGGGCACAGAGTTAGATAAGAGCTTGTCCATTCCCAGGAAGATGAACTCCTAAACAATAAGCACATGAGACTGCATGGGGCATCAGTCCAAATAAACTGTTTATGTTCAGCACATTTTTCATTTATAGGCACACAACAGCTATTCTTGTAGAAAAAAAAAAGTTACTCAAAACCCCTTTCAGGTGGCCATGAAAATATGGAAATCCTGTATTTTGCAGGAGAATGCTGCACTCTGTAGTTCAAAGAACACTGCACCCTGTCAGTTCAAAGAATCCTTTCACTAGTTCTGGGTCTTTAAGGTTTTGACCCTCAGTCCTGTAACCCAAACTTTTAGGACAGGATTATTGAAACAAAAACTGATTCTAAAGCTGTGAAGATCCAAACAATGTATATGTTTTTTCAATCTTTTTTTCACTGCCTATGAATTATCTGTATAAAACTTTATTTTTTTTTTAAATATAGTTCCAACCTGCTGTGTAAACAAGCAAGACAGACCACATTTAAGCCATTCCCATACTTGAAAACCCTTTGAAATTCATGGTCACAGAATTTTACAATATAGCTTCTACACAGTCAAAAAATAAAAATATTAAAAACAACAAAAAACAAAAAACCCCAAGAAACAAAACCCAAACTTTTAAAAATAGAAAGGAAAGAGAAGTGAAAGCAATCTCAAAATACATGCAGCTTCTCTAAATCAAAAAACAATCGCAAGACAACAATCTGTGCCAGTCAAATGGGAGTATTATAATTAATGCTGCAAGTTAAAACAATGTCACCACATTAACTACTGATATCTAAAATCTGGCTGAAAAAGACAAAATGGTAAGAAGAAAGTATTAGGTCTGTTACAGACATACACGGATATATTGCCCTTTGGCATTTCAGTCCACTGAAAGTAAAAAAGAAATCCTTTACTCTAGAGTATGCACAAGTATAGGTGCTAAGACACCTCAACACAAAAGACTAGGTTATTCAGAAAGGAGTCAGCTAAGAAGAAAGTCAAAGAGAAAGTCTAAAAGACATGCTTACTCTAAAAAAGCTTTGAGAGTTCCTGATTAGTTGTAACAAGAGAATTACAGGTTTGCTAATAGGATATAAAAACTAAACTGCAGTATTTTTTCAAAATAGCATTTCTTTAAAATCAATGACTTATTTAAGGACTTAAAAACTTAACCGATATCCTTTTCGGAACAGCTCTGCAGGTGCAACCAGTGATTTAACACTTTTGGACACTTTCATCTTTTAAGAATTGGCACAAAATACCAAGGCCTTCTGGAAGTGGTATGAACTGATTACTTCTTTGTTTGCCTTACAGTTTCCTAAAATACTGTCTAAGATGCTATTTAAATCACTCCTGTACCTAACGAGTTGGAGATTTAAGTGACTAAACCACACTTTTAATCTGCCAAGTTTTTCTTCGGATAAAGTAAAATTTTAATGAGCAAAGGTCTTTGTTCTTAGCAAAGAAGACAAGATTTTCTACTCCAATCATTGCTACAAAAGCGTGGTATCAATGAAGAATTAAGACCTCATCTCCTGGCCCCACTGCTTTTCCTTAATTGTTCTAACACATCTTTGGGAGTGCAGTCATTTGGCTTTTGTTGAATTTACCATACCTGAAGATTTTAATTTAATGTAGCTAGCAAAATCTCCCAACAGAGCGAGAAACAGAGAACCAAGACAAAAACTGACAAAAGATGAGAGAATCAAAGCTTATCTACTATTGCATCCAAAATGCATTCCTTGACACCTCATCATAAAACCACACAGTGACAGCAAGTATCATGCAATCATATAAGGTTTAGAATCTTACATAAAAGGCAATGATGAAGTGTTTAATTAATATATTGGAATTAACTACTTAGTCCATATTGATCAAACATTAACCAAAATTATTTACATTATTAGGAGTTAGTTCCTTAAAATATATAAACTGGAACTGAAGCTGTACAGAGAATGATGTTCCCACTCCTTCCTTCTTACTACAGACTCAACTTTGCAATGGCGTATCTAGGATGACCACAAAATTCAGAAGCGTTCCCCTTGCTCCAGGACCTGGAAGATCAGTTCCTGTGGACCACATGTACACAATATGAGACTGAGTCCTGCTGTAATCCTCTGTCTGCCCATTCCTACCTCTACCCCCATCTCCAAATCCTTTTGTCATTTTATGACAGCAGTACCAGGTACTTCTAGAGATTAATGACTTGCTAGGGCTAATGGCCTACAGCAGTACCACAGGTTATCAGCTTCTTCCAGCTGCTCTTTTATCTCCAGACAATCCCCAGCACCTTCATCATTATTAGATAATTAGCATTAATGAAAATCATGCATACACAGTGAGAGGATAATACACCCTCAAGCTTGTATGTCAGAAATCCTTACTTTAAAAAAAAAAAAAGGTATCCTACATGAATAATATCTGCATTGTTAAATGAAAGATTATGTCCCCACCTACCCAAAGGCATGAGCATCAGTTAGAGACTAATGATCTGTAAAACTTTATGAAAGATAACATTACTGCAGACTTCAGAGATTAAAAAAAGAAGTCAGTCTCACCACCTTCCCGCTTTATCTTCATTACTCTGCTCTACCCTTTCTCAGCCCGTGCCCTACCTCTCTACCCGAGATATTCTCTACTTTTTGGCCAATACCTTATCCACCAATATTGGCCCTCAGAAATTTTAGGCATATAATTTTAACATTCATTGCTTTAAAGCAAGAAGATATAACCTCAAAAACTCTAGAAGGATCTGCTGCACCGAACTACTTTAAGATGTGACAGTTGTCTCCATATGTTACATATAATATTCACACTCTACTGGTCTATAGGGCAATTGCCTATTCCTGGCATTCTGCCGGGATTTATATAGATACATGTCTCCTGCTCTCTTCTTCTTACTCATCTACTAACTGAAGAGAAATAAAAAGTTCCATGCGTCCAAATTCACAACATTTTCACCCTGTGGTTTCATCACACCCCCAACCTGCTAAGCTTTCCAACAATATCACGCGTTGGAAAACAAAATTATATGAATCATTGGATCTAAATACTTCAAGAAAAAGGATGTGGAAATAAATATTTACTTTAACAATGTAAATATTGGTTAATGTTGTAAAGCATGCCAACTGCATTTTAATTCCCTGTTCACAGAATCAACAATTGTAAATCCAGTATCTCAACACTTTCCTTCTGATTAAACCTCTTTTAAAAACTGCAAGTTTAACTTGCCTTTTTTTTTCTTCTAAAGAACATTAATAGTGACATTGATATATTTATTTCTTTACTACAAGGGTACAGCTCAAACTTCTTTTTCTACGGAGCCTGGGATTTTTATCCTTGGTTCTGTAGGCTTGCACCTCCTGCCACGGCAATCCAACTACAACAAAAAGTCTTATGTTTTGCCAACAGAAAGACAGGGGCAACTTCATTGAATCAACGTAAACAAGGCTAAAATTGTTTCAAACTAAACCCTTTAGATCATTAATATTTCTAGGGGCCAGGACCAAAGAGCAACTCCTTAACTAAACTCTCAATTGTTCCACTGGAAAGTTCTTAATTTTATGAGCTAGGAATCAAGTTCTACTATGAGCACCATCATCTACACCAAGTTTAATGTGCAGGGCCAGTGGTACTCTGCAAACTTTTAAAGGCTCATTTGTCCTGTTCCAACCTCCATTCCGGCACTAAAAAATGAAAATGCAAGTTTCTGTGAAGGCTGTTTTTTGTACTGAGCTAGAAAATACTGTTCCCATCATTCCGTCAACAAAAGCAAACTGAATACATATTCTGAGAACTTTTTAACTAACCTCACACAAAATTTAAAAGAATGCATACAAAGAAGATTTGGTATGACTAATTTTGTAGCAGAGTATTAAAATACTACTTTTAATATATTTAATTCAAGTATACTATATATTAAATAGTTTCAGAATCATCTGCAATTTAAGTCAGCCAATCCGGCATTTATCTCTGAACGTTAAAATCCTTTGCACTTACTGGAGTTTACAGAGAAGTGCTCTTAACATAAAAACCTATGATCGTATGGATGGTCATACTGGTTCATTACCAAAGTTTCCTATAGCCCACCATTCAGCCTCCAAATGTGGCTACAAGCAGATGTCTAATAAAGAAGAAAATGAGGACAAGCATAGATAATAATTCCTAATTAATGTCTTCATAGCATCCAGCTAGATTTCTCATGCCCAATTTGTTTTTCGCACTTAGTGATCGTAGATGTATCTCTCCTCCAAGTGTTTGTCCAGTCTCCCATTTAACCAACGGAAACTTGCATCTGCAGTGGCCATTACAGAAGCACCCGCAATGTGTTATTAACTCCCTTTGGAAGTAATAAAATAAAATAAAACAAAAAAATTCCTCACAGAAGCAGGACATCTGTTTAAATAAAGAACTAGGAGGGGTTGCAAGCTTTTACAATTAGAGAGCATTAGTATTCAAAGCTGAAGGACAAGAGTTCTCCTAATTTATTTGCCCTGCATATTAGTATTTCCAAAGGCAGTAAGACGCTAATTTTCGGTTTATCTTGTCTTCTTAATTTCTTTATTCCAGAGACTAAGATCCAAAAGATGTCTCCTGAATTAGTGAAGTATGTCTCATCTATAATTTCAGCAATGGACTGGCCTCCACTGAGATTGGAAACAGGAGTCAGACTGGAGAAAACGGTGAACAAATTGCTGCCAACCCACATGGATATGCAAGAGTTAAGGTTACCAGAGCCTTGCTTGGGATAGGAATTAGAACAAGACTCTTGCACATTTCAGGGTTTCAGATTAATGTGCTAAAACTGAGTAGAAAGCACCAACCTACCCCCAAATTCTGGAAATGGAGTTATTGATGAAGTCATCAAATCTCTTCGTTTACATGAAACGAAAAGTCTTCTGTATTCTTTAGCTGGCAATTTCAACAGCATTCTTTCACTATTCAAAACAGCAGAGACAGTGCCAGTCTACATACAATACTGACTGCCAGCAGGAGTCATACAAATATTTTTGTTCAGGCTACACTACAGGACTAAATCTAGAAATCCTCACTAGATTTCCACCTACACCATATACAGTCACGTCGTCTAACTCAAATGACTAATGCGTTGAAGTGTCATTCCAGACTGTATTGTCTTGCCTATGTCCTGAAGTTATATTTGCTTTAAGTTTTGGGTTTGGGGTTTCTGTGGGGTTTTTTTTTGTTGTTGTTGTTTTTTACTGTCACACAACTTTCATGTAACATATCAATTCTGTTAAGTGTGTTCACGTTAAACACATTTCACCAAGGGAAACACAAAGAATAAACTAGAAGAATGAAGATGAAACTCCTCACCAGAAGTAGGCAAGCTATGAGAAACTCAGAAACAAAACTTGTATTCGCAATATCAAACTCTTCCTCCAATTTAAGAAATGCATTCAATTAAGAAACTGAGGAGCTTTCTTTTCTCTTTTCAGAAATTGTGTAACTTGAAAAAAATTACATCACATTTTTAAACAAAATAAATTGGTTTTTTTAGCTCTGCTATTATATGAATTCCTTCTTCAGATTTTTTCCCTAGTCTAGACAAATACTTTTCTTACATAGAAAGCACAGATGAAATGTATACACCACCCCCACTACACACACACTTAAATTAAGTCATCATTTGTGTGTCTTCCCAGATGATCCTAAGAAGATACAGAACATATCAGTGCAAATTAGCAAGCAATAGTAATAATAAAAAAAATCTGGGGCAAAAAGAAAAAAAAAAACATTAGAGAGAGGAATAATTAACAAGGAAGTCTAGTCCATCAGAAGCTGCTTTATGGTATATGTGGTCTTAAAGCAAATGAGCAAATCCAGTCCTACCAGTATCAGTGATAACCGCTATAAAACTACATTCTATCACACCTGATGTTCTCCCTTTTTACAGCTGTCTGATTTAGGCACATTTCTCAGTAGAGCAGCTGACAGCAACAACTCTACCTAAGGTAATATGTGAAATAGTGCTACTATATCTGAAAGACGTTATCACTTAAGAAGTTGTTAGAGCAACTCACTTCCTTCTTTTGTTCCCACTGTATTTTATATTCTTTTTGTATTTGTCGTATTTTATTTTGAATGTAACACCAAAAGTTTAGAAAGCTTTTGCCTACTCAACATTTCATGACGATATTGCTTGCACAGAATAATAAAGCTAATATTCTTTTGTTTTTTCCTCACAATTTCTATGCTTCATAATCCCTTTCTGGCCTTACCCACCATATTATCCTGTCACAATTCACGTGTAAATGCAACTAGCAGACAAAATAATTAGTGTAGGATAGCATTTATGTGTAATTCATACTGCATTGGCAAATGAATCTCCAAAAGAAAAGAAATTTTAAACAACCTTTAAAGGCATCTTGTTACTCCTTTTAAGGTTAAATGAATGCATTGACTACTAAGGAAAAGCATTATCTAAAATTTGGACAAACTGATTGCACTGTATAATGTATAGGCTGTATTTTAGACATATGCTTATTGCGATTCATAACTTATATCACCTCACAAAAAACAATATCTTCCCAAAGATATCTTGCATCTTTGACGTAAGTTTATTTGCAATAAAATGAGACGTTATTTACAAGATAAACAGAATTTTGATAGTATAAGTTCATAGAATATGTCAAATTGGAAGGAACCCATAAGGATCATCAAGTCCAACTCCCTGCTCCTCACAGCATTACCTAAAACTAAATTATATGACTAAAAACATCATCCAGACTCTCCTTCAAGTTATCTTAAAAAAAAAAAAAAAAAAAAAAANAAAAAAAAAAAAAAAGAGTAACTGGGAAAAGACAGTACAGACAGTAATGGTAAAGCTGTATGTACTCAAATATTTTCATAGATTTCAGTTGCAGAACAAAATCATAGCTGTGGCTAGGTATGAAAGGATCACAGATGCTGTTTTCCAAGGGAAACGGTATTATTTTTGTTTCACTTCAAAAAAGGATTTTTTTCTAATGAAAATAACTGAGAAAATTCTAACCATTATGCCTCTGTCTAGTAAGCAATTAAGTATTCATTAGTTTTTCCAAGATAATTTCATATTCAAACACAAAGTTAAAATGAGAATAAGGAGAAAGTGTTAAAAGAAGCCACGCCAGATCTTCCTGATATAGCACAGCTTTGTGTACTCTGCTTCCACTTGTATTACCCTATGCCTAAATAAACAAGGACTTGGAATGCACTTCCAATTGTTTCAAGAGGATTTATAGTTCCAAGAACCTTCAGTACAGCTCAAATTTGTCTGTTCACTGTCTTTTTTTTTCTTGGGTCCCTCTAACAGACATTAGTGTACTTTCAAAATTATATTGTTTCCCAGTTACTATTTGCATCATCATATTAAGCTAATATTTTCCAAATGGCAAGAACAGGAAATGCCTCAGGAAAATGAGCAAAATAAGCCATAGAGCACAGTAAACACCTGTTGAACTTGTGAGAGTTAATTAATAACAGACTTTCAGAGGCTTGGGTGTGGTGGTTTTTGTTTGGGTTGGGTTTTTTGTTTGTTTGGGTTTTTTTAAACTTCCAAGTCATAGAAGTAGGCCAGCTGTGTTAAACAGAACTTAAAACTATCATACCTGTAACACCTAGTCTTACTTATTAACAAGGACTACTTTATGGATTCTCTCTTCCAGTCCTTCAATACCATGGTAAGTATTCATAAAATACTATAGCCATCTGAAACAGTTTCACAATTATTTTAGAAGCAAGGAAGCTTCCAACTTCAGCCAATATTAGCCATATAATTTGTGTCTCTGATTTGTAAGAATCTTTTTTTCTTTTTGTGGAAAAGTTTAACTACCCATAAAGTTACATTTTATTCCCCACCTTCGAGAAGTAAGGACTTCATGTAGAAACAAAAACCTAAGCATTATTCTGCATTTGTCCTAAATATATATATATACTCTAGTCTTCCTGCTGAAAACAATTTAAAGTGTGGAACTTCCACAAAAGCAAGTAATCAAAATTGTTTATTTTTCATTTCTCAGAGAATAAGGATTCATCTTTGATTCACCCGGTTCTGTCTTTCAGGAATACTATGGTCCATTTGCTGAAAAAATACTTATACTTATTCACAAGTATAAGATGACTAGAAGAAAGTTCCTGCCAACAGTGTCAGAATCAGTTATGTCTGCAGGTGTGATCAGAAAAAATAACTTTTTTTTTTTTTTTTTGCCTACCAGGGGACTGGAAGAAAACTTTATTAGACCACACAGCTCTAGATAAGAGCAGAATGCTCTTCTTTGGTCCTGTCTTCTCCTGTTTTCTCATCAATGACACAGAAACCTTGTTGGAGACAGATTCAAATGTTTGTGAAATATTAGGTGATGCTTATTGTATGCAGCTCTTTAGAGATATTGTTCAGTTACTGCACCAATCTGTATGTATACACATTAGAGTCATAGATACGTGTATATACTACAAAGTCAAGAATTCATGACAAGAAATGGTCTTACACAGGTAGGAGGTTTTACAAGAGTCATTTAGGATCCAAAGAATAAAAGAAATTAGTTCCCGAGATCACTTGTGGCAAGGATGCTGAGACTGTGAGCAAAGGAGATGGGACTGTGGCGTGACGTAAATCTTCTCTATGTTTTGAATCAAGGATATAATAGGGTTAACTTGTTTATACCTACATAACATAAAATCACCTGGGTCTGCAGAGATAAGATCTTACACTAGACACAGCAATCAAAGCTGAGAGCAATGGAAGAAAGTGGGCTTTGTAAGACAAATCAGGGATGCTGCACGTTCTAGACTGAGGCTGCATATTATAAGCTATACAAAGGTATAGGAGCTGCCCTCCCTCTCAGTCTGAGTGAGAAATTGTCAATCGGAAAGAGATGGCATTTTTTTCTCTTAAACGAAACTTGAAACTTACCAACTCGTCCTTTCCCCCAACTGTTACACGTTCCATAGTTTTGACATCTATCCATCCACCAGCTATTAAAAAAAATAAGTTCTTAAACGTACCTGAGCCTATTCTCTGTGCTACCTCATCTCTAGGACTAAAACACATAGATGTGAAATACTTGTAAAAACCAGCACACTAACGTTTTTAAGCAAAAAAACTAAACCAAAACAAACACAAAAAAAACACACACCCCAAGCCTATTAGATTCTCTAACCCTCTTCTCTGAGGGGAGCCAGGTAAGATTAAAAGCTTCTTCGACAGACTAAATATGAAGCAGGAAGTATATTAATAATATTCATTTTTTTTTTTTCCCAAGAGGTTTTGGGTATAAGCACAGTCTGGAAAGCTGGCAGAAGTCCCAGATTTTGCCTACATTGCCCCCCACCCCCCCAAGCCTTTCCCCTCAAACTGTGAAAATAACAAAATAATTATGCCAGTTGCATAACTTTGATCACCCTAAACATTTGATCACCACCAGCATTTATGACTGTGGATTTAAGAAACTTCTAAAAAGGCCCACAAAAGATATTTTTCTTTTTCTTAGTAAAGGGAAAATTGCTTTGCTTCATTCTATATTTTTCAGTTATCTCTCAATTTTTTTTCTTTTGACCAAGAAAAATAAGTTAAAAAGCACTCCCATGAATTGTAAAACTTTAAAAAAACACGTGGTATCTGTAGGAAAAAAAAAATATCTCTGTATTTCAAGCCTTGGACTAGAGTCCGGAACAGTTTATCACAAGGAAAATACTTGTATGACAACGGAAAGATACAGCCCTTGGCCTTTCATGTACACTCTTCAGAGACTCCAAACACTTAAATATTCCTAATGAAAATCTGATTCACTGCTGTACTAATTTACACATTCACGTGGTGTGACTTAACATACTGGCAAATTTATAGTTGTTCATTTCAAGAGCAACACAGTTGCAGATTAAGTTGACGTTATTAGACACACACAAGTCTACATTGGAAAAAACACAGCTAAGACTGCAAAGTTTGGGAAATGACAGAATTCACTCTGCAAGGACTTATTTCAGTCATTTTCTGCATACGCATGATGAAAAAATCTTTTATCATGCACCCCATAAGCCTACCCTCACACAAGACCTTTGCTTCAATGAGCAAAAAGGATGGAAGGTGTTCCCATTGCGAGAATCTACATAATACTTTATTTCACCTTCACAGTTCAGAGGATGGCCTTTTCAGCAACACATTCCTTACATAACTTGTACATTCCAAGCCAGCCTTTACGTACAAAGGAGACCGTAATGTACTGTTTCAAAACACAGAATTGAGAGACAGGGAAATTCAGGTCAGAAACATCTCCTTTCTTGTATCAGTTTGAAATGCCTGTCAGAGCATCCAGTAATGAAAGACAGTTGGTAAGGTCAAAATCCACTGAGTGGAAGTACAACTGTGCAGTTTGGGACTTCTGCCAGTCAGATTCTGAGGAATCAAGTCAGGCACCGAGGAAACATTTGCACAGTTATCACACAGGATCTCTTTGGCATAGATATTTCTACAGAACAGCACTCAATTATCTTTGTCTTGTCCTTTCGCCTTCTGAAATCCCTTGCTTAAACATAAGAAGTTTCCCTCACTCCGACTTACTTGCATGCAAAGCTCTTAGAAACAAATTCTGTGTGATTACTATTAAAGATGGGGATGAATACTCTACTGGATGACCAGTGGACTTTATAACCATCCTTAATCTCTCCTTAAAAGCACACGTCTTAGGTGTGCTTCACCTCAGATATTACAGAAACGTTGTTCTACATGTGGGCTTGCCTGACAGATAATCCCACTGGGCTTCTCTTAGCAGTACAGGGAGATGAGTTATACATTGTCTAATGTGGGCCGATACCAAAAAATAACAGTGAGACTGAGGAACTCGCTGTTTAATTCAGACTATGGAAGGGCAGGGACTTGAGAGGGGACAGACTTTTCTACCTGTTCTTTCCAATGCTTATTCCCGCAGCGCTTATTCTGATCCTGGTCCTTTCCTAGTTCTACCTAATTCCCCATCGCAGCCCCAGTCTCTTCATGGGCTGGAGCCACTGTCTCATTTCCATCCCACTCCATTGTGCAATGTGGCCTCCTCTCGCTCCTCAAGATGCTCCATTACAGTTCTCTTGACACATCCTGGATCCCTTTCTGGTTTCTTTCACCCTTTCTTCCAAATTAAGGTTCTGTTTTTTTCTTTACGGTCCACACTTCTAATTAATTACCTTTCCTTTTAAAGGCATCCAATTTTGTAATCTCAGATTCTTGTCCCTTCCCCACTTAGTAAGCACTAGCTTCCTCCCATTATCTGATCTATCCCATCAAATCTCCATCTTGACTTTCTTCTCTCTAAGGTTACAGTATCAACCAGTTCCAGTATTCCCAACTGACTCCAAGCCATCACTTTCTATTCTTGCCTAACTTCCACCTCCCAACACCCTGTCTATCACTGTCCAGGCACCGTCCAGCATTAAGTCTTAATCTTCTTGCCGGTCAGAGTTTCCCTGCCTCTCTCCATCAAGTTCTAAACCCATTTTTCTGCTCATATTAGGTCCAATTCACCCTCTACAACTGATGAGGCAATAATTATTTTTTTTTAGCTTGGTACTGTCATCTTCATCTCACATGTAGCATATTGCATGTGTGACATAGCAGGAGCACAGAACTGGACCCAGCACAATCTGAAACAACCCCAAGCTGTAATTATAAGGAAAATCCTGTACAGTCTCAGACTGGAATAAGCTCATTTGGTTGGAAACTTCACGGTACATACTTGCAAAATTCAACCAAGCATTTACTAAGAGCATTTAAAATGTGGTTTTCAAAAGCTCGTAACTTGGTCAAACTGGGGTGTTTCACAGAGTCCTGGGAAAATACAACTATACAGGTCACACTTGTAAACAGATGCATACTTGTGCTCTCCACAATGACGGTAGCATTTTCCAAAGAAAAAGTCACCAGTTTTTGTTTTGTTTCGTCTCCTCACCCCCACAATGGGTAAAACCCACCATCTTTTCTCATCCTGACAATGCGCTGAATCAAATTAAAAATCTCAAAATTATTCAGGCTCAGTTAGACCTTTGATATAGAAAAGGTCAGTCCAGAAGTTAATCTACACTTAAACTCAGGTTTGTAAAGAAGGTATTGTAAACAGGAACTATGAGAAAACATATTAATAGACCACTTGCTACTGTAGTACACTCTAGTAGAACATGTAGGTTACTTTAGCATAAAGATATTTTTGTCACTTGATTATCAAAACAGTGACTCTGCTTCAGCACCCTTTCCGTATTCTACCTGATCTCAAAGATTTCTGTATTCTGCCTCACATTAAACACTTTAACATTTAATCCATTATCATATCCTGACATATTTTACAGACATCTAACACATTGAAATTTATTTTTCTGACCAGTTCAAAAAAAGGCCCCTCTTTTTTTCTAAGTTTATTACTTTTTCCACTTCTCTTGCACATGCCCCTAACTAGAACGTACAATGGTGTCACAGGCAAGGTTATAAATGAAACTGTCCCTTCTGGCAAAGGCAAATCTTGGAAGAATAATAAACTATACACTGAATTCAAATGTTTTCAAAGGACCCTTAGTTCCTTGTTACGGGTAGTGTTACAGTTTATACATCCTGCCACCTGATGAGCCAAATAAAAGTGAAGAAGCTTACAAGTCTCTTGCTATCTACCAACACGTTAAACACATTATGTGCCTCAGCATGTTTTTCCTTTAAGAAAAAGAGAAGGAAGCCTGTGATTTTTTTTCATTTGCTCTTTGTAGATAGGTTAGGATTTTTTATTATTCATGGTACTATGCTATCAATGTCTCTGCTGACTCTTAAAACATCTGGCCCACTGTTTAAAATTCCTGGAGGGCAATATCAGCCCATGCTGATAATCAGAGGACCCTCAATCAAGTACCTACAAGGCAACCAACGGTAAACAAGAAAACATACAAAAGGACAACAGATGAATTCTTCCCTATCCCTATTTTCAGAAGCCATTAGAATTAATTTTTTCTGCCTCAGATTTGAAATTCAAATTCCAGTGAAAATTCATTAAATGTCCATAATGATACAAAAACCTGAGACAATCAAGCGATTCTGTATAATAAATCATACTAAAGACAGAAACCACAAAAAGCTGAATGAGCCATGTACATTCTGGGTCACAACTCACTGTTATCTGTTTGATCAAATTATACATTTCCCCAACAACACCAATAATTAAAGATCCACTGTTACCAGAATACTTCACTATCACTGGGGGGGGGGGGAANGGAATAGTCAAAAAGTAATTGCAAGAGACCTCATTGAAACCAGCCCTGGCTTACTTAGGAGAGTTGCCCTAGTTTAAATATTATGTGAATTCTACAACAGTTGCTTAAGTTTACATCTACTACCTTAGAACAGGAGACAGAAAGTAAGTGCACTTCTGGATTCCTGGATTCTATCACTCTTTCAGATATGCAGCAATATGTTTTGAGGTTATACCAGAAAGTAACAGGATTAATCATATAAACAACGCCAAATCATTAAATGAAACAGTATAATGGTGAGACATATGCAAAGCCACCAACAGAGAAAGGAGACAAAGGATTTGGTGCTTGTGATAAATGAGAAGGGCAATTGGAAAAGAAGTAGAAGTGTAGTGGACAGAAAACATTTGGGAATTTTCATTTTCCTGAACAATATACCAGATGTAGAAGACATGTTACTCTCTGTAGCAATGCTGGGGGAAAAAAACCCCAAACTATAAATTGGAAGACGTGTACTGTAGAAAAAGCTGAAACCACATATGGTATTGATAGATTTTATCACAGCCTTCCATCAGTCCTGGAACTAGATACTAAGCAACTAGACTGTAACATTCCCTGTTTGTGTCTGTCTTCAGATGAAATTATTTTCATAAATGTTGAGGAATTCAAATTAATAGATGAATCAGATAAAACAATTATCTACTGTAAAAACCTCAGACAACTATGAAAGAAAGTGTTTGTTTTCTGCTATGTAGATAAATCAGTTTCAAGCTATTTGCTTTTTCCACCATTTAAACTTTCTCCCTCTCAGTTTTATCTGAGAACACTGTTACTGTGACTCAGTGGCGCGGTTGTATGAAACCATATGCTCAGAAGACTGAGGGCTGCCTAAGCCTGTCAACAGCCAGACATATCACTGCTGACATCTGCACCAGTTGTCAAACCGATGACTATGAATGTCACTGGTCATTAGACTTATTTTCAGTCATCCAGCTATAGCGACATGACCTGTAACTCTTTTCTGCTACTGTGGGACACAAGGACCAATACTCTGACTCATCTAATTTGAGAAATAGTAGAATGTGGATAATATCCTCAGTTGCTATGACAGCATTCCAGGCAGCGTGTGATCCCAGATCCACAAAGCCTGATAACTGGACAAACAGAGTCCAAGCTCTAAAATATAAGGAAGGTGCTTTTGTTTTACTTTTTATACACATTTCTAAATGGGAAGAGAGGTCAAGCTGCATGAGCCTAGTAATAACCACCTTCATAAAATATACTTTCTCCTAGGATTATTTCTCATATACGCAAGAGGAAAAGTGAGAAGTCAGGATGACACAGACAGCTGGAAAACACAAGACCAACTGCCGGTCCCTAAATTCATAGGAACTGCTGNGCACAAGACCAACTGCTGGTCCCTGAATTCATAGGAACTGCTGTTGTGATCATTCCTGGAAGGAGCAAGGGGAATATTTCCTTGCCCTATTTCCCAACTGATCATATAGGAACTACCCCAAAATCAGGTCAGAATTCATGCACTAACAAGCATTACTTTCCAATTATAACATGAAATGCAATCTAAATTGTAAATCCAATACTCTGTCTTCCAGTTCTGCAAATACTCTCCAATACACTTTGCAATACTGAGTGGGAGCATCTCTCCTTTTCCATGAACACCATATGTTGTATTTCAACCTTTCTTTTCAATGCTACCTCACTAACCTTGCAAGAGTTCAGTTGTTCTTAAAATAAAACAAATGGCATTTGGTTATTTATTCCAAAACCACAGTAATTTCTATCCTAGCACTTGACAGAAATTTCTATTGCATAAATACAAATCTTATTTCAATATTTAGCATAGAAAATATATTAAATTATCAATATTGACATAAATAATTACCTGCAACTATATAACAATATCTACATGTACAGTACTTTATACAGAGCAAACTTTATGTTTAAAGATCTTACTTAACAGTCTCTTCCTAATGATATTACCAAGAGTGACACCACCTAATCAGGGCAGATGACATTACCAAACTACCCTCTCAAAGGAAACCGATCTTATATATGAGCATTTCTATTGCAGTCTTCAGGCCACAGCTTAAACAGTTTGTGGCACAGTAATCTGCAGCATGACCATTCATCCAATTACCACTGAAATAGTGATATTAATCTGCTCATAAAGGGCAAGTTAAGGGTCAATTGCCAGCAGAAGAAAATACTTGATATGGATAATGTGTTACAGACCTGGTTTCATCTGCTCTTGCCAATTTCAGCAGTCTGCATGATTTGACTTCATTTTTGAGTGGATAAAAACACAGAAACCAAAACTGGGTCAAATCACATCTGCGTATTACCTGTGATGAATATCTTCAGCATCGCTAATGCCATGAGATAGTCTCACACTCTGGTCTGCCAGGCACATTCCAGCAGTGTGGACTCCCAGCCCGACACATCACCACATGACACACGACTCCGCTGACAAATCACTGGTGCTCCGAGACCTTGACCTTGTCCTCCCTTAATGCTTCACATTCAGAGAAGCATCTGATCTCCCCTTGTGTTCAACATTTAGAATTGCTATGATAATTCTGGTTTACAGTTTAAATCTTTGGAGACTGTTTGACACACAGTAATACAATATTTGCCAGGGAGCTTTTGAAACACACACACAAACGTGCATACACTTTTTCTTAGAAAGCACAGAAGAAGATACAGGTTCTTAGAAAAAAAAAACCCCAACGATAAGCGCGGGGGTGGGGATGGATGGGAGGGGACGTCTTTGTGACAAGGTAGCCCCAGGAAACTCAATTTCCATTCGTCTTTTCTAAGCCATGATTCAGGCTCATGGCTTGCCAGGCAGAAACTACACACTCTCAAAAATGAGCCTCAAATAAGTTTTCCTGCTCCTCATTGTATATTTTTATTGCCTGCTCTTTAGTGTGTAAATGGGAATGTGGCAAAGAATCACTGAATGCCTCAGCTAGTGCCACTTTTTTACTTCTCTTCTTGACTGTGAGAAAGGCCAACAGACCTTTCTGAACTTCTCAGTTGTCTTCTCTTCATAGAAAGAAGGCTGTAACGCACACTTTCACAAAAAAAATTGTTTATACAATTCAATGACACCCGTAATAGAGTTGTATGCCCTAAATGACATTACAAGGATCTTTTATTTCTCTATGAATTACAGTACAACAAAAATATTAAAAGCATTATGGAAAAATCATGCCCCCCACACAAGTCAGTCATATCAACTACATTTGTTAAAGTACAGCATAGTTTTCAACATCCATTTGCTGTCCAACAGGCAGTGTCACTTTAAATGTTATCCAAAAGTATTAATTATTTTTCTAAAATATATCTGTTATAGTAAGATTTTGATTAAACTGAAGTGACATTCATTTTCCCTTAAAGACTTAACACAAACTAGATTTGAAATTCTAAGATTTTGATTAAACATTTTTGCTACAATTATATGGTAATATCTTATTGCACACGATCTTATTAACTTAATTTTCTTCTTTCAATTAGCTTTCCAAAGCTACAGACTAGGGAGACATCTTACCGCTGTTCCTGTACAATCATACAACATGTGAACTGGTATTTAAGATTCCCATGCACTGCTCTTTCCAAATTCTGCATCTCCATAGACAATTTTAAAGGCATAATTACCTTTAATTACTTGCACTGGCAAAGAAAAACTTCAGCAAAATTACTCAGTTACCTTGTCTAGTTATGCACCAGCTCAAACAATAGTTTTTATTTTGTGGTTGCACACTGCCTTAAGTTATTTCTATTATTCATCTCCCCCTTTACTTCAAAGTACTTTTTTTGTAATTGCAAACCTGCCAAAGTCTAAGATGAATAGAACATTGTAATAAATAATCACATAATCTATTGGCCTTTCAATCTTGATAATTCAAAGTATATTTTTACTTTATGAATCATAAAACAAGCACTTTATGATTTATTAGCAAATCAGGGGGAGAACCTACTTCATTTGCAGCAAAAAACATATATTGATTGATTGATATTTATGCTTTAGTTTTAAAAATTAATAAAGGTTTCCCTTGCAAAAGCTCTTATTCTCCTCTACTTTCTCATCCTGCACTTTAGAGGTTTTCTCTCCCCTAAACGTGCTGAGCTACCAACTGTGTCCCATCTTCTCAAAGCCTGTGCTTTGGCCAAGAGCACAGAAGATGGGAAGACAAAACTGCAGCTTTAATGAGGAAAAATCTATGCCATAGAGAATAAACTACAAATAAGTAAATTACATGGATACACATTCATAACCAGCATTTCAATTTAACATCTTTATTATTTCTAAGATAGGAGATCACAGCAACTATGCCTTACATTTATACAAGCTAAGCTACCTTATTGGCCGTTCAGTCACTCCATAATTAGATATTGTTTTCTCAGATATATTTTGGGACGTAGTACTGTTTTCCTATCATACTTATAAACAAAACCCTTTACAGTCAATTCTAAATACGATAACCTTCTTCTAAACACACCACCGGAGTCAAAATAAAATTTAAGCTTAATACTTGGTATTGCAAGTTACAGTTAGTGGCTCTAAAACATTAGCATTTCCTTTGGATCAATTAGCTAGGCTTTATTTTAAGGGTTGTCCTGCTACTAGAAACTGAGTGCCTAGATAACTGCCTTTAAACCTCATTTAGTTCAAATAACTAATATGCGTCTGAGAGGTCCAAATTATTAGCGAGAAACCTGTATTATTGTATGAGATCATTATCTAGAGAACTACTAAAGGAGGTCAGGTATTTGTAAAATTACCATGTTATGACCCAAAGAAACTTAAAATAAACAGCTGTAAATGTTACAAAACCAAACTGAAGTATTAGGCATCTCAATGAGGAAAAGAAGCATTGCTCTATGATGAGTGTTACTGTATGGTTTACAAGTGAGTAATTATGTGTGTTTGAAAGTACATACCTTAATATTGTCTTTGATTTGTTTTGTCCTTACACATCTTTTAAGGCACAATATCTAAACTGGGGGAACAATTCCTAAAGAAATATTATCAATAATTTTAAAGACATACTTTCAATTTTTTTTGGGTAGGAATACAGCCTTTCCAGAAAGATGCTGCATAACTGTAATTAATTTGCAATATTTTGAGGGGTTATCTGCTTGTTTGTTTGCTGCTCTACGCCTGTGAAGACTTCAGCTATAAACATCAACCTTCTTAAGGTATAATTTGCTACATTCAGGCGTACAGCTTCAGATAGCGTTACAAAAACATTTGTTAATCATACACCATAATCCAAAGTCCAGATTTTGTGTTTGGTTTTGTTGACGGCAGGGAGTGTTTTAGCTGGCTGCCTATAGATGGTCTGATTTTCACCTCCATATGTTGGAGAAAGAACACTTCAGCATCGCAGTGCCTACATTTCCAAGCTCCACTCAGCTTCATTTCTCAACTTTTCTTTTCTGCTTTGGTTTCATGTTCCTAGTGTCTTTAGAAATATTTTCCCAATATTGTACTTCCTTGCTTGTATTTTTGTTCTCTGAAGCAAGCGGCTTCTGTTTTCTACTGTTGCTCTTAGCACGTCTCAAAGGGTTATGATGCCTACAGTGGATCTGAAAGCTGAGTTTTTCCTCAGTTACGTGTTCTGGGGTTTTTTTGCTACCTCACTAAGCAGGGGAACTGAGCTTCTACTTATTAGTGCTAGTCCTGTGGTTTATATGAGTGAATAATCTTGAAATGCTGACATGTTCAAGAGTGGCATTCCTTTTGTTTTCTATTACATTTATTCCTTCTCTCACTTCTTGCACAATCATTAAACAACTGAGTAAGCCTGGTGAGATCAGAAAGCAGTGGGTACACGTACATCTCAGCCTATGCTGCTACACAGCGCTCCTGTGACGGAGGACCACAGAACATCCGAGTCTGGTAGGCACCTCTACAGATCATGCAGTCCAACCCCCTACTCCAAGCAGGTTGCTCAGGGCCATGTATAGCCAAGTTTTTAATATCTCCAAGGAAGGAGACTCCACTACCCCCCGGGCAACCTGTGCCAGGCTTTCACCACCTTCCCACTAAAAAAAGCTTCCTTTTACTTTTATGTAGAACTACCTGTGTTCCAGTTTGCGTCCATCATCCTGTCACTGGGCACCACTGAGCAGGGTCTGGCTCTGTCATCTTTACTCCCTCCCCCATTAGGTGTTTATGCATATGGAAAAGATCCCCCTGAGGCTCCCCTAGCATGGAGCCATCCCAGTTCTCTCAGCCTCTTCTCATATGACAGATGCCCCGGTCCCTGAATCACTTTCATGGCCTTTTCCTGGACACACAGTATGTATGTCCCTGTCTCGCATGCTGGGGAGTCCAGCACTGCACACCAAGCAGCGCTGGCAAGGCTGCATCTACAGTGACTAGAGGGTAAGCATCACCTACCTCAGCCTGCTGGTGATGCCCTTTGACTCCATCACAATCACCAGAAAAAAATTTCTAAACAAACAGAACATCTCTTTTGTTGCTCTCCTCGTATTTCATTCGAGGGTTTTAAATATGATTCAATTGATAGTTTTACTTTGTCCTTGTAAGATTTGCTACTGCATTGCATTACCCTCACTATCACTTCTAAACTGGAGAATTCAACATATTCATTTAGTTCTAAAGTTTAATCAGTGTCATTAGCGGCATGATAACAGTTAATTCACAAGAGAGGAAAACAGGAGCACACGCAGATTGTAGGCTCTGCAACCCTGGAATTTAAACCCAAAGATAAGCAAATACAAACATTCCTATCAAACACAATTAATTAAAAATATTCNTATCAGTGTTATTATTATCAGCATGATAACAGTTAATTCACAAGACTAGGAAAACAGGAGCACATGCAGACTGTAGGCTCTGCAATCCTGGAATTTAAACCCAAAGGTAAACAAATACAAACATTCCTATCAAACACAATTAATTAAAAATATTCTCAATTAATCAACGCATTTTAACTTTGCCTTTTGATTACTTTTTCATCAAAATATAAAACCAAACAAAAATTAAGAGATATTTCAAAATAAAGAAATACTTTCTTCTGAAAACGTTGAAACAAAAACTCTAACATTCTCCTACATTTCTTAAAACAAAATTGAAACATTGGTCAGGTAAGTTCTGACTGCAACTAAATGACTTCTAAAACAATAATTTCATATCTGTAGATTTAAAAGCAGCTGTTATCCCTGGATTTCCATTTATTCTTGGTAGAACTAAAGGCAAATAATTAAGAATCAGACTCTCATCTGGTACAAATTAGCAAAATTCCATGGGAATGAATATAAATGCAAACAGGCAAGCAAACAATAACTTAGAGTCTAGCTATTAACTTTGATTAAAACTGCTCTGTTTGGCAGTTTATCATCCAGCCAATTATCTGGAAAATTAATTACTTCCTGAAAATCATATTGGAGATCCTTCGATATAAAATATAAAAATTGACAGAATTATTTTATCTCCCTTCTGCAGTATGTATCACTTTAATTAGTATCTATTTTTAAATCCATCCTTATCACTTCACAGGTTGTGTCATTTCTCACAACATCTGAAAGAATCCTAGGATTTTGGAGCTTCTGACTCAAACCTGGTCTTTAAAAACACTAGCTTCAGCCCAGAGAGTACATACTTCAGTTTTTAAAAGGCAATCAGAAAANTCCAGCCATCTGAGCAAGAAATACAACGAGCTAGATAACAGAACAGCAACACTACTGTAGACTGTAAAGCTGCTTAACTCATTTAGGACCAGATTGGTATCAGTTATCCCCATCAGTGCTTATATGAGAATTAAAAATACTGTTTACAATAGTAATAAAGTACTTTTAAAATTCAAGGTCTTATAATAAATTCTACAAAGATAAAGTCTTGTCACATCCTTAAAGGTGTTATTCCCACATTTAAAGTGTGAAAGAATAATGCATAGATGGAAGAGGCACTTAATTTTTACATGTGCTGTGAACAGACCTACTTGTTGTGCAGATGGTTAGCATCTTTGCAGATGCATCCTAACACTTGATAGTTTTCTTAAGACTAAAAAGGGAAATCACCACCAGTAAGGAAACAAGCTTGTTTAGATTTGCTACTATCTATACAGTAATTGAACCAGATATTATAGCAACAACAACAAAAACCGCAAGGCATTAAATTCAAGAAAATCTCACTCATTGAGAATGCAAATTGCTTTTTCATTTCCTGACCTTATAGTGCAAAAGGATGAGCACTGCAAGTAGATTACCATACCATAATCTCATGGAATTAGATAGGTTAAATACCCAATTACAAACACTCTGCAAGGCAAAAGACTAAAGAGGAAATATACTGAGTACTCTGAAAGTAGGAAGCTGACTTTTTAAACACTGCAAGAAAAAGAAAGCTCTAAAATTTTTGGTTACAAAGCTACTAGATAAGATATGCATATATTTTAAAGTTAAGTAAAATGACTT
>RSEF01000001.1:139941394-139957998 GCA_003993805.1 Himantopus leucocephalus
ACCAACACCCCCAGGTCCTTCTCTGCCGGGCAGCTTTCCAGCCGCTCTTCCCCAAGACCGTAGTGTCCATGGGGTTGGTGTGACCCGAGTGCAGGACCTGACACTTGACCGCGTTGAACCTCATACCATTGGCCTTGGCCCATCGGTCCAGCCTGTCCAGATCCCTCTGTAGAGCCTTCCTACCCTCAAGCAGATCGACACTTCCACCCAACTTGGTGTCTTCTGCAAACTTATTGAGGGTGCACTTGATCCCCTCGTCCAGGTCGTTGATAAAGACATTAAACTGAACCAGCCCCAGTACTGAGCCCTGGGAAACACCACTTGTGACTGGCTGCCAACTGGATTTAGCTCCAGTCACCACCATTCTTTGGGCCCAGCCTTCCAGCCAGTTTTTTACCTAGTGAAGAGTATGCCTGTCCAAGCCATGAGCAGGCAGTTTCTCCAGGAGAACACTGTGGGAAACAGTGTCAAAGGCTTTACTAAAGTACAGGTAAGCAACATCCAGAGCCTTTCCATCATCCACTAAGCGGGTCACCTTATCATAGAAGAAGATCAGGTTTGTCAAGCAGGACCTGTCTTTCATGAATCCGTGCTGACTGGGCCTGATCACCTGGTTGTCCTGCATGTGCTGTGTGATGGCACTCAAGGTGATCTGCTCCATAGCCTTCCCCGGCACGGAGGTCAGACTGACAGACCTGTAATTCCCCAGATCCTCCTGATGGCCCTTCTTGCAGATGGGTGTCACATTTGCCAGCCTGCAGTCAACTGGGACCTCCCCGGTTAACCAGGACTGCTGAGAAATGATGGCAAGTGGCTTGCTGAGCGCTCCCTCCAGCTCCCTCAATACCCTTGGGTGGATCCCATCTGGCCCCGTAGACTTGTTAGCATCTAAATGGTGTAGCAGGTTGCTAACCATTTCCTCTTGGATTATGGGGGCTTCATTCTGCTCCCCGTCCCCATCTTCTAGCTCATGGGGGCTGGGTACCCGGAGAACAACTGGTCTTACTACTAAAAACTGAAGCAAAGAAGGCATTAAGCACCACAGCCTTTTTCCTCATCCTTTGTCACTATGTTTCCCCCCACATGCAGGAGACTGTCCTTAACCCTCCTTTTGTTGCTAATGTATTTATAGAAACATTTGTTATTGTCTTTTATGCCAGTAGCTGGATTAAGTTCTAATTGAGCTTGGGCCCTTCTAATTTTCTCCCTGCATAACCTCACAATGTCTTTGTAGTCCTCCTGAGTGACATGCGCCTTCTTCCAAAGGTCATAAATTCTCTTTTTTCCCCTGAGTTCCACCCAAAGCTCTCTGTTTGGCCAGGCTGGTCTTCTTCCCCGCTGGCTCATCTTTTGGCACATGGGGACAGCCTGCTCCTGTGCCTTCAGGATTTCCTTCCTGAAGAATGTCGAGCCTTCCTGGACTCCTTTGCCCTTCAGGACAGCCTCCCGAGGGCCTCTGTCAACCAGTCTCTTAAACAGGCATCGCTTTGTGGGTTTAGACCTTGAAGGCCTGCAAAGCGGGAGAGGGTGACTCCACGTCTGGGTGGGCTGAGGCACATGGCGGATCTGCAGGGACATTTCTTGACCCCGTCCTACATTGCTGCCTCATAAATCACTTCACTTCTATTCGTACTCTTCTGTTTCCAGCTTTTCCTCTTTTTCTTTCTTGACTTCTGCCTTTGTAGATGCTTTTGGCTGTCCGTGTTTAGCTCCCTATTTTCCAGTTCTTCTGTCCTAAGTTCCTTTAGGTAGCAGCTCTTTTTCTGGACAGTGCAGCTGGATATCAGACTGGGGCATGCTGCTTCGTCATCAAAGTACAAGGACTCTGGTGCTTCCAATTAATAATGCTAATGAGATTTGTTAATTTTTAATAGATTACATGAGCGTGTTTTGCTAAACACGTTTTTGTGGCTCCGCTCTGCGAGTACAGTTCAGAAACTCTTTCACTTGCTGCCAAAGGGAAAATGATTAATGCAATTGCAGACGCCAGATTCTCTTCGGGGCAAATCTAGAGCACACCAAGGAGCAAAGAGGAATTTAATGAGTATGTTTTCAAAGTAAACATGGGCCCAGGTCATAAATGATAGCCCTTCCTCACCACCAGCCTCTGGCCAAGGTGGGGTGGAGGAGTAGTCACTTGAATTGGGGTCATGGTGCAGCCTGTCTCTCCCCATACCATGCGTGTTGGTTTTTTGGGGGTGTTTTGTCGCTTTTCTCCACTGAAAGCTTGAGGACATCCATGGACAAGACTTCTGTGGTAGTTGCTGCAGGTTGGAGAGCCAGGGTGGGTGTACGGGCTGCCCCGCAGAGCTCATGGCCAATTGCCCGCTGTACCCCGAGCAGCACCTGGTTGCACCCCTGGCGTGGTGCTGAGGTAGAGCTTCCTCACCTCTCTATGCTGGATGACTTGGTCCCCCCAAATCAACCTGGTTGCCACCCTCCAGGTTATTTCAATCCTGGGGGAACTTCCCCCGAATCGGTGCTGGTTTTGTGGTGGTGCCTGTGGTTTTCGGGTCGCTCGCGAACACGTGCTGCAGGCTGCAGGCCATGAGCAGCACGCCGGCAGCTGGGATGTGTCAAAGAGACAAGCGGGGGTAAAAGTCTTGGTTTGCAAATCAGCAATCCCAAGCCCGATTCCCTTGGGTTTCTGCCCAGGAAGTCGGTTTTACCGCTCGCTGCTGAGCCGTGCCAGGCTCCCTCAGCCACATTGCCGACGGCAGCGGGATGGTGTTGAGCTGGATTTTTTTCTTCTTTTTTTTTTTTTTTTTNAAATCCGTATTGCCAAGAGCCGCACCTCCTAAATTGCTGCGGAGGAGGTGGAAAAGCAGAGGCACAAGACCATGCACATGCTGCGCATCCATCTCGGTGATCTCGTAACCGTGCCAACACAAGCATCGTGGCCAGCCCCGGCTCAGCGCTTTAATTACGCGCCGGCGCGGCCGCACCTACGGCTGGGCTGTTGCAGCTCCTTGCGCAAGAAGACAACTGGCAAACCTGTTGGTGCTCCAGGATTTTAGTGGTAATAAGCCAGAGGGCAAAACCTCCCTGGTGAGATCAAACCATGCTTGGCTAGGTGTTTGGAAGAGTTTAAGGTGTTTTGGAGAAGCAGAGGGTTTGGGATCCCGGCTCTCTTGGCGCAGTGGTGGACGTGTGTGCCATGTAACTCCATGGATGGGCTGAGATGTCGTCTTTGTGGAGGCAGAGGTGTGTTTGTAGTATGAGCTGTTTGCATGAGAAAGCCGGGTAGCTGGAGACTGAGGTGAGCAGAGCTTTTGGTGTTCCAACAGGAAGAGCTTGGCATGAAACTGGACCGTTCTCCTAGCTTTCAGGCGCAAACATCTGTGAGAGCGAAGTGGTTGGTGCTGTAGAGATGGAACCAGTTGGCAGCCAGGGTCGGGCAGTCTGGTCTGTGGGATCACAGGCTCTTATGCTTCACCTTGTAATGAGTCAACAGCTCGGGCTTGACTCAGACATCTCTCCCTTTAAGGAATCTAGTCTTGCTTTGGACTCTGCTGAGTCCACTGGCAATTTTGTTCCTCACACTGATGAAGCTCACCGCTTAAAAAAAAATTAAATAAAGCACTATACACCAGAGATTATAATTCCTGTTGACGATGGTAGCGTGTGCTTTCCTAGACAAATCCTGAAGGACACGTGCAGGCAGATGTTCACAACTGACCACGAGAGCTGCAGGAGCTTGCCAAGCTGCCCTACTTGTCTCTGACATTTCTAGCCGATGTGTTATGTGCTTTATTGGAAACACATGGTCACAATCCATTCCCTAGTCCCTTCGCACCACGGAGTTTCCATCAGTTGCAAACAAGGACCATTGCCACGTCCCCACGAGTGCTTTGGCCCACTCAGCAGCCTCGTTTGGTGAACACGCTGCGTTAGGCATGATGGTTTTGCCTGGGGGCGGGGGGGGGGAACCCCTTCGCACCCATTGCCGCTGCGCAGGGTGCCAGCAGAGCTATCGAGTGACACTGCCAAGCGGTTTTCATGCGTGGCCATCCGTTATGAGTCCGTTACTATATTAGGTCCATCGCTGGAGCCATCTGCTGGGGCAAGCTCGGCAGGCGGGCAGCCCAGATGCCGGCCTGCGAGATGACATTCCCTGGCTCCAGGCTCTGGGCAGCAGCCGAGGCAGCCTGCGGGAGCCGGGCACCGTGCTCTTGGAGGTCGTTTGCCAGAGTGGCATTTGCTAACAGTTCTTTGCCTAAGACCGTGTTGTCCTTTCAGGGATGAAAAGGGGAGTTTCGGTAGGCAGCGGTGGATTTGGCCCAGGAATGCCTGCCGTAACGCTGCCTACGTGCCGGGACTCATCCTCCCGGCTTCTTCTGCGCCAGCTGCCGTGGGACTTATTATACCAACTCAAACCCACTCTCCTCCCGCTTCAGGTGTCTTTTGTAGCCGTCTCCAGACCTAGCGTGGTTCGGCAAGAAGAGCTTTTCAATGATTCCTGCCCGATAATCTTGCGCAGAGTCCCTATGCCGAGTTCTCATCCCAATCCGCGGGAAAAATACCACCGCTTCGTTTCTGCGGGTGCGGGAAGTGCGTGTTGTAGAGCCGGCGGCAGGTTTTTGTCACCCGCGCTGCGAGACCGTAGAAGCTTTCAGCATCCTGGGAGCGCAGCGGAGCAGTTAGAGGGGCTTTGCTTACAAAAGATGCTTCCGGAGGGACCGGCTTGTGTTCGGCTGGAGACCTTTCACCAGCTGTGTAAGGACTCCGGGAAACGGCACGGCACGCTCGGCTTGCATGCCGGGGGGGGGGTGTGGGGTGTGTGGAAAAGCAGAGCTAATGATTGACTATTATTTTAAGGGGATTATCTAATCCGCAGCCCAGAGGACAAGAGGGGCCAAAATGAGTGAAGATTGAATATGTAATTAGCGCAGATTGTTGGTAATACCCTCTGGACTCTGACTGATTATAAACAGAAACAGATTTTTCTAGTTTACCCCCCGCCAAAAAAAAGCCTTTGCAAGCGAAAGGGCCGCTTTGTAGTAGAAACTGTTGGAAATTAAGTGGGTGATCAGAGGTGGGGCAGTGGAGACGTTTACTGCAGAAGATGGCGGGGGAGCGGGCAGGCAGAGAAGCTTCTCTCGGGTTATTTTGCGGCGTAAAGGCGGAGTTTTGGGTGGAAGTGGCCGAAATGGCGTCTGTGGGAGGTTAGTTTCTGTCACCCCACCGGCCATCCTGCAGCTCCATCCCTGGTGCCGGCGCTCCTTCTCTCCCGGCAGCCGTGGGAGCAGGAGGTGCAGGGATGTGGCAATGACCTGGACTAATCAGGGATCCTAAGGAAGGCTGGAAACCATAACGAAGCCCTCTCAGGAAGTACCTGGTCAGGAACACTTGCTAATTTGGATTTCTGGATTTGAGATATGATGATGATTATTATATATTTTTAACATTGGCATTGCCTGGACCCGGTTATCAGCTGCCTCAGGTCTGTTAGAGGCTAATACTTTTTATTTTCCTTTCCTCCCATGTACCAAAGGTCAGTAGAAGTTAAGTGAAAGGGATTCACAAGAGTTGCAGGCCCATTATTAACACAAAATAAAAGATGTATGCCTAAATCCATCACGCCTAAAAATACAATTGGGCACAAATAAGCCCAGAGAAGGAAACAATGGAAGGAACAGCGAAAACAAACGGCACACCCAAGCGCTAAACTTCTGAAGTAGTTAAAGAAGGCTCTCAAATCTCTGATGACACGACGGTTTCTGTTCCCTTCTCTTTAATTTGGTCAAAGAGGATGAATGGGAGAGAATCTCCAGTCCCATTTGGGTGAAATGCCATGATTTAAAAAATTACCCTTCCTCAAGTTCAGGTGAAATCCCGGGATTTGAAAATTTCCCGTGTAAAAGAATATATCTGAAGTGATCGTTTTGATCCACTTTGGCTGAACGTATCCAACATGATCCAGCTGCTGCACTGCGAACCGCGCGGGAACTCGCATCTCATAAACTACAGCATCGCAGAATGAGACTTTAAATGGGAAGATCAAAACCCTTTGTGCTGTTTAGGACCTTGCTGAAACGCTCTCTTTGTTTCAGATTTCTTTTCTAGACTGAAGGCAAGAGTAGTTACCCAGTTCCCGTGGGTTTTCTTAGTTTTGCTAGGATGTCCAATAAGAGAATATTCTACCCCAAAAGCTCTGCCCACCACCTGCAGATCGCTGGCCTGGAAGCACGTGGGTGCCTGATGGTACTGTGACCCCGACGGGGCATCTTTTAGGCTTTAGGAGTCTTTGGAGTGTGTGGAAACACCTTCCAAAATGCGCCAGGGCAGGTCATCGTTGCCCTGACAGGATGCTGTACCAGCTGAGGAGTCTTGGGTAAAACAACCAACTGCGAAATAATCTGCTGTGATTTTTTATTAACATAAAATCCCTTCACTTGTTCCGCAGAAAATAAGCTTGGGAAAATAAGACGGTGCAGCCAGGCTGCTCCCAAACTGCCCCAAAGCCTGAGCATCCCTTGTGCCAGAGGGACTTTCTGTTTCTGTGCTCGGAAGGCAGCGCGGGATGGGCAGAGGTGGCCTCCGGGCGCATCCCTCTCAGGGTGGCACCTTTTCCTGCTCTGCCCAGGGGTCTGCAGCTCCGAAGGACGGCAGCATATCTCTACTGTTAAGAAGAAAAGCAGGAAAGCTGTGGAGAAGAGGAATCCCAGGATCTGTGGGTATCTCCTGGAGAAGTCAGAGTTTACCAGGCGGGTTTTGCTTCCACCTGGCCCTTTGTGCGGGTGGTTATCTGCTCCCTTTCAGCCATTTCTGACCCTCTTTGATGGCCTGGGCTGGCTCACTTGTCACGCTAACATCGTTAGGCTTTTGTTTTGCAGTGTTTGGGTATTTTTGATTAAGAAATACCGCCTGTTTGCCTTGGCAGTGCTGCTCGTTGGATTGATGCGGCGTTTTTTAGCTGGAGTGTTTATTCAGCCTCTTGGATTCTTTCTCAGGGGTGGGGTGGGATGATCCAAACCCGTCAGTATGCTGGTGATCCACGAGGGCTTGTGAAAGGCTTGAGCCAGGGTCTCTGCTGATGGAAACCACCAGCTTCCCCCACTTCCAAAGGCCAGGCTCTGGGGATGAGACAGGCACACTTAACTAGTTCCCATCCAGGCGAGAAACCTGGAGCCCAGAAGGAGACGGCAGTAGGACGAGAATGGGAACGAGGAACCCGTTGCCTTGAGTCCAGCGTGGGTGCACCCTCTCGGTCCAGATGCTCGGCAGGTACAAACGCCCCAGGTGGATCTGGCTGATGGCATCTTAAAACACCTTAGGCTTTTTGTTCTTGGCCCTGAGAATTGCCGATTTCTTGCCTTTCCACATTGTCTATTTGGGCTTTTTTATTCCTCCCTGTCCCAGGGAGACAAGGGTGACTGCGACTTACTGCTCAGCAGGTCCCTTCCAGCCAGCGATGGAGTGTCACAAGTTTTTCCCCCATTAATGTGCTGCTCCTCTGCCAGGACTGTCAAAACTTTTATCCCAGGCATTTTCTTGGGTTGGAGCTCCCACGTGCTTCATCTCAAAGTCCCCGTGTTGCAACACCAGCATGCCCGGGGTGCGTGATCCACTCACATTCCTCCCTCTCCGGCGCTTTGATGAGGTGGACAGGGGGTGGGATGGATGTGTTGAAAGTGCTGCAAGGAGCATATTTTGCACACGCAGTAATGCAGAGCTCCTCAGGTCCTCCGACCAGGAGGCATTTGGTGAGCAAGGCCTCGTGCTGCCTCTGGGTTCGGGGGGGACTATTTGCGCTCGCCTGGATTTCCTCACCCCTGCACACATCCTTGCGGTGTCTGGCGAGCAGACACAACTTGTATTGCTAAACACCCGCTCCAAAGCTCGGCTAATTTTCTTTGGGAGTAGCTCTCCAGCAAGCCAGATCCCCTTGTCTCTTTTGTTTTCTTACTGGGGCACCTTATAGTTGTGATTTTTTTGATCTTTCTAAGCACCAGGTTTGCTGGAGGGTACTGGGAGGGGGTGGGTGCAGGACTGACAAGATGTTTGCTAAGCTCTTGTGGCCCATCCACCCCTCCTTGCGATACCTTCGACCGCACTCGGACCCAGCTGTCCCCGGCTGTCGGCACGGGCTGCCCCGGAGACCCCGGTGCTGGTGGGGGCTGGATGTGCCGTGCGTTGGGATGCCGGCACGCACCGCCTGTTATTAACCACCTCTCTCCTCCTTCTTTCAGAGCTGGCGTACGACCTGGATGTGGATGATGCCTCTGTAAACAAGCAGCTTCTGAACCAGCAAAGCAAAGACGGCACCGCGGTCCCCAGCAGAGACCCCGGGAGCGCAGCCCCCCGCCCCGGCCCTGCCGCTGCCGTCGCACTGGTCCTGCCACTGCTGCTGGGCCACCAGCCGTGAGCGGCGCCGGTGGCATCGCTCCGTGTCTCGCCATGCCTTTTTTTTAATGAGGGAGACGTTCGGAACCTCTCCTGAAATATATGCACATTTCCAAAGACAGGACAAACGACTTGAGTCGGTTTTATAAAAGAATACGGTATCTCCACACACACAAAAAACCACCACTGAAAAAGCGTTTGTTTGTGATGAACTAGTAAATAAGTAACAGTGCTTTTTAAAGATAATCCTGTTTCATATAAGAAGGTTGATATTAAATTGTGTTCCTCGCAGTTTTTGAAGATTGAGGTCTCCGTCGCTGTTAAGTTGAAGACCATATTTCATCTTGAGTTGTTCGAATGTGCATGGGGTGCAGAACACCTACGATTTATGAAATACTCTCAGCAAATATCAGACCCCTGGTCCTAGTTGACTTAATACAGATTTTGTCTGTAGTTCAAGCAGTTTCTGTACTTACTCCAAATTCGAGTCTCACCCCTAGGAATTTGGCCAGGCATGTAATACGGAGGGAGTGTGAATACGGCAGAGAGAAGGTCAGACATAAGGCAGGAGGAAAGATGCTACGGAAGAGGAGTTGTTGTGCACTGGGATTGTGGTGGTGACATGCTCCCGTGGGCACGAAGCACACTTACACTGTGGCAAGTTGCAGGTGATTTTGCTGTTCACCTCCCAGCCAGGTCCTGTAAAGCCCTTCAGCGCAAGCGGCCGGTCCCCTCCGGCATCCCTGTGGCCCGTGCAATGCCCTGGTTTTATTCTTCAGAAGCAAAACAGCTCCTTTCCCACGGGAAATCTGCAAACACAGCTCCAGCCAAAGGACAGACGGGGTGGATGTGCACGCCGTGCTTTATGGGGATGAATAACGGGCGTTCAACGCATTGTGCTACGAGGGAGGAAAAGAAAAGGATTTGCAAGAGCCTGAGGCAGATGAAACTCTTACTCACGTGTTTCTTTGCATGTTACTTTGCTTAAGCTGTCTCTAAAATAAAGGTCGGTTGCTGTATAAACGGTGCGGTGGAAGTAGCCTCCCGTGTGTGCGAGGCGATGCTTTGCCTTGTTCCTGCAGTGGGCAGCCTGGAAAGGCTGTCGGTGCCCGGCTCGGGGGCACCACGGAAAGGCTGGGCTTAGGCTGATTAAACGGATGGGCTGGAGCCAGGGAGTGTTTGGTTTGGTTCCTGGCCAAAATGGTTACATATTTCTGTTTAAGATGCTGCCTTTACTGGGGTGATTATATCCGCCGTATCTTAAGCTGCAGTGTGTGCATGTACGCGTGCACACACACACACTCACACGCACATGCATGCTTTAAATATTTGTGTGCCTCAGACCTTTTTCCAAGCAGCTTTACGTTTGGGAGAGAGTAGATAAATCCGAACCATGCAACCGGGTGGTTTGGAGAGCGGAAACTTTGCCCGGTCTCAGTGGTGGGGCTGCTCTGGCTGACCCTGATTTGAGGCGTTGGGACCATGTGAAGTGCTTCGGGAGCCGTGGCAGGGGGAGAGCTGGCTGCTCGCTCACCCCGCTCCTCTGCTCACTGCTCCTGATGGAGGGGAGCGGGTCTGGGCCAAGCCCTGGCGTGACCCGCTGGTTGACGGTCAGAGAGCTCTCCTCGGGGTTTCACGCCCCTTGTGTCCCATCCGCGTCGGGCTGAGCGCTGGGGATGTTTGGGCAGCGCTGGTGCCATACAGTATTCCTGTAAATGCTGACTTTTTTACATCCATGCCTGCCTGATGCGTATTTGTATATGCGTATTTGTATTTTCCACGTTTGCAAACCAAACTGCAATCCTCTCCGTCTCTCGGGATCGCTGCTTGCCAGGGAGCCCTCGGTCAAAGGGATCATGGTACACAGGGGGGTGACATGGGGCAGAGCCATCGGCATTGCCGGCAGAGGCACTTCCCGACCCCCCCTGCTATGTGGCTCTCGCGTTGGCCCAGCTCTCCCCGTCGTCCCTGCTCTCCGCGCCGCAGCTGGCTGTGCCCATGAGCCTCTGCTCCACCAAAGGGAATATTTTATTAGCGCCACTTGAAATCCCATCGCTTCTTCCCTTCTGATCATTTCCTTTCATCCCGCTGGAGCGCTGGGGGTGGGAGCGGGCTGCGGGCTTTGTTCGGAGACGATGCGCCGCTTCTGCCTTGCCAGGTATCCCTGGTACCAGTGCGAGGACACTCTCTCCTTTAATATTGTGTCGGAAATATTCTGCATGCTCCTTCCTTAGACAAGCAGCAGGATGGGATGGTGACACCGGCTCTTCTGCAGTGCGAGTCCACTGTGGTTTTTTCCCTCTCTTCGGGAGAGGCCGCGGGCTGTGCCTTGCTGCGTGTCTCACAAAGCCCAACGGCTTTCCCACGCTGCGTCTCCGCAGTGCGACGCTGATGCTTCTCAGCAGAAGACCCCTCTGTAGCACGCTGAGCCCGCTTTCCCATTGCACGCACACGCTGCGTAGCAAAGCTGTGCTTGTTGGTGACTTGGTTATGGTAAGAGATCACAAAGACCAGCCTTCGAGCCCGCTGCCTGTCAAGTTTATAAAATAACGCATTATAACTTGAAAAAAAAGCTGTTGCATTTTACCCTGCGGTGTGTTTGTGCGCATGTTTTAAGAGGGGTTTTGCGAGGGGTGCCTTGCCCACCAAGGTGAAGTAAAGCTGGCGTTCGGTTTCGGGCAGTGTTTTGCTCCCGCGTCCTGAGAAATAAGGAATAATTGTTCCCTGGTTGTTTCTCCACGCCTCCTCTGCTTACTGTGACCTGTGTTGCCACGGCATGGGACGCCTCCATCAGGAGACGGGCACTGTCACCTCCCCTGTGCATATGTCCCTGGAGCTCCACGCCTTGTCCCAGCGCTTGCAGGTTTAACCACTAACACAGTCAAGATACATATATTTCAATTTTTCTTTATTATTATGTGTGTGTGTATATATATATTAGTATATACACCAGTAATGAGTATATGTATCATATATATGATAGCAGAGGAGGTGTGGGGCTTGAGCTAAGGGTAGGTGCCGGGGCAGCGTCTCAGCTGTGCTCACAGCGCCTCGATAACACGGCGATGTGGCTCCGGCACCGGCGGTGGCCGCGTCCGGCCAGTGAGGCACGTAGCCAGTGTAAATATCTGTCTGGTTTTCTGCCAGCGGGAAAAGTAACCGAACAGAGGAGTTTAAGTCACCAAGGTGCTTCAGGGGAGGGGGAATCAGAAAAAAAGCACTTTTCTAGCTAATTTCGAGCCCTGCGGTGAAACCCAGAGCTGGTCCCGCGCTGTTGCGGACTCTGATCACTGAGTACCCGCGTGCAGAGCCGTGGGCTCCTCGGGGCAGGGGGCTGCCCTCCGTCTGCCACCACCGCGTCCCGATGGTGCCTCGCGGGCTCAGTGCTTTGTGCCGGTGGCGGCTACAGACCCAGCGACCTTGGGGAAGGTTTCCAGTCTCAGGTGGTTGAGCCCTTACCTCCCTGCCTGTTAACCTTAACGCTTTCTGGCCGGTTTTGCAGCTCTCGTTAATCTCCGGTGGCAGCAGCGGGGTGGCCGGGAACCTGCCGCCGCCACGGACATCCCGCGAGCAGCATCACCCGGCACACAAAGCCAGCGCGTCTCCCGGTGGGTTTGCAAGCAGCCTTGAGAAGGTGGCGAAGCCGGTACCTTTCCCCGTGTCGGAGGGTGGTGATGAGATGCAAACATGTGCTTAGCATGTGTAATGTATTTCTGCACTAACCATGCATCAAATTATAATTTAAAACCAAAATATTTTTGTTGGATGGGAAGTCCCAGTTCATTAATCAATTGACTAATAGTTTAGTGCCGGAATGGTATAATCTAACGCACTTAACAGCTGCTCGAAACAGCTGGTGCTTACGGCTCATGCTGTTTTGGGAAGTGAAATCTAAAGTGTCTCAGTTTTGTTTTTCAGGGAGTTTTTTAGAATTGCTCGTTCATCTCCATGAGCAAAGCGCTCCAGCGGCGATGTGGGGCTGGATCCACCGGGGCTTCCAACCTAAACAAAGCCCCACTCGCACGGAGGATGCGGAGAGCACCGGCCACGTCCGCAAACGTGACAGCCGGACACGGGGGTGTTCCTGCGGGTTTGCATAAGGGGGTACGTGTGTCATCCCACGCTGTCAGGTGTTTTGATTTGCCTTTGAGTCAAACCCAGTGCCACCTGCCCTATTTTCTCAGCAGCTGCGGGTCCACGGTGAGATCTTCGCAGCCTGGAGGCTGGGGGTGGGGGGGGACGGGACAGTCCTGGGGTGGAAGAGGCGCGGGGAGCAGGGGGACGAGCAGGCTGCTGCTGGGGACCAGACGTGGGATTTTGCATAAGTCTCTAAAGTAAAATAGAGGAAACCACATGAAGACCTCGAAACGCTCGAAACAGAGCCACGTGTGCTGGTGAGATGCCTCCTTCCGACCTCGGAGCACGTAGCGCGGTGGTGGGACCGGCCGTGGCCAAGTCCACGGGCCAAGCCCTGCCCTGCCGGCTCTCCAGCTCACCTAAGCTAAAGCATCTCAGAAACATCACGTGGTTCCCAAACACTTGGGTGCCTCGGTGGGAATTTCCCTGACCTTTCCAGCGGCACCGCAGTTTAATGATTGGCAAACGCTGCTAAAGCTTTACCAGCTCACGAGCCGGACGCCCCAGAAGCAGGTGTCCGTTCCCAGAAACCCAGGGATTTTTCGGTGCGAGCTCCGCAGCTGGGGGTGACTCAGCTGGACATCAGCCAATTCGCAAATCCTCCTCGTACATTATTTGTTGCTTTAGCGAGGAGCCAGGTATGGAGGTGTTGAGGGGATAAAATCCACAGCAGGAGGGGAATGAGGTGAAGCCATCGCATCGGGGGATGCTCACTGGTTCCTCAGCGTGGGGATTTGGGTTTTCTAATAGGGACATGGTGAAACTTTCCATGTGAAGACAAGTGGTGGGTTTTGTTCGGCTGCAGCCTGCGGCTCGCTCATGGGAGACCTCAATAAGAAGTAAAAGTGGGAAAAAAAACCCAAACCAACCCAAACCCACAAACAACCCCCTAAATAAGCTTGTCAAAATGTTACTGAAGGACATTCCCGGGAGATGAGGTAACTGAAATTTGGGTACAGGCAGATGAAGCGACCCTGGCTTGTTTATACAGTCAGCGAATTTNAAAAAAAAAAACCCAACCCAGAAAAGCAGTCAGTATTAATCAAATAGAGTTTATTTTGTCAAACATTGTATCCTTTTGAAAATAAACATCTTGGTGTTGTTTTGCTGGAGAGCATGCTAGGATCTGAAGTGCACATCCGTGCCTCTGGGCGGCAAAGCGCCGTATCCCACAGCCCGTCCCGACGGCTGACGCTGGTCCTGCAAAAAGCCGTGGCGCCCGGCTCCCGGCGAGGCTCCCCGCGAAGCGTGTGCCAGCCCTGCAGCCCGAAAGGTTGGGAGGGAAAAAAAACCCAACCAACCAAACCCATGCTTGGTGCTGTGGGGTTTTTCCTCCCGGGCACCGTGCGGTGGGGCGGGAGCTGGCGCTGGTACCCGAGAGCACTTCGTGGGAAAGGAAGGGCCCCATTAAGGACTATTTGGGGTTATTTCAGATGCTCCTTGGTGGCCGCAGGGACGCGGAAGGCTTCTTCCAAACGCTCCAGCACATTCCCAGTGGTGAAAATCAGACTTTTCCATAGCAGAAGTACAGACTGAGACTCAACCTCCCAGTTTAGTGGCTGCCGCCTCCTTTGTAGGAGCCCAGCAGAGACCTCAACAGCTCCTTGCACCAAGTCAACGCGGTCAGGGATCTCTGCCAGCAGTTTTTGTTTGCTTTCGCTCTCCTCTTTGCCGTTATTATTTCAGCGCGTGAAGATGCTGCACATCCAGAAAGGACATCTCTCGTGGATCCGAGCAGCGCAACCACCCTTCGCATCCAGCTCTCTGCAGGCAAATCACTGAAAAGAAGTGGAAAACCCGCCCGTAGCAGCCTGCATCCCTTCAGTGTCATATTATATTACCATCCACCATGTTAGCAAACGGCAAAATAAACACGGGCTGGATAGCAAAGCAAGAGGCTGTTTAATTACAGATGTTAAGAAGAATGACGTGTGTGTACATTCCACCCAGAAGTGGATTAAAGCGGTGACCTTTCCCGTGGTGTGAAACGGGTTTGTTGTGGAGCGCAGGCATCTCGTGTCACTTCAAGATCTGCCAGACATTTCGTTGCCCCTGTTGTTTATGGTTAACGTTGGATGATGTCTCTTGAAGCTGAATCTCAGCAGCTGACAGCATTTTCTGGGAACTTGTCATCTGGACTCTATCTAGCAAAATTCCCGGTATTGGGTGTATTTGTTCCCATTTGAAGGAAAAACAATGCTTTCTGGAGAAGAGAAAAAAAAAAAAAAGTAAAGGGAGGATGGTGGCATAAGTAAGTGACTCATAATGTTGAGCTGAAACCTGCAGGAGGATCCAGGATTTGGCCCAGGGTGCCAGCCCCGTGGTGTGAGTCACCGCTATTGCTTGTCAATGTGTATGTGACAAACATCTCCAAGCGTGGTAGCCAGCGCAGACACTTCACCGTGGCAGTGCCACGCAGGCGTCGGGGCCAGCTTCGCTGTGCACCACCTCCCGCAACCCTGTCAGAGGAGAGGGATGCTATTTCCGGCCCACCAAGGTGCTTCCTTGCAATCCTTCTAGCAGCACCCTTGCTGCAGGTTGGGATTTAGCGTGCCAAACACACAACCAGCCAGTTCTTCGCTGGTCTGCCCCCGGTGAGGATGATAAAGCAGGAGGGCAAGGGACGAAGAGCTTTCACACTGTATCATCAGCCTCCGTGATGCGAAATCCCCAGAAAAGGACTCGCTCATCACCTTGCTGCACATCAGAGCGAGCCCAGGCTGGGGACCGCAACCACAGTGGCCCATGGAAGCCTTTGCCAGCGCTTCCAGCAGATGCTGGTGGCTGGGAGGGCCTGGCTGGGAAGCAGGGAGCAGGGAGATGCAATCTGGCCAAGGAGCAAAGGCGCTAATTGGCCTGGCTAATTGCAGAGAGGGTCAGAGTCTGCGGGTGGACGCTGATTTGGTAATGAATGGCTGATGGCAGCGAGGGGGTCCATCTGTCCCTGTGGCCGGGAACTCTTTCCTTAATTGCTGCCTCTTATCAACTTAGAGCAACGGAAGGATCACGGGGTGGTGGTGCTGTCCTGCGCTCGCCGGCTGCCGGCCTTGCCTTGTTTTGGGGAGCCAGCGACGCGAAGGCACGGGTGCGTGGCTCTGAGCCTGGCGCGTTTAGGTGCTAAGGACCCGGGTACGCAGCAATCCCTGTCCCCCTTCCCTGGGGCACCGGAGGGAGGGGCAGCGTCTGCTGTGTGGGCTTGGGGTGCAACGTCCCGGTCCCTGAGGTTATTGCTAGGGACGTGATTTGCCTCCGGTGTCACTCAGCGGGGCGGTGAGGTGTGGGGCAGGGTGCTGCGGCCGCCCGCTCACCCGTGAAGGCGCAGGGAGCCCGGCAGCTGGGTGGGGGCTGTGGGTGCTTTACAGAGGGTCCATGGGGGGCCGTGTTGTACTTACGGACGATGGAGCCTGGGAAAACAGGAATCTTTCCTAAACCTGGAAATACAGGAGCCTTCCCTTTTCAATCCCTCTTCTCGCATGTTTTCCCATCGCAAGACACAGAGCCGTGCGCCTTCTGGGTACGTGATGAGTGCCTTTGGTCCTGTCTCCATCGCAGCAGTGGGAGGATTTCGGTGCCGTCCCAGATGCTCCGCTGCCCTGCCTGTGCCTGCCTGTTGTCCTGCCCACTTGCCCACCTCCCTGGGCTCGGGTTAAAGGCTCTCCTCCAGCCCTGTGCGATGGAAACCCTCTCCTGAGGTTGGTTCACACCTTGCAGCTTGCAGTAAAAACCACGCCAGAGCCTCTTTGGTTAGAGATGTGAGAAAAACCCTTGCAGGGAGGGGTCTTTGTCATGGTCGGTTCCGCTCTCCTGCCTGCAGCATCAGGTAACTCCCACTCACCCGCTTGGAAGAGGCGGCTGGGCTGGTCCACACTGTTGCTGGCTGCACCTTCCCATGGCCTCCAGGAGCTCAAGCCCAGCGGTTGGTTGCCCTTCGGTAGCTGGCAGGTCTGTAAATTGTCCCCTACCCACAGCTGCTGCTGCTTTCTGGCCCGGGTGTAGCTGGCATGGGAATGTGTGGAGGGTCATTCACATGGGGAGGAACCACCAGCTGCCACACAAGCTGGGCGTACTGGTGGGGGAGTAGAATCATAGAATCGTGGAATGGTTTAGGTTGGAAGGGACCT
>RSEF01000001.1:139958008-139983531 GCA_003993805.1 Himantopus leucocephalus
GAATCACCTCCCTCAACCTGCTGGCCACGCTTCTTTTGATGCAACCCAGGATACGATTGGCCTTCTGGGCTGTGAGCATGCGTTGTCGACTCATGTCCAGCTTTTCATCCACCAGTCCTCCTCAGGGCTGCTCTCAATCCCTTCATCGCCCAGCCTGTATTGATACAGGCCTTGACCCAGGTGCAGGACCTTGCACTTGGCCTTGTTGAACCTCATAAGGTTCACACAGGCCCACTTCTTGAGCTTGTCCAGGTCCCTCTGGATGGCATCCTATCCCTCAGACGTGTCAACCACAGTACTTAGCTTGGTGTCATCTGCAAATTTGCTGAGGGTGCACTGGATCCCACTGTCTATGTCACTGATGAAGATATTAAACAGTACTGGTCCCAATACGGACACCTGAGGGACACCACTTGTCACTGGTCTCCATCTGGATATTGAGCCATTGACCACTACCCTCTGAATGTGACCATCCAAACAATTCCTCATCCACTGAACAGTCCGCTCATCAAATCCATCTCTCTCCAATTTAGAGAGAAGGATGTTGGGGGGGGACCGTGTTAAAGGCCTTACGGAAGTCCAGATAGATGACATCCATAGTGCTTCCCTTGTCCACTGTCATAATCACTCCATCATAGAAGGCTACTAGGTTGGTCAGGCAGGACTTGTCCTTGGTGAAGCAATGCTGGCTGTCTCGAATCACCTCCCTGTCCTCCAAGTGCCTTAAAGTAGCTTCTAGGAGGATCTGTTCCATGATCTTGCCGGGCTTAGAGGTGAGGCTGACAGGTTGGTGAATGTAAAAATAATCTCTGAACATTCATTATTTCCTTATATTGCTACACATGCTTTCATATTCTTCCAGTCAGTGGTTACTGTATCTCTGTTTTGAAGTTGATGCAGTTCTTAGTCTCACAAATCTTAATCCACATAATTGCCCAGATTAGGGGATCTGATAGAGGACGTGAACCAATTCTGATGAGTGTTGCGTGGCTTATTTTGCATAGAAACTGGGTTCTCAGAAGGAAGACGTGAACCCAGGATTTATATCAACATTATGCTTCATTGCAACAGAGACAAACAGTTAGATCCGAGGACAAGGAAGTCCTTTGTGTCCCACGCTGAAGTTGTAGACTGAGAACAGATCCTGTTGCTTTTTATTGCAGGATAGTTGAACAGTAAAATTATTATCTTTGAAAACATACTTCTAAAAATGTAATCAGTCGTGAGTCTGGAGAATTAAATTAATGTTTTTCAGAAGAGGCAAAGTTGGATTTATGATCTCTCAAGCTTTTGATAAAGTCTAGTTAGTCCTCAACCATGTGGTTGAGGATTCAACTTAGAATTGTTGACAAATTTCTGTTGAAGGCTTCCTATATTTAACTGAAAAGTGAGGATCAAATATATAGTAATGAGTCTAGGTTTATGTGAAAATATTTTTTTAGAAAAATATATAAATTGGTAGTAGAAACACATTTTCTCTCCAACTCTGAAATTGGAATTTTTATTAAATGGATATAGTAAAGAAGGGGTAGCTCAACTGACATGATAAAGTTCAGGAGACTTTTTCAAGAATTTGTAGTTAACACAAATTATCCCTACAGCATCTAATGGCATAAAAAAAACCATTGTAGTCTTTCATGTCAAAGATGAAAATTCTGAAAAATGTCCAAATAGGTTATAACAAATATGATGATTGTATTGGGGCTATTATAGTATTTTTTTTGTTAATAAATTGCCAAGATAATTAAATTCATGCTGACTTAGTGTAGTGCAAAATTATATACAATAGAATAAAATTGGAATTGATTCCCTATTTCTTTTTCACTACTGTAAATGCATTGGTTTGTATTAATGCATGTATAAAAGTGGATTAAAATGGCTAACCGTATTTTGAAAATTCTGTAAGCACTCAAGTTCTTCAGTTAGAGTGAAGCTTTCTTATCTGTTAAATTTGATTAATTGTTTTTGGTGTCTCTTAACATGCCTAAAACCCATAAAAAACGTGGAGCTAGATGGGATCTGGAAAGTTAATTCAGTTCCTTTGCTCCTTACAGCAACATCACTAAACCTGTGTCTTTCCTCACAGATTTGAGAAGATCACAGCCTTTCCAGTTGAAAGTTTTTCCTAATGCCTAAATGAATCTTTCTTGCTATATTTAAAAGTCTGTTACTTACTGTTTTATGCATATTATTCCTATGCTTTTTGCAATGTCCCCTTATGTACTTGAACCTAGTTCTTCCACTCTTCTTTTGTACATCATACTTTCTAGATCTCTGATCTTTCTCTTCTTCATTCTCTTCACTTGGGTTACAGCACTTCATCTTTCTTGAGGCACAGTGTTTGAAACTGGGTACAGAATTTCAGATGAGTAAAGTGCAAAGATTCATTTATCTTTCCAACCTTTATACATTCCAGCAGGGCATTCAATTTCTCTTTGTTGCAGCATGAGAACATTATTCATACATATTCCTCCTTTGTCCACTGTAATCCGAGATCCTCTGCTGAAGTAGTGTGATGTGTGCAGCTGTACCCCGGTTCACAGTTGTGCAATTTATTTTTCCTACATGTTATACCATTCATTTATGTGAATTCAATTTTTTGGTATCTTTTCAGATCACTCTCTAATTGACCAAGATCACTTTGAATTCTTATTTTGTCCTCCAGCATACTCCTGGCTTTTTGTCATATGCAGCTTTACTTAAATGACCATTAATGTGAAAATTGAACAGCAGTAGAACCAGGACAGACTGCAGAACCATATTCAATACGCCCTTCCATTTTGCTATTTGACTGAAGATAAATATTCTCTGGATACAGTTATCTAATGATTTTTGCTATAAACCAATAAACAATTTTATTGGTGCCATGTTTCCTCAATTGTTTATGAGAATGTTATCTGAAAAATTGTTACAAACCTTACTAAAGTAAAAAAATGTATGACGTCTATGCTGTGAAGATTCTTGAGGTCTAGTGAAGAGTAAAGTGTTCTTGTGTACAGGTTAATCAAGATAAACTTAACCTTCATTTGATCTTTCTCCTTTCTATCATTTTCTCCTCTCTGCTCTTTTCCTGTCTTTTTGTCAGTCTGTCTTTTGGTCAGAATGCAGAAGAGTATAGAACTGTGAGTTTCAACTATTACCTGATGCAGAGTTATTTTAAGATTTTTAAAAATAATGGAATTGGTATATAATATTCAGCTTGAACAGCATTTTTACTAAGCACTTGCCAAGAAATAATGAAGAGGAAAAGTTTTAGTCAAGGCATTATTATTTTCCTCCATTAGCTATTTTTAAGCAGTATCATGGACTCAGAATCCTCAAAAGTCATTGCTGATCTAGTCTTATTTTTTTCAACCTTTTCCTGCTGCAATTTCACTTAAAATATCCACTTTATGCAAAATTCCTGTAGTGAGACAACCACCACCCCCTCATCCAAACATGCACTTTTGTCATCCTCTCTATTCTGACAGTAGGATTTTCATCTTCCTTTCAGTGTATGCTTTGCCTCATTAATTCTGTTGGCAGGCTACGGAAACACTGACATTGGTCAGAAATCAATAATTTGGACAATATAAAGTAGTAACAGTGCATGGCTATATTTTTATTTTGCTGCCTTGTGGTTACTACTCTGAAAGATTTGTCGAATAGCTCCACTAATTTATTATCCCTGTGAGTTGTTCTATTCTAGAGCCTTACTAACCATTGCCAGGGATTTCCCCATCAATATTACAGTTATGTATGTTCAAATTGAAAGGTACATACTAAAAAGCCAGCATGCTAATTTGCATCATGATTTCAGACGATTGCATACACACATTGAAGGCAGGGGAGGTATGAACCCCACATGTCTCTCTTCTGGGGTTGGGTTGTGACATCTTTACAGATGGTGAGCTGCTGGAGTCTCCAAGCAAATATGTGCATGCAGCCCCTGTCCTTAATGTGTCCTTCCTCATATTTCTGTCCACATGCATTTTGTATGTCATAGCTTTCACTGAGCTTTAAGGACGTATTTGTATTGGAGCCCTTTACAATATTTCCGCCAGAATAACTTTTTTGGGCACAAATATGGTGGTTCGCTTTTTGTGGTTTTTTTTTTAAAGCCTATTGCTTTTCTCCAAACTAAACCAAAAAAGGAATAAAATCTATCATTTCTGAGGGATACACATAGCTTTTAAATGTAGCCAGTCCTGAGAGTTTTTATATGGATGGATGTTTCTCAGCTGTATTTTAAAAAACACTAGCAAATTTGATATTAAGTTTGGACCTTTTGCAAAGAGCACCAGATAAAGGAATGCCTTGCTGCTCACAAGAAAAAAAACAAAACAAAAACCAAAACAAACTCAAAGCACACACGCATAAACAGTTGGTGATAAATCATATATTACTAAAAATGAGAATACAACCCAGTTTTCCATGACATTTGTTTAAGCTAAACTTAAATCTTTGACCAAGGCAGGAAAGCAGTGGCTTTTCATAAAACTGATTGCATCTGTTTATTCATGTAGAATAAGCTATTGCTTTAGTCCAAAACATACAAGCAGTAGCAATATAAGTTGCATTCAATTTTGTCTCAATGAATATATTATCAGCACTATTATTAACTTTCCCCCCCTCAGAGCAAGGAATTGTTTTGTTGAATTCTTTTCCAGTATACCTAGGGCTGAAAGTGGTTAATTTTCTATATGCAGATACGCTTTGTTCTGCTTATTTTTTATTTAGTTCTGTAATTATGGAAGAAATTGCAGTGCAGTCACGCTTTACTATGAGTCTTCTTTTTGTTACTCTGGTGATCTAGGTTGCCCAGTTCTTTCAAGACGGGCATCTCAACTCTTCTTTCTGTTTCTACAACTTTGTGTCAAATATATTTCATCAATGTGCTCCTATTACTTGGGTAGTCATTCGGGAAGGTATCTAATCAGATCAATTCCAGTTTTGACCTTGAAAGAAATCAAGGATAAGCCTCCTACATTTTCAATATTTTGTCAGTTCTACTGCACTAATCCCAATTTCTGCAACATACGTACCATTTGTTTCTGGTGGCACAGTATCATATTCTTTATTGAAGTCCAGGTAAATGAAATATACTACCTTTCTTTTCTCTAGAAGAGTATTATCTGATTACATAAATAGTATTATGTCAGTATAATTCCCATAAACTGCCTTTAGGAGCCCCATGTTGAGTCTTGCTTCATGTTCTACTTACCTTAGCCTTAGCATTAAGATTTTTCGGAAGTCTTATGTATTATTAGCATCAGAAGAAAAGCAACCAGAACACTTTTTTTTCCTTTACGAAAACATGTACTACATGAAATGGAAATAGACAGGTGGTAGCATTGGTGCAAACCTGACCTTTATCTATTGTTTGCAATCGGCAAATTATATTTTTGCCTACAGTACAAAAATACAGAAAGAATTCTAATGAGAATCATGAATTATTTACTCACAGGAGCTTTGTAAATCCCCAAGCTACAAAACATTAATAAGTAAGTGTTATTGAAAATAATGTTACATCATTATTGGTTTCTGTTCATCCTACATCTATGCTGAATGCTGTCTATTTCATGGAAGTGTTTTTTATTTTGTTTAATTTTACAAGAGTGCAATTTTATTGCAAATGTAAATTGCTAGGTAGATCTGGATGTAAAATGTATGTGCATATAAAGATATACACATCAAAAAAAGAAAAAAGCTAGAAAAGATAATCCAGTTAATGCAATGAAAGATGGCATTTACAACTTACTTGTTTTGTTGTTTGGGGTTTTTTTCTTTTCAACTAAATAAGTAGAATTTCATTATCAGGGATTTCCTCTCAATAAGCCTGTTACATTTTAAGGAATGCATGTTTAACGAGGTATCTTTGACTTCTGAAGGGGAGGGGAAAAACCACCTTCTTACCTTCTGAACTCAGGTCTGTTTCTTTTCTATATTCAAGCATCTCTCGAGAGAAAGAAAGTCTGTAGACTGAGAGCCAAAAGGTATTTGGAGGAACAACCATTACTTAAAGAAATACAAAGTGTTGCAAGAAGAAGTCAACCTTTGACACCAAAATTCTGCCTGAAATGGTGTCAAGTAGAATACATTTAATCACTGTTGACTTGCTGGCTGACTTGTCAAAGTTTGTTCTTATAGATTTATCAGTAAACCTCCTGAGATCTAGGCATAAATCATCAGTCAGAACTTATATCATTAGCTATTCTGTTAAAATAACTTTTTTCCTTGCAGTAACTTCTGACCTTGTAGTCAACTCAAACTAGAAATTCAGAATGACACCCCAAACTGCCAGGTTTTTGAGTAGTTGTGTAGTTTCCATGCTGATGTCTGTCTCAAGGGCACACAAATTGAAGACTTTTCAGAGTATAAATCCTTGATTTCTTCAATTTTTTACAAAAATGAGTAAGACACATGCTTCAATTTTAGCATTTTAGTGTATCAGATATATGTATCATTAAAAATCTGTCAGGCAGACACCGATGTGGTACTGATAACAGTACTTATGTGAACATCTTCAAGAATTTTTTTACATGCCCTCAATAGATAAGCTTCTGTGTTGTTTGCACTAATTGAAGGCCTCTTCCTCTCTTGCTTACACTAACTATGTCACGGGGTCTTCTAGCATGAAGAAGTGCATAGGAGAAGAGGATTCAGGCCTAAGCAGAGAAAGTCTGACCCAATCAATAATTGATATGGACCCTCAGTTATTCCTTTCCTTACTGGAGGTGGCTGAGTCCCCATCCCTGGAGGTATTTAAGACGTGTAGACATGGTGGCCTTGGCAGTGTTAGGTTTACAGTTGGACTTCAAGATCTTAAGGGTCTCTTCCCACCTAAATGATTCTATGATTTTGTGATTCTATGACTAGTGAGGAAGCATGTTTTTAAAATAAAGATTCAAACATTTCCTCTCTCCTTATAGGTTTTTTTATACACTGTAACAGTTACAGGAGGAGGATATTAGTCTTCCAGTTCAAAAGTTTCACTATTTGGCACATCATTTGTGTGACTGGCATGTTACTTAATTTCATTATCTCTAATTTGAGTTGCTATAAGTGTTAATGACAGCAGGTGAGATTTTACCTCATATGCTCTAATTCAGTAATATTTAGGGGAAAAATCATACTTATGTTAATCTCAAGGGACTGCAGGGAAAGGTGAAATATTCATCATTTCTTTTTGATGACTAAGTTATAGCTTGTCATTTTCATTTATGATGTAGCTCGCTGTCACTAGGTCCCTTGCTTTTTTCTCAGACAAATTTAGGTCAGTATGGCAATCTAGGGCAAAAAGGCTTCCCATACTTCTTTCATGTTTCAGAGGCGTTATGGAAGAAACTCGATTTCTGACACATAAATTGAAATTTGCATTGACTTTGGTGAAAGAGATGAAGCTGGTTACTTAAACCTTTTGTCAAAGCTCTCATTCTATAGATTTTTTTTCTCCAGATAATTATATTCTATAGCAGCTTTGAGTGTTTATAATTTAACTTTAGAGTTATTTATTTGGAAAGATGAGTTTAGAAAGGGAGATTCCTCTATAAATATTTATATGTAGGTATAACAGTGCAAGAACATGGTTACATATATCTTACAGAGGATCAAAAGATTTTGTTTAAGGATTTTTTGCCTAGTTTTCATTTGTGGCTAGTAAAGACATACTACAGTAATAAAACAATGAAATGGAGTAATTGTGTTCTATTGAAGTCTTTGTATGTTATTCCATCAATACAGACTTGACTTATTTCAAGTTCAAGAATGTTTTTACAATATAGATATTCTAAAAATAACAGTTGCGAAGTCCATCTTCCCCAAGGACCTGCGTTCAATTGAAACCTCATTTAAAATATCAAGGAACATGAACAGTCATATATTGGAATTAATTGTATTCAAATTAACTGACTTCAACCCCCAAAATATTCAGAGTATGATTTTTATAGCAGAAAATGCAGAACTTAGGTCAAATGCATAAGATTCTAAAGCAATAACTGAAAGAAGAGGATAAAAGCTAGATATCAGTAGTTCAAAGACTATGTTTCACTTGAAAAATGATGTAGCATTGTGTAATGGAACTAATTAATAACATCATAATCATAAATTCTATTAATGTTTTTGTATTTTTATTTCTACTGAGAGAGGTGATACTATGAGACATTTCTGTCTCAGAGGCATTTTTTTGAAAAAAATTCCAATTAAAATAAAAAGTGTAATTCTGGAAATTTAAACTTCCTTTACTTTTATTTCAGTTATTTTCCTAATCCAACAACATAATATTTTGTTTGAGAATTAGAAACCTAATTCATGATAAAAATACCATATTTGGATAGTAAGGAGTATGTTTTAAAAGACAAATTCAGAAACCTGCCTCAGACAGGCTTAGAAATGTTCAGGTAACTCCTCAACTTGTACATAAAACCTCAGTTACCTACGCACTGGTCTTTTACTACCTTACCAGAGGATCTAGTCAATTATTCTTTGTCCAAGATCATTAGATTTTCATAATGTTGGGCTTTTTGTAATAAAAATTTAGACTGTGATATTTCAGTAAATGTCTAATGGCAAATTTCAGGAAAGAGTCTTACTGCCTTGGAAGCGTCAGTGTTGATACTGTTGCTGCCCAAACCCTTCAAGAGACAAATAATTATTCATTGGTCTGGACAACGCACCCCATTTGTATAAATCACTTAGTGTCTTAACATTACTTGAGATGCCAAACATCTTCCCTAAAGCTGGTGGCACAGAGCACAAAGAGAGAACATTTTATTACTGAAAAAGCTCTGAATAAGAATATCTTCTCTGAATACGCTGTGCTGTGCATTAATCTTTTGTAATCTTCCAAATTCCCTTTCCCTGCTATCTGGTAACTCGGTAGAGTTTAACTTGTGTCCTTGTTAAGAAAAGAAGAAAACTGAAGCAGTATTTCTATAGCTAGAATTACTACCAAGGAGACCACACCTAGTTATTTACAAGGTTCTTACCTGCACAACCTTAAAGAAGGATTTTCCTTTATGGTGTTTTAGGTTTATTTGTTCTATCTTCTTTTCAATGTGTTAGTTTTTATTCATTCTTTGATATAGGGATGTAATGATGGCGAGGGAAGGATTTGTTCTTTCAAGAAATACCTTGGTAGAATTATTTGTGTGGTAATCCCTACTCTTTCTTTTTCATGACTTGGATATTCCACCAAGGGCCAGCAGAACTCGATTATTATGGTGGATTTATAAAGTCCACATAAGTGGTCTGGAAAAGAAAGGTGACCTTGTCATGAATTCAAGGAAAGCCAAGAAATATGGCCATTCTATGCATACGCATGTGCACATGTGTGTGTATCACACCTGAGATGGCAGCACATACACATCACATCTGACTGAAACAGAGGCCAAATATTTTGAGGTAATAGTAGTGAAGGCACCTTATAATTCTCATATTTAGGACTCTCTAGAATAATTCATCCTTTTAATATGTAAGTTCTAATAATCATTACTCTCCATGAAACTTTTTCAATTGAAAACAAGACTCTTTGGGCTCCTGGGGCTTCCCTTATTTAACCTTTTAGAAGGTTCTCTATCAAACAGTACCTTCAGTTCTCTAAAAGTGGGCACCTACTGCCATTTTACATACCTTTGAGTGTCTAAGGCAGCCAAAAAGGGCTGGTAGACATATAGAGATTACAAGTGAGACACTTTTTAGAGCAGCAGCTGGAGGCTAGCTGGGATACCTTGGAGACAGTGTCTGAAAACTGGAACTCAATACCTTTTTTCAGGCAAGTGATTCTCATGCTTTGTGACTGAAAATAAAAGCAGGGGAGAAAACCTGCTCACAAAAACCCTGAACAATTTACATTGCTAGTCCAAAATATTAGACTACTGATAATTTAGTCATATATTTAAACTTCCTTTAAGATCTTTAAGTAATGTATAGAGGCCTGCTTTCCTTATATTCCTATAAAAAGAATTAGACAAACACATTGGTAGAAATGTATGCCAGGTACAGCTAGTATTTAGCAAAAATATAGTTTGGACAGCCTGGGAAAGCATGGGTACAGAATATATATAAAATGTGTATTGGAAGATTCTTCATCTATATTTTTATACTGCAGGTTTTATAGTTCTTGCTGACAATGTGAAACTGATTTGAATGATTTGTAGAGAAGGTGAAACAAATGAAGCTGAAAGACTGTAGGTCTGGAGAAAAAAGTTGAGGACTAAAAGAGAAGGTTTCAGCTTGCAGTAAATGACCTTTAAATTAGTCTCTGGCATACGGGGCTAAGGAATGCTTTTTACAGGCTGCCAGTTCTCAACTACCTAGGCCACGAAAATGCTACAGTAAGTGCAGTATCTGTTTCCGCCCTGTGATGACTCTCATTTAACTCCAGAAGTCAGTGTTGCAGGCATTTTGTAAATTCATTGCTGGACTAAAGTTATAAGACACTTCTATTAAAAGAATATCACCAGCAAAGGGTCCACTGAACATGCCTTGACTAGTTGCCTAATGCACGTTTCATTATAGAAGTATATGTGTGCATTATGCATATGATGTGTAGTGAAACATAATGGAGACTGTAAATAATATGTGCCAAATAATATAGTAAGAGATCCTATTAAAAAAAATACTAAGTTACTGTAAAGTTCACAAGAAGTAACTCATTCCTAACACATTGTACTAGCTTTTATTTTTCATTTGGGAAACTGGGAGAGATTTTCTGCTACCGTTTCTTTAGCTGAAGGTGGAATCCACAATGTGCTAAATGTTATCCAAGTGTTCATGAATCGCAAAATGCTCCCTGCCCACATGCAGGCTAGGGGAAGTGTCAAAAACAAAAACTGTTTTAAGGAAGTATGGATGGGGAAGGCTTTTGGAAGGCTTTAAAAGATAACAGAAAGGGACATTTGTGGGTAAATTTGTGAATCATAGAATCAGTTAGGTTGCAAAAGACCTTAAAGATCATCGAGTCCAATTATAAACCTAATGCTGCCAAGTCCACCACTAAACCATGTCCCTTAGTGCCACATCTACACAGCTTTTAAATACCTCCAGGGATGGGGACTCAACCACTTCCTTGGGCAGCCTGTCCCAATGCTTGACAACCCTTTCAGTGAAGAAATATTTCCTAATATCCAACCTAAACCTCCTCTGGTACAACTTGAGGCCATTTCCTCTCATCCTATCACTTGTTTCTTGGGAAAAGAGACTGACACCCACCTTGCTACAGCCTCCTTTCAGGCAGTTGTAGAGAGCGAAAGCAAGTGAAACTGGTATAAGGCAGAAAATATTTTTGAACAGTTACTGTTCCATATATATACTGAACCATATATATATAGTGTATATATATACACTGAACCATATATTTTACAAGAAGCAACCAATATCCAACCAGATATAGGAATATTGACAGAGGCTGTATAGCAAAAGATTTAACAACATATGCAAGTGGTGATGCACAGAGATTTTCTCAAACTTTGGAAGTGATACTGACAACCTGAACTTGATGGTTGGTATGCTGCTAAGAGAAATGGCAGTGGGGGCTGTTGTATTGAGTGAGGTGTGGCCATATGTACTGGAAAGCAAGAGAAATAAATGGGGGAGAAGGTGAAAACAAACATCAATTCATTTTAGATTATGGCACAATGCAAAGAAAAGTATTCACACCATCCAAATAGAATCATAGAATTGTTGAGGTTGGAAGGGACCTTTAAGATCATCAAGTCCAACCAAATAGAAAACAGCTGCAAATGTTTATAAAAGACAAATAAAAACTAGAGAGAAAAAACCCCATGTGCGTTCTGCTAACACTAAAGGTGAGGTTTTGCAGTACATTCAGTCTGCTGTAACACAGGACACTGCCAAAAGAAACAGGCCTTCTCTGCCTTCCTCCTCTCCAGCAGCACGTTCCCAGGCTCTCCTGCATATCACTTCTGGTTCTTGTACTAGCCTGTTTTAAGAAAGTATAATCCTATTTTAACTTGTCTAGTTTCGGTTGGTTGAATCAGCAGTTGTAGCATTGCGAGATTCAACTTGAAACAGGGGGACTATAATGCTAGGATGCCGGGGAAGAGTGGGACGATCCTTTTTAGTGGCAGCCTGCAATTTGGTTCACTTAAATTTGTACTGTGCAGTCACACTCCAAAGTAATCAGAAAGCTCTTTCTCCCCTTCTCTCAAATGTACCTGCTTTTTAGACACGGATCGTATGCTTCTGCATACCTTATACTTCAGGTTGTATCCATTACAGAGAACCTTGGGTTCTCTAGCATGCTAAATGATTTCATAGCCTGCTGTTTGGATTTTGTTTTTAAGTCCTCCAGTGGATCTAGCCAGGTTAAATGTTTCCTTCAAACTTTTCTTGTGCAGCAGGAGCTGCAAGACTAAACTATAAACAGTAAAATTTGTTTGCCTTCATGACCCTTGATTGGAACCATATATAATGTCAATCAATGATTTTGGGCTGGCAATGGACCGCGGACAGTTGATTCTAAAATGTATTTGTTCTAAGTATAGCATATCATGTCAAAATCACCTCCATTTTTTTAAAATGTAAATTCATCTTACCATGATGTACTATCTGCTAGGGATAGCTGTGATGATTGTAAGCACTCTGACTGTAGAACAAAACGTTTTATTTGGAGGTGCTGCTGACTGCATAACAGGATTAGTTTTCTGGAGAAGAAATAAAGTAAGGGCGCAAAAATATTTATTAATTAAAAATTAAATATATTAAAGGATTTGTTAATTCTTACAGTCTTGTCTACTCAAATGGCCAACCTCACCTCCTGAAGCTATTCTTAAGTATAGTCTGATCTCGTTGGAATACTTACATGCACTGTATCTATGGATTTATGGTAACAGCACTGCATAAATTCCTACAGAGAGATTACTGCAGTGACTATTTAAATTAGCAGACTCCAAATCTAATTACTGAATAGAATGGCCAAATTGTATCCATTAAAGTCTTATGATCAAAAAGGAGAGAAGTTACAATGTTTCTACACTAGGTAATTTAACCTTTATATCTGTGAAATGAAGGGAAAAAAAAAAAAGCAGCAAAGTGAAAAACCCCAAACACTAAAAATCCTAAGACATAAAGTTTTTTCTTTCTGAAGAGAGGAAACTGTTCTCTTTCTCCATTTCAGCTAGACTGTAACTTCAGTTTACAAGGCTGTTACATGCATGTGGTCTGATAAATAAGGAAACCACAAAAAGAAAACAACAACAAAACCCCCATAATTTATTTCCTGCTTTCAAGAAATATTGGAAAGAAACAATTTCTTTGTGACTTAAAAAATATAGTGGCAATAGAATTATTTCCACTCTTTTCACTACTTACAGGATCAGAAAGAAATGCTTTTACTAAAAACATTGAAGGCACAAATGGGAATTGTCCATAAAAGGTGGTGAAAAAGAAAGATCTCAGGGCAGATAACTTTGGTCCCACATGCTTTGTTTGTGCTCCCGCATCCCTGTCTTCACCCTCAAAGAAGTGAAAAAAAGTGGCAATATAAAAATAAATTTTTTAAAAGAGTAAATCTCTGTCATGTATGCATCATCGTAAACAGAGTAATGTCTTCTCATACAATAAAAATTAGATAAATAGGCCAATTTTATTTCAGGTGAATCCTGAATCAACTTCATCTTTAATGAGAGGAAATCCTAGCTCCCTAATAATGAAGCTATACATCAAATAAATATCTTAAGCAATCGGACATTCCCATATTAAAAACAAAAAAGGATGTATTTTGAAAAATAAGCATCTGAGAAGCTTATTCTGGAGCAGCTTCCAAGATTCCTAAAATTTAGTTTGCATGTATTTGTATATGGTGTTTTGTTTTATCTCAGAGCTAACTTAAGGTTGAACAGGCTCAGGTCTGAATTTAAAAATTTCAAACCACAGGTTCAAATGCAATGGTAACATCTGTTTCATAACGTAACTTATGCGAAATACTTGCACCTTTGCCAAAGTTACTTCACCCTTCTTCTTGTCTTGGATGTCTTGTATTACATCTACAAACAGAAAGCTAAGCTCTTTATCTCCCTGCCTGAACGCTATTTTCTCCATTTCTTTCTCTTTATCCTTCTTCTTTCACTGGTTTGCATTGCATTGCCACTTGCCCATGACCAACATTCCAGCCATGCTTCTTACTCCCCCTCTCTATCTCTCACATAAATATTTTCCTTTTAGTTTCCAGTGGAAACTAATGCTTATAAAGTGATCTACAAAATGTCCAGCCATATGACCTTGAAGGAAACCAAGCAGACTTTCATCAGAAGCGTTTGCAGTTGTCAAGGCTATGTCAAAAACAAGAAGTCTTTCTGGAACATCCCTATTATCAAGCGTTACAAATCTCAGTGAAAAAATACTTCATTGCATTTTTGTCTGCAGAGGTCTAAATATAGGTAGACATGCAGGATCTGTGATGACATTTTGCAATAGAAGATAAAATAGAAGATGATAGAAAATATATTTGGTAAGCGGGACACAGGAAATGAAAACAGAAAATCATTCCATATAGATATATGGATTCTGCTAAGTGAGGATAAAAAAGTAGAGTAGTTCTTCTGTCACTGCACACTAAAGTAGTCAGAAATAAACAAAAATAAAACTATATTCCTTTATAGTAAAGAGAAAAGAATCTACACAGAATGGTCTATAAAACAGATTTCTTATTTCTGCTATATGTATATCTAAGCACATAATTTATCTGGCACTTTTAACAATTAAAAAAAAAGTAACTTTTATTGAATGAAATATTAAAGTTAGTTGCTGAATTAGGATGTGACGAAGTATCACTATTTGTAATTAAGACTTAAATGTATAATGATGACAATCACTGGGCTTGTAGGTTCTTTTTATGTGCATGCCAGGGAAGGCCTCTAGTCTGAAAAAGCCAGGAAGAAAATGGTATTGGACACATCTCACTGTCAGGCATTGATTTATAGATCCCTGTCTCTCTTCCTAATGTAGTATGGATATCAAATGTTAATAAACTGTGGTTCAAAACTATATGAACAAGTAAGTAAAATGCTTTTAAAATTCAGTTATTTATCATTTCAGGGATGTAGAATTCATGTTCTTTTTTTTTCTTTTTATTTTCCCCATATATATATATATATATATATATATAGATCCTCAGAATATTGCTGTGTTTAATACAGCAAAAAGGTCCAGACTTGAGACACCGTGGTAATTAACATAGCGAACAGGTCCAGACTTGAGCCACCCTGGTAATTAAACTATGTCATGGTTTGAGGTAGAACAGAACCAATTTTCTGTTCAGTAATTTTACTTTGTAGCTGAACCTCTTCTAACTAACTGAAACTCTCTGAGATTAACAGCATGTTGAGGAGGCACTGTCCTTTCTCAGAGTGATAAGACCTGATCAGTTGTAATTTATGCCAAGGCATGGTATGCAGAAAGGCTTTTGCTTATACCTATTGCTATAACACCCAAAGGCAGCTCACTTTGTTACTCGCTCCATTGGAGGGTTGGAAGCGGAAAAGTGTAGAGGGGTCCCACCTGTGGGGAGGAGCGGACAGGACAGGTGACCCAAAACTGACCAACGGAGTATTCCACCTCATCTGCCTCATGCTCAGTATAAAAGGTGAGGGACCAAAGGGTCAGTGCTCTTTCCTCAATGGCTGGCGTCTGAGGAGGATTCTGTCTGTTTGTCTGCCTTTGATCCTGATCTGAAATCCAGTTCCCATCCATCACTGAATCCAGTCTGGGACTTCCCCAGTGCCTGCCGGTGACATAATCGTCATCCTGGGAGCTTGATCCGGTTTTGTATATGTAGTATATTTCATTATTTTCATTTTATTTTATTATTAATATTTCATTAAAGTAGTTTAGCTCCTTCTAAACTCATAAGTCTCTCTCTCTCTCCCTCCTCTCCTTGGAGAGAGAGGTGGGGGAGAGCATCTGTCATTCATTTCAGTGGCCAGTCTGGCCCAAACCACGACAACTATACCATTATTATTACTATTTGGTGTAGGAATTTGTTTCTTACAGTTTACTCTTTCGCATTCACATCATCAATATTTACATTTCCAAAGGTCTATCTTTTATTAGAATCATAGAATCATAGAATTGTTAAGGTTGGAAGGGACCTTTCAGATCATCTAGTCCAACCATTAACCTAACCTGACAAAACCACATCTAAACCATATCCCCAAGTACCACGTCTACCCTTTTTTTAAACACCTCCAGGGATGGCGAATCCACCACCTCCCTGGGCAGCCTATTCCAATGTTGAATAACCCTTTCAGTGAAAAATTTTTTCCTAATATCTAACCTAAACCTCACCTGGCTTAACTTGAACCCATTACCTCTTGTCCTATTATTCTTGCTACCTCAGTCTTACAAAATATCTCTCCATTTGTATGTTAATAATAATATTAAATGTTATATCATAATGTTTCAGTGGAAAATTCCCTGATTTTTGCTATACTCATAAATTGTTTTTCATATCAGCCAGCTTCTTCAGAACCTACAGTCTTACTCATATCTTCTCATTGCATGTGACTATGCAAGACATTATGCAGAGAAATTAGTAAAATTGAAATAGTAAAGAAATATGTTCTACTGTCTGAGAACACCTGCACCAGCTGCTTATATTTATCATTATATAAAATGTGCTGAAGTCACCAAATTCATTTGTTAGAACAGCAGTAATTATTTTCACTCATGTAGTGCCATTCATCTGCAGTCATGAGACCCTCCTTTCATTGGTACATTTACATTACAAAGCATAACAGCTTCAGAAAATGAGAACTCTCACTTCGTAACATGGTGTTAAGCATCCTTAGTGGACAACAAACTGATATTTCCCTGTTCTCAGTGAATAACTTATCTATTTGCATGTGAAGAATTAGAGTATGTTTAGTAAAATACATAATATGTTGCCTATATTGGGTTCTGTTTGTTTTAGAGTGATGGAGGGAATACATGGGAATATTTGTTAAAAATTTTGTGGTTTGGGTTTGCTGGATTTTTAGCACTTATCCCAATTAATGTCAAAATTTTTGGTAATTAAAAATAAAAGTGAATAATTTAAAATATGCAAAGCTAAACCTAAAGGGTTGGCTTCATTTTTTTATAGTGCTGAATACAGAGGTCCTGTTCAAATTGCGTATTTCAGACTGTTTCTTTATTTAAATGTAAGATTATTTTTAGAGGGAGAAATATAGTACATTTATTAATTTCTCTTTCTATATATATTACTATTAAAATTTCTAGCACAGAAAGAGAAAGTTAATTGTGCCAGTAAATTAGGCATCTGCTCATGTGATGCAGATGCGAGGAGGGTGGGAAAGAAAAGCATTTTAACAGCTCTGTTTAAACAATCCTTAACAACTCAAGCTTATTATGTTGCCTTTGTCCTGTTAATCAATTACTATAAAATAATTATTCTAAGGTCTCATTTTCAGTAATGCAAAAATATTATTCCTAAAGTATGTATCCCTTTTAACATCACAAATTGACGTATATTAACAAAGATTGGGTGAGACAGAGAATTTTTGATGAAAGTATAGATCACCTTGAGTAGGTTCATGGGAGTTTTTAACTTCACAAAAAACAACGTAACATTTCTACCTCTGTTTTGGTCTTATTCAGTCTAGGAGACATTTACATTATTGTAAATAAGTTCAGAATTTGACCCTTATTTTTTATAGACACTTATTTTTCTCCAGAATTGTTGTATGCTATTGAATAATCTCATCTATGGGGAGATGCCATGCCATTGTGAAAGAATTGCTGCAGCACCGGGTGCTTCTGATTCTGGGTCTCNTTTGTTTTTTTTTTTTTTTTTTTTTTTTTGAGACCATCTGCAGTAATCATCTAAAGGCAGGTTGAGTACTCAATCAACTACCTAATGCCAAAGCTGTGTGAGTGTGATGTGAGCTTGCTTCTTGGTATAGGAATATGAAGGGAAAGATGAGAACAGGCTTTTCTGATTTAGACTGATTTAGGACAACTTTTCTTAGATGTGAGGATTCTGATAAGTCATTGTCAAGCCTTCAGCAATGGTTTTGGGCTATTCTGTAAAGACAGGTAAAGACTTCATGTTGCTTTTTACTTTATGCTTCTTACTTGTAAACTATAGCTTGGTTTCATTTGTTTGTTTCTCTAATAATAAGAGTTGTGTTATTCTTATGGCTTAAGAAATGAAAATAATGCTGTCATATGAAGGACTCGACTATAAAAGGCAGATTTAACATACATTAGTAGTTTGTCTTCATAAAGAAAAAGAAGCATTGTACAGGGAGTTTGTTAGAGCTTTGGGGTTATACCTACGTTATTGCAGTAATGCCAGTGTTGAGTATAAAATGCTGATCTTTGTCACCCTTTGTCATTTTGATCCTGTAGTCTAAATTACAGGGTATGGCTTTCAAAGTATTGTTGAATCCTAAGTTTAGTCCGTAAGGAGAAATAAACGTTTCTGGTAGTGTTCAATGCTGGTCTTGAGTTACTGGAAAAGTGAACGTGGTGTGGAGAATGCCTTTGGTAAGTCTCTCACTACTATGGTAAGAATGTCTTGCGGTACTTAACTACTGACTGAAATTAGAACAGGTTGATGAACTTTAGCTTCATGTTTGAGTGTTTGCCTCTGCGACTGTTTGCCATAGTCTTGACTTTCACTGTGATGATGCTAATCAAACTGTGCGATTTATTCAAGGCCGAGTGTCTTCATTTCCTATTAGGGTTGTGGGGTGGAGATGTCTGTGGTGTGTCCTAGACTAATAGGAGTCGTTACTTAAATATACTTGTAAAGAAATTCAGCTCTGCAGGCTTTATATTTGATGTAACACTTTCTGTAATAGTTGGTTATGCCGTTGTAACTCACGGTTTGTACTTTGCTGTGGGAATATTTGCTTTGAAAGTATGCTTATCTTTGTTTTATATACATTCTTTGCTGGCCAGCAAAGAATGCATAACTCCTCATTGCCTCAATACGCTTACAAATGGGAATATTTGCATGTCTAGATACATTTGCCATGAAAATTGTAAAGGCTGTTACAAATATTGACGTTGATTTTATAGGTATGCTTTCTCTTGATTCTCTGGGAAGCATAAATATTTTAAACAAGCCACTATTTTTTTTCTAATGACGACATTAGTCTTCTAAATCTGCAGATATCTGTGTGATCTCTTTAGCACACGATACCCCATCTTACAGTCATTTAGTTTCCTTATGCTTGAACCCAATGACGATAGTACTTGTCAATTTTTGCCTGTTATGCTTAACTTATTTTGTAATAGCATCTATTACCTATGAAAAATAAGTGAAAACTTCAATTAATACACACCTTTAAAGAGAGATAAGGGGCAAAAGCATAAGAGACTAGGATCAGTCCTGCAGGGAGAAGGAAGGTGAGTCTCACAATGGACCTGAAATGCAGGAAAAAGAACTGAAGTAGCTTTGATGAAAGGAAGGTAGGACAGAGGAAAGAGAATTACATTAGGTGCTGACAGACAATTTGGGAATTTAGAAGTCCATTAGTCACAAACTGTGAAAGGAACAAAGGGACATAGGAAACTTAGGGCGAGAGTAGCTCATGAGGGAAAACAGAGTGATAGCTAGGCAGAGAAAAAGTTTTAACAATCTTTGCTGGTGAGAGTAGGCTGAGGTAAGTAAGAGGATGGGGGAAGAGATAGTCTTAGTGGCCTGTAGCTCAGCCCTTGAGCCCTTTATATTTAACTGAATTTATTAATGAGAACTCTGATTTGGGAATATGAAGTAGTATACAGTAGTAAATAATCACATCCCATCCATCTCAAATTAGGTATCCAAAATTAGCAGATACTTTGACCTTATACTCCATTTGTCTTAACTCTCTTTCTGTGTAATGGGAATAATAATAGATCCTTGTCTCAATGAAGGCCTGTGGAAAATAACTAGAATTGGGAAGCATTCTGATACTAGTGTGATGTGTGCCACCAACCAGCTCATGAGGGGAACTGATAATTCTTTCCCAATTCACAGTTCCATAGTATATAGCAAACAAGGCATGAGGTCTCCCATTGAATGATGTGGGTAAAAATTAAATACTGCATACTATCATGTTAAATGGTGTGACTGTATTTAAAATCTGTATCAAATCTGTATCTGCTCAAGAGGCATTAGTGAATTTACAGAAGCAATCTTAATTCAGTAAATTCTTAATTCTTACCTTTTGGGTGTCTTAGTTTACAATTGTAACACTGTTTTCACCTACACTTTGAGGAGATGTGGAGCGTGTATCGGAGAATGTGTTTTGTGACAGGTAACCTGAGAGGTGACTTGGTAAATCTGACGCGTGTCTTTCCTATATTTGACATAATTTTGGGAATATATGTAACCTCATACTTAAATAGAACATGTCTTTCTCAGTGTGCAGTAGTTGTATGTAAAACCTGTTTTACAGGATTTCCTACGTGTTCACAATGCATTCTGAATTCTTAAGTATATACACATAAACCTATGGTTGGATTTTAAAAGTAAAACAAGCTGTCTCAGGGCTAGTGTCTCACCTTGTATTATAAGTCCATGTAGTGCAAATTGTAGTACCACTTTCTGGTAGTACCACCAGTGTGGTGTTACTGGGAGACACAAGGGTAGAAGTCTTGCTAGCCCCAGAAGTCTATGTAATGTCTGGTTGCAAGTATGGAACATTTGGCTCTGCGTCAAACAAAATACAGTATCTGGTATGTAAGATGTAACAAAGAAAAGAGATTTCTGTAAGGCTATTTTTAATTGCCCGTATAACTTTAACAGGTAGTAGGCATTCAAAAGATGTATGCCTTGAAAAAAATCTATGCATTCTTTCCTTGTGTGGGTTTGTGGGGATTTTTTTCTGGCTTTTGGCAAATATAATGTTTCTGAGTTGGAGGATCGTGTATATTCTGAATAGTCTCAAAACCGAAACCCGTAAGAAGAAAAATGAGTAGTTTGAGCTGCAGAGGGGAATACTGTCTACTCCATCTGTGTGTCTGTACTGAAACGATTAAGATTACAAGACTCTTGAGAAATACACTTACTTCTGTGTGGTGGGGTTTTTTTTAATGACAAACTTCTCAAACTTTTAATGATCTGTTGTGAATTTTTCCTCTGGAAATGTGGCTTCTGGAAAATCAATCTTTTCTTATAGAAAACTTCAGTTTCCCTGAAATTCTAGTTTAGGTTGCCATCTGCTTTTTTTCTCCAAGTTGGATGTGTAGGTGTGCCTCTTATTCTTTGCTGGAAATGATGTCTTTGGTTTGAGGGAGGGTGAGGAACCATTAGCTTTTACTTTGTCCATGTTGCATTAGTTTTTTCCCTGTTAGCTAGAGGGAGCGTCATATGAAATATAGTTTTTTCACGGGAGAACAAAGGTAAGAATCTGATATACAGCTCTCATGAGGAGTCATGGCACTCTAAAGAAATACCATTTAATCCTCATGTGTCTTGATTTTTATTTTTCTATTCTAAAACAAAACAACAACCCCATGCTAGTTTGAATTACTAAACAAAGAAAAATCTTATTACTACTTGTTAATGTAAAAAAATTTCACGTGGTTTAATTAAACTATGAAAGTTAATTCACTGTTTCTGAATTTCGGTGTTTTGTCCTGGGTAAGATAAAAGCAAATGTTGAAACACCATGAATAGTCATGCCGCCTTCTGCTTAGTTTCTCCAAATTCCATTTGTTAAGTGGCCAAAATTAGATGATCTTTTTTTTTGCTACAGTTAATAATGCGAGTCCTTGTTATATTTCTTCCTGTCATGCTCCTTTCCAGACCTTACTTCCCTCAGAAGCAGGATTTTGAGGGACAGGGCTCTGGGGCTGGATCTGTTTACCTGCTGAGACACATGTAATTCTCCCACAAGATACTGATCTCTGGTTGCCCCTGCTAGTGGCTCAGTGGAGATGGCGATGTGGAAGGGGATCCCTTGCCGACAGCCTGGAGGTTTGATTCCCAGGAGCCTGGATTCAGTGCTATGGGGAGGTCTGCCAGAAGGAGTGATTATTAACAGACGCAGTCTTGCTTGTACCTGTGAAAAACAATAGCCAATATTAATTTCATCCAAGCTGTAATTGTTATGACTGGATAATTGAATATTTTCTGTAATTAGCCTCAGGACCCATTTTATACTTTCTGATGACTGTTCTGTTTACAACTATTCAACCAGCACGGAAGTACAATGACTGGCTGAGTTCAGAAAGAAATTTTACTCATACTATTTTTTTAATTTTTTAAAAAATATTATAAACTATTAGAGTTACAGATTTGTTTTACTTTCTTTGAGTTATACTATTTGTTTCAGTGATCAAAGAAAGAAGAAAAACCGCTGTGTGCATTAACGATGTACAACAGTGGTACTCTAAATTTCTTTTAAGGCTTAATATAATTACTAACAACAGGTATGTATAAATTGTACTGAGAAAGATTAAGGTTATTTGTAGTATCTTTGGCTCACAGGAATCCAGTGCAAGCAAAACTCTGAATAAGCAGTGCATTGAGTAAAGTGGGGGGCAATAGAAGAGGACTGCACACAACAGAGAGCCAAGGGTTCATTTATATTCTAGCTGAATATTGAGTGCTTATCTGTTTCATAAGCTTTTATTTTCCTTGTATTCCCAGTAACAGGCTTACAAATAGTTTCTTTCTTCTCTTTTAATCTCTGTTTGTTCTTCCTTTCACAGTCTACCTGCTTAATTTTAAATGGATTTCTTGGTCAGATTTAAACTTACAAAATCTTTAGAAATAACACTGAATACTTCAAAAAACTTAAAAGGTATATTATCATTATTTAACTAACTAGACATGTCTCTGCTCTTACTGAAACCTTAAAGCATATTTTCATCTATAGGTTTTTACATTTGTTACTATGATGTTTCTCTGTACTCTAGAGTACTAATACAAGGAGCTCTGCTTGTGAGCCAGGTCGCCCCTGGTCTGAGTGCTGTACCAATATGAAAGACAGGGCTTTCAGTATAAGTGTAGTACAGGAAACAACAGGTGTGTACGACAAAAATAAACCAAAAAAGCAACATGGCAAAGTAAATGGTATCTTGAGACTTTACTGAGCTACACAGCAGACCATGGTCTCACCCTGCTGCCATCAGACTGTTACTACGTACCAGGCAGAGGTGTGACACTCAGCACTGGACCGCTGCTGTCTTTTAAGTCTTTGAGACTCCCAGGTGTATGCCACTGTCTTAGAATCAGCCTGCCCCTTCGGTTTCATTTTTCATATGAATTAAGCGAGTTTAGTAGATGAGTTTGAAGGAGAGACGTTACAACTCAGGTGGAAGAGCCCTCATGTAAGATCAAAAAAATAGGAGAAAGGGTGTTTAAATTATAGTCTTTGTTCCTGTAGTAGTCATTAGACTAAATGATACAGTCTCCCATAGGGATGTGTGTGGGAGGATGTGTTTGTGCGCACTTATATTTTCAATGTTTATATATATAAAACCACACAAATGCATGTATGTCTGTCTTTACCCCCCTACACTGGATTAATTTGGAAGGATTTCTTTCTCACCTCCTTCTCACAAGTCCATAACGTTTTGAGTAAGTTCTTTCACGCTCTTAAAGGGCCTTTAATTTCAACTGTTTCTGTAGAAGTCACAAATTAATTTATAACTTAAAAAAAAAAGGATCAACTGTGCAACTCATGTTATTGGAAATTTGAAATTCATAGGCAGTTAAATTTAGGTTCAGATGGCATTAAACTTAAAAATTGCTTTATCCTCTAATGGTATAATTTAAAATCCTATGTTAAATTCAATGCAATTATAGGCAAGAAGCTCATCATTACCCTCATTAAAATGAAGAGTTGCTCTTCCTGCAGAGGAAGGGGGGAAAATGCCAAGCTTGATAACTGGCCTGGGGGAACTGGAAGGGCACATCACAAACGAATTTTTTTCATTGATTCCACTTACAGATCTGTCCAGAAGCCTGGTGAGGCGTAGAAGTTCACCAGTGTGGCTTAGTACTTTTCTTCCAAGAGGATTGTCACAAAAAGAGCATTTTATTAATATGTATGAAAAGCTAAACGTTTTTTTCTGCTCAGGGTAGGGATAAATTCATGTCTAGGGCTGTTTGTGTACGTTTTTCCTCCTGCTTAAAAATAAAAGTTGAAGTGATCACCATTGAGTTATGTACTTGTGTTTCATGAGAAGTTACTGACTTGTCCTGGTTTCAGCTGGGACAGAGTTGATTTTCTTTCTAGTGGTTGCTGTGTCTCAGATTTGGTATGAAAGCAATGCCACTAATGCATATTGTTTTAGTTGTTGCCAGATGATGCTTATATTTTTTCAAGGAGTCTCTTCAACTTCCCATCGAAGCTGAGAAGGAGCCTAGACAGAATGATGGAATGGCCAGTGGAATATTCCATACCATAGACGTCATGCTCAATATATAAATGTGGTTAGATGGGGGATGGGTACTCTTGATCGCTGCTTGGGAAGGTACCAATTCACATCCCTTAAAAAGTTCCAGGCTGTGCTGTATTGTAAGAAGTATTAGTAAGTAAGAAGTGAAAACGTGTGATCACTTTTTAGTCTTCTAAAATATATTGGGGATTTTTTAGTTAGATGTAATCAATTAAGAAAAAGGGTATGAATGTCTCTAAGTTTTGTGTAAGAACGTGATGCTCTAGTAACTAGGGAATGGTGGTGTTAGGATTTACTAAGAAAAAAATAATCTGTAGGTAGTGTGTTATACACTGCATTTTCTGTGGTAGGAGAAATTGTTCATGAAAACAGTATTTAATATAGGATTTGTTGCATATATCACTGTACCATCAAGTGCTTTATGGAAATGGAAGACCGAGAGGATACTTTCTCTGATTCTTTTATTCATTATCACTTCTAGTATTCATGTTACATGGATGTTGGTGCCTGTTTATTTAGAGCAATTCTAGCTAACTAGAAAAAAAGTAATTTGAAGGAAGACCTCACCTGGACGTAAGAATATAAAGAATGCTAAATTAAATGCTTTATGAAGGCCATTAAGAAGTAGAGATGTCAGGTCTGTAAAAGGTATAGCAACATAAAAAATAGAATGTATCTTCAAATACAAATTTTAAGACAATCAACAGGTATTTATTGATTATTTTTTTAAATGTAGAAATAAGGTTAACTTTGTACAATTTTGACTATGTTCCAAACATGAAAAATAAACAAATGGCCCCAGAATTACAGGATTTATTAAAAACATTTGGAATAGCTTTTTTTTTTTTAAAAAATAAGCTCTGATGTAACTTGTGTCCTTTCAGATTTTACTATATACTTTTTAAATGAGGTAAAAGTGAAATTTTGTTATTTCATGAGCTTTAAGGTAGGAGAAAAATTAATGCCATAGAGGACAAAGCATGTGACGTAAATTTCAAAGGCACCATAATGCGTGTTTAAAAAAATGTTATGTGGTAGCTTGAGCTTTTAAAGAGACTCCTTGAATAATATACATATTGAATATTTTAATCCTGAGTATTTACACCAAGAGTTTGTGTGTTACTGTGGTGTTATATATTGCCTTACTGAAAAATAATTAGTAGCTTAAATACCTTCTGTAA
>RSEF01000001.1:139992673-140019960 GCA_003993805.1 Himantopus leucocephalus
AAGGTTTTTTTGTTTTGTTTTTTTTTTTTAAAACTAGGGTTGTGTATAGAAAGTCGTGGAAAATGATAACAAATTAGGAATTGCTAGGTACCACTCAAACATATTAAAAAATACATATTTAGCAACATACCTTCAAGAGTGAACTATCTGAACAGGTATGAAAGAAAGAATGGGGAAGTGGATCTGTTTAAAAGAGTTTTCCTCATTCCTAATGTGCCCTTCCTTAATACAGATGTTATCAGAATTAGCACATTGCAAATTTGGAGGTATATACTAAACACAGGAGATCAATTAGTACAACAGTTTTATAGCAGAATGGGTATTTTAGTGTTCACTGTCTAGTCGTTTTCTAAGGTGAAAGCATAACATAGGAAAAAGGGCAGAACCTTATATAATACTTCTCTATCCGAATCAACCAACTGATCAACAAACCCCTGCAACGGAAGAAAGCTCAGAGGACATGGGCATAGGCGATGTGCTCATGAAGCTCTGAAGAGAATCTAGGGAGTCACCACAGTTGTTGTAAGGGAAGCTGAACTCATCCCAATGCCAAGGGGACTGGAGGGTGGCCTTTGCTGTAGATGAAGAGCTGTATTGGTTAAGCGGGTCAACAGGTTGTGCAAATCGCCTTCCCTAAAATAATCAATAGAAAGTACTATTTTTTGTNTGGGTCAACAGGTTGTGCAAATGGCCTTCCCTAAAATAATCAATAGAAAGTACTATCTTTTGTGGTTGGTTATCTTTTAGTGTTGTGGTTTGGGCCGGACTGGCCACTCAGGCAGAATGACAGATGCTCTCCCTCACCTGTCTCCAAGGAGAGGCAGGAGAGAGAGAGAAAGAAACTTATGAGCTTAGAAGGAACTAAACTACTTTAATGAAATATTAATAATAGTAAAAAGAAAATAATGAAATCTATACAAAACCCTATCAGGCTCCCAGGATAACAACCACATCACTGTCTGGCACTGGGGAAGTCCCAGACTGGACTCAGTGATGGATGGGAACTGGATTCCAGATCTGGATTCAGGATCGGGATCAGGATCAAACGCAGACAAACAGACAGAGACCTCCTTGGATGCCGGCCACTGAGGGAAGAGGGCTGACCCTTTGATGCCTCAGCTGTTATACTGAGCATGAGGCAGATGAGATGGAAGCCCCTGTTGGTCAGTTCTTGGTCACCTGTCCTGTCCGCTCCTCCCCACAGGTGGGATCCTGCTATGCTATTCTGCTTCTGACCCTCCAGCAGGGCAAGTAAGAAAGTTATCTGCCCGTGGGTGTTATAGCAATAAGTATAAGCAAGAGCCTCTCTGCATACCATGCCTTGGCATCAACTAGAAACACAGGGCTTATCACTCTGAGAGCAAACAGTGTCTGCACAATATGCTGTTAATTTCAGCAGTTAGAAGAGGCTTAGCTGCAAAGTAAAATTACTGAACAGAAAATTGGTTCTGTTTTACCTCAAACCAGGACAGACATCCAGAGCAGCATGGGGGAAGCATATATGCAGCTCAGCTCAACACAGAGTATAAAAAAAAAATCAAACAACCAACAAAATGAACTTTGAAGACAGCAATGGGATTGAGCTGGCTTCAAGCCATGCATGCCTTCCAAGCATCTGGGGACGTCCAGCATCGTGATGGTGAGCACACAGAGACCAGTAATGAGAATCACATTTGTATGGCAGTTCAGCTGTATTGCAACTGCTATATTATGCTTGTGTTGCGATTTCAGTACATTGCTGTATCACTCTGCTAAATCAAAATCCTGTGTAACATCAAATATCTTCAAGTAAGTACATTTCGTATTAAAACATTAAACCCTCTTCATGTGGAATATCTAAAGGAACCTGGTCAGAGAGTATTGGACTCTTGACAACTGTGCAAAGGCACATGCCTTGAGGAAGAATAGAAAGTGGCCCTTCAAAGTAAACAAGCAAATTAAAAACATTATCAATCACTCCCTGTTAAGCCAAATTTCTTGAAAGCACACCAGGAACCAGACCAAACAAATTATCCTTTTCCTGGCACAATACATCAGGTCAGAAGGGAAGAAAGCTGACAGAGAGAAGACTCAGGTACAGTAAGGTGCACAACAGCATACTAAATTTTGCCAGCATCTGGAGGTAAATTATATAGGTGCCTATACTCAGATGATTGTAGCTTTCCAGATTCACAAGTTTAACAAGACATGAGCTTTTAGCTACAGGGAACAAAACAAACTTAAAAATATGAACTGCACCTGGTTTACATAACACTAGCTTCTGCTCTACTGTGTAGGTGAGTGGAAAAAAAAAATTACCAGCATGGTAACCAAAATAGCTGAATATTTCACAATCTCTTTCAGAGAAGACATGCTAACCAAAAAAAGAAAGAGGCTGTACTAACTTGAAAGAATATACGTTTTAAGTATGTGAGATGATAATCTGAAACAAATAGCTTAACAAGATATAGGCAGCCTTCTCAGAGTTTTAAAGTTATAATTTGTCACCAAGTATTTTGTTTAAACTTTGAAGACACATATGAAACTTGAAGCAAAAAAGAATCAAAAAAGATGCACATCATACTAAAAAAATTACAAAATATAAAATGCATTTCACAGTACCACACAGAGTAATGCCACCACTGTTGCCAATGCCATAAAAATGTTAGTTGAGCTTTTCTAATTTTTCTTGAAATCTTTTGACATATTCTTGTAATGCCACAGGCTAAGTCTTTGATCTTCATAAAAACTTCTAACAATACCATATTAACTGGTTAGCATAAAACAAATCCTTTTCAACACAAAATACATGTTTTCACCATTTTGCTAAAGCCAGATTTCAGGATGATTTTTTTAAGTTTCTTAATAGCAAGTCTTATTATTTCAGAAGTTTCATATTTATTTACATGACTACTACAAGTTATAGGCAAGCCTTCATTTTCCTGTTACATCCTAAGTGAAATCCCAAATCAATTCTATTTAATTTCTTCTCCAAGTTTGATTCAAGATTTACTGACAAGCGCAAAAATATGACCGACAGAGGGTATTTTTCAGCATGGAATACAATTACCGAAAGGAAAAAGGTATACATTGTTATTTAAATTTCCACCAATCTGCAGATCTTGATGGACAAATCCTTGTTTTACCTTGCTTTCTCAGCTAGTACCTCTGCACAGTTTTCATTTTTTCCTTACAGAATATCATCTGACAAACCTCACAAAGCTAGAAATAAATGACATTAACAAGACAGGTTATAGAGGTGGAATGGGACAACTGATTTGGTAAAACCTGACATAGAAGAGCCTTGTAACAACCAATGCCAGTGTGACAGATATACGGTAGGATGACTGGCCCCAAACGCCTCATCTTCATTTTTATGAACAGAACAAGCCATTCTGTTTCTCAGGCTACTAAATCTCAGTTAGAAATTAAAGTCTGAAAACACAGCTCTGAAATCTGAGTTTCATTTCTGCTTCACTGCTTCACAAGAGAGTAAACTTCATCAGCTGGACCTAGGGATTAGACAAAGTGCTTGGTTCTTTTTGTGTGGATCCCTAGAGTTCAGAACTTATCCTTGTTCTCATAGCAAACAATTTCATATGTCTAGGTTCATTGTGATTTCCACTGGTCTACCGTATAAATACCAGAACTTAATTCCTGACATTGGACATATCTGGGGAAAAAAAAAACCAAAAAACCAACAAACCCAAAATCAACAAACCACCAGTAGAAAACAACAAGAACAAATTTTAGCCTTCAAAAGTCTTAAGTTAAATAATAAATAGATAACAAACATTTAATGGCCCTTTCCTGTGCCTGCTAATTAATATAAACAGTTGTATCAATCCTGTATGCACATCTTTGTATTTTGTACAAAAAAGTACAAAAAGCGTATACAATGTTTTAGCATTGCACTGGAAATATACTCTTGTGCCCTGAAATTAAAATGCTGATTATGTATGTTATTTTTCCTACCTTCGGCATCTCTGGGGATTTTTTGCTACACAGTCCTGAACAGCAGTTAGAGAACTCAAGAGAAATAACAACAGGATTTTTGTTTACTTTAACCTGCTGCATGAAGGATCACATTATTAAGTATGTGTATTATTATTACCTATTCTCTTTTTGAGTATTAGCTCAAGAAAACAGAACTTTCTTTGTTTAAAAACCATGAGAATTTTTTTTGCTTATTAAAGTAATAGTCTATTCCCCTTTTCAATGGACACTATTAAATTACTTTAGTTATACAGAGAATATAGTGATGAATGCTGCTAATAAAACAGAAGAGGGGAAGAACCACTTCAGAATGATGGTATCTTAAACTAGTAAATTGTTCCTTTCGTACACAATACTCACGCTCAGTAAGTCTCACAGAATAAACTCCTGGAGACAGCAGCTACTTAAACCGAACTGAGAAGACTAGTACACATGGTATTTGAGGCTGCTCCTCCTGCAGATTTTTGAAAATGCCCACGCTTCTCAGGGAATACCCTGTCCCCAGAAAGCGAGCATGAGCTACTGCAAGACACCCTTCACCCGTGTCCCTTGTGACAGCACTGGCACTCCCGTGGCCACTCGGAGCTGTGGATCAAAAAAACTCCTCCTGGTTGGTTTTCAGATAGATTTAATAAAAGCCTAATTTTCAGCTGGGAAATTAATTCCAGTTTGCTAAGCCTACTCAGCATACAGCAGTGAGAAGAGTACTTCCAGCACAAAGGGAGGGGTGGGACTGCCACTTTCAATAGCAGCCCACATTTCTGGCTGTCTACAAGTGACTGTGGCGCTGCAGCACTCCACACCTCTCAAGGTAGATTAAAGGCACTTTTGCATTCAGAGGGAATAACAAACTGCTGTTTCCCCACTGAGATCAGTGCCTGACTAAACGAGCATTCCTCTTCTCTGCCACCCGTTGCAAAGCAAATAGGTAATTTCGAAGGTTTACACTAATCTGTCTGATTTCACGCTGGTAAGGGAGAGGAGTGCTACGGCTGGAGCTGATCTCAGCTGAGAGGCTGAACCAAGCGCAGGGTGCAATGCCTGTCACCTTCCCAGGCAAGACGCCTGACCCGGGGCAAGTTAAGGGGAAGCTCACCAAGGCACAGCCTCCAGCTGGGGCCTGTGGGAAGGGAAGCACATGAACAGCTTTTTGGGGGCTTTTCCCGTCTCTCAATAGATTGCTGAAAAAGAGACAGACTTGCTATTCCACATAAGGATTCTGTGGAGGTTAAACTCCCACTGCCAAAGACGGTTTTCCCTCCCGCTGCTGTGATGGATTTGAGAAATTCATAATATTCATTAGAATAATACAGTTGTGACTGTTAAGTCATATTACGAGTTGAGATTTAGCAGTGGTCTGGAAAAGCCTAAGAGGTACAGACTTACACCGCTCCAAACGCTAGCATTAAGGTATATTCTGTGGTTGCTGCTTCCTATAGAGTGCATTTCTGCTTTGTGGAGTAAGGTGTGAAGTTTTTCCAACAGGAAAGTAAGGAACCAGCAGTGCCTGCAATGGGATTCAGGCAGGTATTTTTAAATTGTAGTTAACCGCCTGAGAGGGCATAGCATCAATACAGTATTAAAGTGATACACATTTGTATCTGTCGTAAGTTATTAGTAAGATAAGTGGTAGAGAGTCCCTCCAGGGGGAAAGCTAGGAAAAGATATTCTCTCAGGCTTTTGCTCCTGCAGGCAGAGTACAGGCTACCTTCAGGAAAGACATGGGTTTGGTTTTTTTGTTTCACATTTGGAAAAGTAGTATGAGCACAGTTACAATCTCCTCTTGAGGGTGAGCCGAGCTGGAAAGTTGCCAGTGTCACCAGAGCTTCAAAAACTGTATGTGCTATAAATAAGTTACACTACACATAAAAATGTGTAGTATAATTTATCTGCTGGTTGTTTAAATTGCAGTTAAAGTCTCACATAATCTTACACATGGCTCTACCGAGATGCTAGCAACCTTCAATATCCATATAATCTGTTAAAGTAGTTATAAGTGGCATCTTAAATCCCTTTATGCCTTTCTACAGTTATCTTCTCAGACTATGTCTTCCTTCAAACCTTACTTCTACTTTGAAGAGACACAACTACATGTTTCTTTTGGTGTTTTTGTTTAATTTTATCAGGATATCATCTTTTCTTCAAACTAGAAAATACCAAATCCTTTCCTAAATTAGTTCTCTTAATCTTACCAGTCAGAAAGGAATCTTTCTCTGCCCTCTACATCACTTTTTACATAACTTTAGGAAAACTCAGTAGCTAGAATAATCCTCCTCTGAAATCTTGTTGTGAAATATTTCCTTGTCCTCTGTGGCCTTTATTCCACTTATTCCTCCTCCTATTCTCTTTTTCCAAATTTCCATTCACACATTGATACACTCTGTTTTAGTTACTGCCATTCCTTCTTTTTCCATAGATCAGCGTCTTCCATGGGTTGCACACTCTGTGCATGTTATGGACACATATTCTGACATATGCCAGGATTTTAGACATTTTATCCTTTATCCTCCTCTATGCCTTTAAACACCCTGCTGACCTGTCCCAACCTTGTGTAAAATGGCCAACTTACCATTAAACACAATCCAAAGCCTTTACTTCATCAGCCTCTATATTCCATCATTATATGAGATAAAATTAATAAAAAACAGCGTTATCTTGTATGAGGCTGTATGTAACAGATGGTAGCAGCGTTTGTTTGCTAGTGTACAGCTTAATGTACATGTAGTATGTGCTACACTTCTTTAAAATGCAAGACAAGCTGGGGAGTAGGGGAGAACTCTTCCGGCGTGGTACTGGCTAGACCATTGTGTATCCACTCTCTGGAGAAAAAGCAGACTGCTCCGTTCCCCAGAGGATCCCAGCGTGCTCTGTGGGGTGAAACTTCAGGGCACAGAGCAGGGCAGCTAGAGACAACCAACACTGAAGCCAGCCGGAAGAGAGCAAACTGCAAGCCTCCGAGTGGAGCAGGGGTGTGCTATCAGCAGTGAGCAGGTTTCTTTTCAGCCTCAAGATGATGGAGGCAAGGAAAGCTTCCTAAGAGCCCAGAGGGATGTTTCAGAGTTAATTCAACTGAGAAGACAGTGAAAGTCATGGGACTCATAGAGAAGGATGCAGAAAAGGACCACCACACAATCACATAGTAACCAAAGAGTAATTTTTGTTTTAGATACTCATTTCATCTGTCTCAGCAGATCTGAATTTTCTATGTCTTAACAGCCACCTTTTTCTAGCTTATTAGTTTGTGCTCTAATACACTTAGCTTTAAAGACTGGAAGCCGTTTGATGTCTTTTGTTATGCTCACTTCAAAGGAAAAGGTGGGGGTAGTTCCACTTCAAGGCTCTGGGCAACTCAAGGTCCTATCACAGGGGGGGAAAAGAAGCAGCTACGCAGATGTTAATACTGGATGCATTTTTGATGCACCAGAGCTAATAGGTTCAGTCCTCCAGCTAGAGAAAGGCAGAAAGGGTAAGTAAGAAGAAAAGCTAATCCCATCCCTTGTAAATTGGAGCACAAGTACTGCTGTAGCTTGAATAAAAAGGACTTGAGAGACCAAGTAACAGTAATGGTACAACAGCTTTATTCAAGCTATTAAAGGGAGGATTTCTTTTCTTCTCAGTCATTTACTCGTAACTTTAGATGGGTGCCATAAGGAGCTACTTAGGCAGAGTCATTCAAATAATAGTGAAAAATAACCTCTAGGTGAGAGATGCATAAGCAAAGTATTGCAAGATTTGTCTTGATATACTTATGCCAGACAGGTGTAACCTACACAGCAGCTGACTTTCTCTAGGTTGATGGATACAGTGGGACTTGAGAAATTCCATCTTCTCAGTCCCCTAACAGTCCTGTGAATTAACAGCTGCTTGGCTCTAGCATTTTACCAAAACATCCATGTTACCTCCTTTCTGTCCTTAACTGACAATATGCTTTCAGACTACCTCTTTCCAGGAATACCTTCCCCATACATAAAACTAACTTTTCCCTGCCTTCAGAGGTAGATATCTACCTCCCCTTGGTTTACTGTATTGCCTCCTTCTTTTTTGCCCTCTGAAACAGTGGACATCAAGAAACAAAGTGTTTTCATCTTCCTTTTTGGACTATGTCTGCATTTCTTTCCCTTCTGCCTCCATGCTACACCACTAAAGACAATCTAAAATCTTTATTTCATTGACGTCTATTTTCCATCTTTCCTCCTCTTGCCACACTGACAATTCAGGACTCTATGCTGCTTCTTACTGCACCACATGCATTCTTTCACCTGTTCTTCCTTCCTCTTGTTTTCCTGTCTCAGTTCTCTTTTGCAGATGCATCTTCCTTAGGAGTGGAAGCAAAAAGCAGGCATGTAAGCACCTCTGAGGGATGAATAGTGCACACTTGCATTCACTTACAGTCTTCATGCTACACTTTGCACACAGACATGTCTCTCTTACCAATCCTTTTCTAAATTTTCCAATTGAACAAAATTGTACCCATCTTACTGAAATCTTCTAGATGGGGATCCCTTTGCCCCAGCCATTTAAATATCTGATTGCCTCTCCACCGCTTCCTCATTCTCTTTGCCTGGCTACAGCCCAGTATTACAGGAAAGTGCTGTATAATGGGTGATAGAGGTTTCAAATAAAAACATGCAAATCATGCACAATTTGTCTAAATATGCTTATGCAGGCCAGATGCAATCTGCAGCTGCAGCACAATCCTGTTTATATTCTTGATGGGTAGAGTTTACAGTCAAAAAGTTCAGCAATATTCTCAAAACGTAACATGGGCCTCACTATGTCCTCATCAACAATCCCTTCACAGCCTACATAGCTCTCTTGTGTAGAAATAGTAAACAATTTTAAATGAAATACAAATGTTCTGTTTCGCAGATCAGCGTGCTCTGAGTCAATATGAAACTAACCATGCTTTATTTAGCAGCTATTTACATATATAGATTAAACAACAATAAAATGGTCTCAGGAAGGTAAGGAAGCTGTTTCCGTCTACGTATTTTCCACACTACACGATCAGCAGCTATAAGGCTCCTTTAGAGAAGAGCGCTTCCTCTCTTGGAATGACTGAGATGGCACAAGTCAGCTCAGAAAAGGGACATACTGCCCTGGTGATCTGTTAAATATCTATTTAGCTCCAGAGTGATAAGACTCTCTTTCCAAGATGAAAAATGGGATCCCTTCCATTTAAGTCATCCTCGGAGACAACACTCTCAGAAGACCAATCCTTGATTCACCGCTGACCAGCTGCCTGGGGGCCTGAACATTATACAGCCCTCCACATCTTTCCCTCCAATGTGACCTCAGCCTCCTGGAGTTTCAGGCAGCTCTTTAATCCTATTTCTCATCACAGATTTTCTTTATGGGCTTGCATTTCCTTCTAGTCCCACTCTGCCATCCACAAGCTTCCTTAAAACTGACTTTGCTGTGGACTATTTTTCTAAATATGTATGTTTTTAAGAAGTAGTATCCTTTGATTCTTCTTGAGTCACACCACTTACTCATTCCTGCTCATATACATATTTAAATTCAACTAAAGTGATTTAAAATAGTCAGGAGAATGTTTAGCACGCTTGCATGGGGCATGGAATAATTCACATTTCATTTAAATGTCTAATCATGATATACTAAGGTAGCATTATAAAACCCAATCAAATAAAAACTAGTGTGTCTAAGTTTCTTTAATTATTAATTTTAATCATATGTGTAAGAAAATAAATCAGAAATCTCAGCCTTTGTATTGCAGTTGAAGAGAAAGGTCTCTGCAAACAGTGGTTGAGTACACTCTGACAAGATCAATAGCTTTAAGTAACTGTGTGATATTCAGTGGAAAAAAGACACACTGAACACAAGATCAAGAAGCAAGGGATTTGATTCCTACTATGGTCTAAATACGTGAAGAAATTCCAGATTTCATTCTGCTGATCGGGGCATTTTTTTCCCCTTTTGCAACATCAAATGGAATAAAACAGTAAAGCAAAGCACATAACACTTAATTACAATTTCCTAACTTTGAAGATGCTTAAGAAATAAAAATCAAAGTAACTATTTAATCAATCAAGGCATGAGATTAGTATTTTAGGCCTTTTGCCTGACAAAATAAAATCAATTAGATGCCTAGAAAATTTCGAAGTATACCTTTTTTTTTTTTTTTATAAACTATACACTCATAAAGCATATGAACAACACTGGTAGATATGTTTCATTTCAAGACTTGAATGAAAAACCTCATTAAAATCTTAAAGAAATCTGCTCCTGATAGATCAGAAACTATCATCTAGAAATTAATTCCTATTGAAGAAAAGATATAATTTTGTGTTTATAGAAAGATTACTGACAGTGTCACATATACCATCTGTGTCAGCTTATTCCTACACTACAGCAAGAAACCAGGAGAGTAAACTGAACATCATCTTTTCAAAAGGAAAAACTGAAATGGCCAGTAGGCTACCCATTGCATACTATGGAGGCATATTTAACAGCATTTCTGTACTGGTCAAACCATAAAGACAAAATATGTTTGGATGAACTGACTTCCACTTCTGACATTCACTCACTATTAAAGCATAATAACGCATATAATACAATACACACAGGGAGCAGGAGGCAAGGGAAAACTTGTTAAGGCAGCACTGCATGAAATGTTGCAATAATAAAGGGGTTAGGCAGTATACACCTTAAGACCAATTCTAGTACGCTCTCTTTATTAAAACTGGGTCGTTGTCAAAAAATTGCTGATGTTAGGATTTGTTGTCATGAATAATAAGGGCAACACTGCCAGAATGTGCAAGTCATAATAGACTAGGCACATAAAAAATCTTATGAATGATGGTAACATTTGAAGCTCACTGTAATGTTACTAGATATGCCCTCTAACTGATGCTATATTTAGTATCAGTTAAACTTCCTTGGCATCAAACCCGCTGGTTCTCATGAAACTAGAAAGCAGAGGTGTTTTAAGTTCAACAGAGCATGTTACTGCTAAGATTCAGTAGCTCTGCTGATTCCCTGTAAGGCTCTGCGGTGAACAAATAATCTCAAAATATGGTGAAGTGTCTGCATGACCATTAGGTGAATTTCTCCATGGTTCTCACAGTTTGAACATTTAATATATATACCTAAGGAAAACAACAGAGGAATCAAGTATTCTAACTCACAATTACTTTCATGGAAAAAAAAAATCACAGATTTTTTTAAAAAGAGATTAGTGATTAGTTTTCTATAAGGATTATGCTTGTTATAAACATGTAGCTTAAAAAGTGAAAGAGGGAGGAATTTATAAGGCTTCAATAATGGTAAAGCTCTAAGTAAAATGTATATTTAAAAGTTTTACCTATAAATATAATTTGGCGTAAGGATGTCTGATAAATCTGCTTGACTTTACATTTCTTTAATTCATGTTAGACTTCTAGTCAGCTAGATTTCTTTTGTCCCTTCACAAAACTTCCAAGATCTTTTAATCTCCGTAAAGTAAACACAACAAAGGGCAGACTGCAATTTACCAGATAACATATTGTAGAAGGAGACAACGGAAGAGAAAGCATGTATCTGCTACTTCAGCTTTGTATCTGTCCTGTAACTGTCAAGAATGATGCTCCACGTCAAGGGAAATGTCTCAGTGGAACTCAGATCTGCTTCCTGTTTTTTCTCATCATGCTTCTTTCATCACATGGCTAATATCCAATGCAATTTGTGTCTGTGAACTAAAATTCCCACATAGTTTAGATAATCAACAACATCGTAGTGAAACACAGCAACAGGTTGCCCAGAGAGGTGGCAGATGCCCCATCCCTGGAAACATTCAAGGTCAGGTTGGATGGGGCTCTGAGCAACCTGATCTAGTTGAAGATGTCCCTGTTCATTGCAGGGGAGGTTGGACTAGATGACCTTTAAAGGTCCCTTCCAACCCAAACCATTCTGTGATTGTATCTGGCAGGCTGATTGGGATCATAAATGTAATGAGGCATTATAGGTATTAACACTTCACTCATCTTGGCTGCTTCACTAATATTCCAGAGAAAATTTTTAAAAATATAGTCTGTTCCTCTTATTGTTAAAGTTTGGAGAGGAGCCTCTTTCTGTTAAAAAAAAGCTATCATATGATACAAAGTCTAAAAAGGAAGACACAAGGTAAAATTACTTTGCATATGGAATTTCTGGCACAGTTTTTAATCTTCTTGCATTACACTGGACAGAAAGTCAAGAGTATATGGTCTCCAAACAGAACATCTATACTTCTGTAGGCAGTGTCAAGGACACTAAAAGCTCAGATTTAGTTGTTTAAGGCTTTCTAATGAGGTATGTGGGTGGTTCATCCTCTACAGGATTTTTTCTGTGTCCATCTTCATTTCCAGAAGCAATACAAAACCCAATATATGATGGGCAGAAAGGTTTCAGGCTTCAAGATGGTAGTTCTTCCCACTTATATTCATGTTATATCTAAGGCAGGTGATAAGAAAGGACAGGGCAAGATGAGGAAAAAGCACAATGTTTTCTAAGCATCAGTTTCTAAAATGAAGAAAGGAGAGCAGAAAAAGAGCTTTTTGGTTTCATTCTGACTTGGGCATGGAAACTTAGCAGAGGTTTCCTCTGTGGCTCCTTGCAATAACACCGATTGTCAGAGAGCAGGCAACAGAAACTGCTTTTGTGAAATCAAGATCGGTGCAGAAGTTAGGTGATCTAAAACTGCATCAGGCTGGTCATGGACATCCATAAAGCCAAACAAAGCCCAGATAACATTACCAGCTATCTTAAAGGCTGTCTACAACACAGTTGGAAAGAACCACCGGTAAAAGCTTTATCGATTGCTATACAGTCCGCACTGGGATGTGTATTATGGTGGTTACGTTGCTACTATTAACCAGATTAAGGTACACCTATGCTGCACCACAAGCACAACTTTTACCACAACACAGGGAGTAAAAGGCCTCGGCCTCTTGGCTGAATGAATTTGTCAAGACAGAAGACAAATTCTTGTGGTTTCTGTCATACGGAAGACTTTGAAGGTTCGTCAAATGAGAAAAGAGTAACATAAAGGAAATTAATAACGAAACCAAACCAAAAGCTGAAAAGAAAAAAAGGCATAGATATATAACAATGTCAAAGTTTCAGTAAGTTATTCAAAACATAAGCAAAATCTGTGAGGCAAAGAATTGGAGGTAGCATGACCTATGTGTTGTTACTAACTACAGTGTCCTTCTGGCATCCAAAATTATGACAGCTATCTTCTGTTTTCCCTTTACATGGGAAAAAACACATTTGAAAAGAATTATATATTCACAACAATGCATACTACCATTTTAACAGTCGAAAAGTCTGATGACTACCATGTGCCCCTGCACAACTGAAGTCCAGATCTCAGATTTTACCCAGAGGTATACATAACTGCCATTTGGATGTACAGATAGGCTAATCCTGCACACGCATACCACTACGGCCGTATAAAATGTATGCTGCACTAAACAGTGCCAAAAATGGCTGCTTAACCCCTAAGTTTTCTCAGAGTGTGCTTAACAAAAACTGATAGAATTGGGTTTCTTGCAAAAAGCAATTACGGCTGCCATTTTCTCTTTTAAAACAGGGGCCTCCCTTATTATGTTATAGCCTAGAGATTAAGTTACATTCATCCAAGAAGTGAAAGACTGAGCTTGAACTCCCTCTTTTGCCAGAGGCAATGCAAATCTACATCACTGACTACAGAGAAGTTACACTAAAAAGCATTACTTTGCAAAAGGGATGGTCATTTATTAAACCACTCTAACTTGATCAAATTCATCACATACTCAATGTCCATCAATGAAATTGCAACGGCATCCTTACCAGTGTACTTAACATAATGCGAATGTGTTTTACTGCTTCTGCACAACATAATTTCTCATTCTGTCCTCACACAGAGCTTTGAGTAAATAGTCAGCATTTTGGGACACTAGGCTAAATAATAAGAATCTATGGAAAAACACGTCAGGAAAACTCTTTTTACCCATAAATAATTTCAGTTAGTTCTACAGCAATTATGGTGTCCATAAGTGAGTATAGGAATGCAAAAATGTGTACTCACGTTTTATCAAACTTTTTTTTTTTTAAAAAAAGGGTACGAAGAAGAAAAAAAGAAAGAAAATAAACCAAGCAAGGGTGTCCAAGGCTGAATATATTTTCAGTAAGACATCATTAATCTTCATTAAATGTATGCTGGAGCTAGCAGAAATGTCTTAGCTGTTTTCTGATGAACCAAGACTAAGACGACATCTAGCCAGTCATTGACAGTGACCAGAACCAAAAGCAGGGAAGAAAATAAAGAGATAACATTAAGCAGGAAAACAATGGGCTGAAGTGGCCTTAAGACTGATTTTTGACCTTTTGCTAACAAAACAAAGAAACGTTACACAATATGATTTTAAACTCCACTAAAATATGTGACAAAAAGCAGCACCTCACAAAGTCACTAAAATATTGATTGCTGGATTATGAGGAGATACACCTGGGAAGTACCACTCCATATTGGGCTCATTTCTTCTACTTGTTGGAAACCTACTACTATTGACATCAGGTACAGAATGTGTAGGCTAGACAGACCTTTCGTCTGATGTAATACAGAATTTGTTTTGTGTTCTTTCATAACAGTTTAGTTATATATAGATAGATTGGTTTTGTCAAATAGAAGTTGTACAGTTTTCTATTGACAGACAACAAGCTTTTCCTACTAGTGAAACTCAATAGCACAAGGGTTTTATGTGAGAAATGTGAATGATGGTGTATTTGTGAAATTATACCCAAATAGTATTAATAACATTATTTTTCTTTCACACATGTACAACATATAGCAACAATTGAAAATTTAAGCAGAGCTATAATTCTGGTCAGATTATGGCCCACAACGTTGAGGTTTTGCGTCTCTAAATAGCACGAGTAGACCAACATGTTTATAAGAGCCACCTAATATGGATTCATTAATGATACCTGTTTTTTTCAGTCTTTCTTAAACAAAGTTTTAGCTAAATCTCTCAAAGGGAAGGAAGGAAGATTTCAGTGACTTAAGGTTTGTGTTGTGGGTTTGTTTTTTTTTTTTCCCCATGAAAATCATTAGAACTGATGAACCTGAAAAATGTTGTGCCTAAAAGTGGTTCTAGTCTTGCCACAACCTGTTATTGCCAGAGAGAAATAATCAAGTAGTTACTAAGATAAAAATAATTTTAAAAAAACCAAAACAACAAACAAACCCAAAAGCAGAGAAACTGTTGGTATGAAAAAAGAAATAATCAATACAACAAGGTAAAAAAAGCTATTATGCAAGATTCAAAGCTACACTGATAACTACATATATCTATTAAAAATTTTGCTATTTAACATAAGATAAGAATCTTAGGCTGAACCCATGTCATTGTACCGTGCCCAAATGCTTCGTGCCTGGGAGCTGCACTGTGCCACTCTTAGACAGAGTGGTCTTAATCCATTCCCCGAATCCCACGTACCATTAAAAAAAAAAAAAAAAAAAAAAAANTGATCCACAGCGAGTAATATATTTCCCATCTGACTCTTAGCTCCCTGGAAGGGAACATCCAGAGACCTAATTATTTCACGTTTGCCCAAAGCCTTTGAGGCTCCCAGACGAGGGGGTCAGGGCGCCCCTAGCCAGCGGCCCCGTTGCTGGACAGTTCCCCAGCCCCGCTGGCAGCGGCCCCCTCGGCAGGAGAGGTGGGATGTCCAGAGGGCTTGTGGGGCCACCAGCGGTACCCAGCCTTTCCGCCATTTCGCCTTTTGCAGGCATTCTCTTCTAAATAATGCACAAATGCAGTTTTATTCTTTTCCTTATCAAATAAAGACAAATCGCTTGAGCTTTATCCACTTTTGTAGGACGGGAAGGGAGCGCTGAATCTCCTCAGCAATTCATAAAGACTAGTAATGTGAATGAAGTGCACTATAGACAGGCAACATCTGTATCTCCTTTCACGCCTATTTTTGGTAAGAATTACTATTTTCATATGCAAGCAAGGTATGATCTCCTCTATCTCTGTTATTTGATAGTCTTCTGAGCTCACNCATAGACAGGCAACATCTGTATCTCCTTTCACACCTATTTTTGGTAAGAATTACTATTTTCATATGCAAGCGAGGTATGATCTCCTCTATCTCTGTTATTTGATAGTCTTCTGAGCNTCTAAAATTACTGACAGTTGTGACTGAATGAAATATATATTTTAGTACTTTTCAAACTTAAATAGATGTTTAGTCCTGAAATAGTCCTTTAAGTCAAATGACAGATTAGAGACATAGAATTGACTGTAAAATCAACATTTCAGTGCAGTTCCAGTAAATGCTAACAAGAATATTTGCGGAAAGCTGCACGTACATACATACACGTTCATAGAGAAATCATATATAAGCATTTTAAAGATGGAATTGTATATTTCAAATATCTATTAAAAAACTAGCATCTGACCAAGATTACCATTACATGCTCTGTAATTAAATACAATACCTATATGCTTATCTATAGATATCCACTTAGAAATAGACAGGTAGAGATACAAATGGATTTACTAATCATTCTGTCCATATAAAGTTAGAGACTGACAATTATGTCAGAATATTTAAAAGGAAGTCAGAGGATAAAAATGCAGTATTCCAGCACCTTGCTGTTTAACTTGCCAGTATATAGCCAAACGAAAAACAGTGCAAGAAGATTTCTATAGACATTCCTCTAAAATCCTTTTTTTTAGGCTCAGGCTGTAGCTTTCCTAATTTGTTTACTAAAATGTTATGTCTAAGATTTGAAATTATCTTGGCAACTCTTCTGCTTTGTGTCTTCACTTATGAAGGTTATTATTACAAATATTTTATCCTGACAAATACTTGCTACAATCTATTCGCATATACTTCAAACTAAATAATCTATGACTTAACAGTTTGTTTTCTGAACTTTTATAAGAAAGAGGACAAATATCCATCATGACGAATGCAAAGCACTCCCTCACAAGACCAAAGCAACAGTGCATGAAATTGAACTCAAAAAGAGCCTCCATTCTGTGTGACTTCTTGGCTGACACAATTTAGATATTTATAGCTTTACGAATAGGCCACTGGAGAAGAACTTGAAGCTTTTTCTAGCCAGGAAGGATTAATGAACATGTGCACCTGGTAATTACAGCACTCCATCTTTCTCCAAGCCCTCACATCGCCTCAATGGCACAAACTGCAATGAAAAACCATTGAAAATACCAATCTGCAATTCCACAAGTCATTTAAATATTAAAATGTAGCATCTCTTTTCATACTTTCTATGAACTATGTTAACAGTGGTATGCAAAAAATCATACATACATATTTTCTGCTTCATGTTATTACCTGGCATACCTCATTTAAAATGTAAAACTCATCTGATATGAATTCAGGCTTTAACTTACTCTAGACTCAAATTAGAACATGCATGGGAATGACTGTCAAATCCTTCCTTAAGTAACACCAGAATGAAATATCAGCCTGGGGTAACACATGCAATTCTAAGAAGACATAAATTCCACAAGAAAAGTTTATCAGAAAATAAACATTTAACGAGTTGGGAAAAAACATTCTTTACTTTCTTCTTTAAAAAGATTTTCAGAGGTATTGTCAGGTGGAAACTTTTTAAGACTTATGCATGCTACCACAAACATTTGTCTAATATGCATACTACTAGAAATCTGAGGGGGGGGAGGTGTTTTTTTGTTAAAGCACTACCTAGATTAACTTGAAAAACACTATGCACTTCATATTGGATTTTGAGATTAAAAAATACTGAAAAAACACTTGGAAAATATTGCAAAACATAAAAACCACTTCATCATCAAGGTAGTAAAAATTCAAATAGTCTATAAGCATCAATATTAGAATTTTCTTGTGTTATTCTGACTTTGGATATACCATTAACCTGAAGCAGAGACATACATAAATGGATGAAGCAGACCACCCAAAAGTAAAAACAGCATTACTAAGGCAGGTTATTTTAAGCAAAAAGCCTAAAATGCTTTACAAGTGAAATTAAATTTTAAAATACATTCTAGTGAAGCACTTAGCTATTACAACATTTGAATGGAAAGTCAATTATAACCTAAATGCACAGGCATCTATATGGCTCTAAAAGTAGTCTTTTAAAAAAAAATATATATATATTTAAGCACAGTACGAGATTTGAGCATTAAAAATGGCCTTTTATTGCTAAAACACACTGTTCCTTGGTGGATTATAGAAAGAGGAAAGACTCCAATAGAGATAAGCGTGCATGAAATGCTCTCTCCAGAGTATTCAACCAAACTGACTGCAATAAGGGGACTTCAAAAAGCAGCAAGACAGGAGATGTTCAAAGCACCTTGCAGCTTTGGGCTGCTGGCCTCTACCGCTGTTTTTAATACAGTTAGGTTTAAGTTGGGAGAGGATAAATAATTGACAGAGATATTTCCTGAGAGCTTTGATCACCACACCGTTTGTCACAAGCTCTAAAGTAGTCATTACGATAACACTTAATCTGGGGCTCCTTATTTCAGGTACAAAAGCATCCCCTCCCACCTATTGCTCGCAGACTCCTGCATCAGAACAGGAGACTTAAGATGCAGCCTGCACAGCACTAACACACCACGCTCTCCACCGGCAGATTCCTTCTCCAGCACGCCTATTTGTTTGGGTGGGTGTTTTTTTTTTTTTTTCCTCGCTTCCTTACCTTTAAAAGGCTGTCCGAAACCTGCTAAGTTCCCCCAGACGATTTTAGTTCAGAGCATCCAGCAGCGCATCCGCACAAAGCTTTGCCATTGCGAGTGTGAAGAGAGAGAGAGCTGCTGGGATGCTGAATGGCACATCAGCCAACTTTGTGTGGATCCGCGGCGCCCTGAAAAAGCCGGACTGAAATTCGCCTCGCTTGCGGATTGGATTCACCAGCACACAGTAACAGCGGGAGAGAGCAAGGATTTAAAAGGGAAAGCGAGGGGGGGGGGGTGAAAGGAAAAATCCCGCCCGTCTTGGATAAGCCCTGCCTGTGAAATGGAAGCTGGTCTTCCGAGTCCAGCAAATACTTGGGAAACTACTCTTCTGTAACGTTTTGATTGCACTGTGTACCGTAGGACGCCATCAGTTTAACAGCTAATATTTTAATACAGAATGTGTTAACTATTTGCAGTACTAATATATTATGGAATAACATGACCATTTCAGCCTTCATGTTATAATCATATAAAAAAATGAAATATGTGAATAAAAATCATTTTAGATCTAGTTAGACTTCAATTTTACTAATTTTCTGCAGACTATTGTTGTACTAGTTGAGATTCAATTAACTACAAAAAAGTTTCCTTTCTTTCCTGTTACATACAGACATTGATGTTCCCATGTAACAGTGTAGACTGGTTCACCTGCATTACCTATCGAGTTCTCGTAGAAAATCTGCCTATAACACCAAGCCCTGGCTTTACACATTTCATCCTACATTCAGCCTAGAATGAATCAGAGAGTTTGCTGAGACACTATTGGGTGCCTTACACCATGATAGGGCTTTAAGTATTTTTCAGCAGAACACTGCTTACACTATTCTGATGAATCTGTCTAAAATGGAATGTTTTTGTCTGTTGTAGCCAATGGTGTACACATGATATACAATATAAAGTTTAATTTATGTGTCTAGTAAGTTCAGCTTTCTTTCCACAAATTTGGCCCTTGTCATTTTAAGAATGATGTTGAGCCATACATGCTTGATCGTATATTCTTTCTCAAACTATAATAGCGTACAAATTTATTTCCGCTTGCTGACAATGAAAATACCATTTTCTAGTGGCTCTGCTGTTTGGCACTGGCACAGCAATTTGAGGTTAGAAGCAGAAGTAAAAGTGCCAGGAAGATGAGAGGCCAGATGTACCATAGAGGTGATGACCTCATTTGGCAAGAAATGTACTTTGGATATATAGTTTAAATAGCCCAGTTTATTTCAAGCAGTACCTATTTTTAGTGAGGTTGGGTGAGGAGGAACACCTCTATCACCTCCAAGGCCTTGGCCTCCATGAAAACAAGTAAGACACATAATAAAGGACAAGTAGGAAAAAGGACCACCAAAGTAAAAGGAATGGCAACTTTCACAACTATCTATCTATTCATTGTATTTTTTGTTTTCACAAACATTGTATCTGTCTAAATGATAAGGAGTTCACATTCCAAATTTCATTGCCAATTATGAGGCGTTAAATTGGCCTGTATAGGTTTTTTGGCTCCTATTGACCTCATCAAACAGCTGTGATTTCTAGGCAATCAGTCTCTAATGAGTTTAGAAACAACAAACAGAAGTTAAAATGCCAGATGTATTTCATTTATCTTTAAAAAAAATGAACTCTCTTAAGATGTGCATCTTGAAAATTTTAAGCTTAATACGTACAAAATGTTATTTGGTTTTGCTTTTTTTTGCTAATGCATGGAGGAATCATCCTCTGGTGACTGAAAAAGGAAAAACAATACTAATGTTCTGCCTCTGTCTTTTTAATATAGTTAGTGCCTTATCAGCACTCAAACACACTCCTGCGAGCAGCTCTGGAAAACTAGCTAGAATGCTCAAATACTTTAGTCTCGTTCAGTCTTGTCTCATTTTATTGTCTTATAATGCAAACATCTGTAAGGTACTGAAAACTATATTGCAAATTTTAAAACCAGGTTAAATCTGTGCAGCTAATGAAAGGAACATCTCAGAGAAATAGCTGAAGTGCACAATGTAGCTATTAATTGCAGGAAAAAATAATTAGCTATACACCCATCGCAAGTAAATATCTTTAAAGCTTAGAATAATGATAGAATATTTTTCTTAAAGAAGCAGATTTTTGTCGGTACTTGTTAATGTTAGTTAAGATTACGGAAATAATAAAAAAATGTTACTATATTAAATACCAAAATAAACTAACTGAAGGCTAGAATACAGGCTCATTGAAAGGGTTGTAAACAGAAGATAACTCTCAGCTGCAAGTTCAGTGATTAAGTATTTAGCATTTAAGGGCTGTTAGTCCATCATCTTTCCTGTGCACAAAACTCATAGAAAGCAAAACAGCCCAACACTTTAAATGGTTTGTTTGTTTATGTTTGATGACTCCTTAAGTAAGCAGGAATCCAGATAACCTTTTGGCAAAGAATACATTATGTAGCTGTTATAGTACGACAGTACTATTCCAGGAATCATATCGCACATACATTTTTTGACTAGTCATGTGCAGTAAGCAGTCCATTTTGTGTCCTACGCAGAAATACTGCATACACATAATAAATATGCATTCGGAGTTCCTTTTGACTGTAGTATACAAGGACCGAATGTAAAGCAACTTCCTTTCACAGATTCACGCGCTTATCCCAATTTTGGCTTATGCCATATCCTAAAATAGTTTTACTTTCATCCCTAGCATCTTGCAGCCTTTCAGCAGAGGATAAAAGCTAACACATCCCCAACTCCCCAATCAAACACAGTTCTTTAAGAAAGCCACAGATCTAGACCCTGAAAAAAACATCACTAAAATGACCCTGTTGATTGCAGCTATCAGGGAGTTACACAGAGATAAAATGGTTTCTAAGTTATCTAAGCTTAAGCATACGGAGAACAAATACTTTAACTTAGCAAATGAATAGGAATTCAACAGAGAGACATAGCTGTGTTTGTCATGAGCTCTCCTACAACAGTCAGGCGGCTGCATGTTTAAACAGTTGTAGATAATCCACAGTAAATTCTAGATATTGTAGAAAACATCTAATTTGAATGTGAAAAAAGCATACATCTGTGTAGAAGGTCCATAGCAGAGAGCTTTGTGGCCAGCCAAACCCCATAAGAGTTTCCTCATGGCTCTCAGATCATCATTTAGAATAACTCTGTAATGAATGTACAACTGATCTCGCCCTGATTACTGACACTTCTGTTTGTGACCATATTGGAGATTATATTTTGCAGGTCAACACAAGTCTGCAGTGTGATGGGTAGCCAAAGGCAGGAGAATTCAGAAAAACTCTAGGGAAAAAGAGTGACTTCAGTTAGAGGCAGTGAATATTACTAAATGAGACTGCCAGATCTATCAGCTTTGAAAATTTTGAGTCAGTGTCCTGCTGAGCCTCACAGGTTTTGGTCAAACAGGTATCATAATAGGAATGCAGAAGAAAAAATAATTTCAGCATCATTAAAGGGACTCTATCTCAAAGACACCATTCATTCTTTGCAAAAACAGCACAGAAGTATAAGGCAGACAGAAGGGGCACTTCATAGGTATTATATTCATCTAGGTTATTTGCAGGAGGTATTAAGACTTCACAGGTAAAGGAGGCATAGATGGGTAGATGATCTACAAAAGGCTCCTTTCTATTACTAGTGCTCTATTCTTACTGCTAAAAATATTACCGTTTTGGCTTTAAGGCGCTCTTGGCCAAAGATTCTTGAAAACAGAAATTATACAAAGGATACAGTCACGCCTGAAGTTGGCATAGTTTATAGGCTACTGTGGCACGTAGGATGGAAGGAATTGCAATATTACCATTGAGAATTTTAGGTCCATGGTATTCTTTATCCTTGTAGAACTTAAATCCATGTTTCCTACTTCCCATGATTGTGACAGAAATTCAGGTGTTTGCATAGTTAGGGACAAAGGCCTTACTGCTGCAGTACGCAAGCAAGTACTGCAAGTACTACAAGGACACAAGCAGGAATGAAAAATTAAATTAAAAGCAAAAGAGTAAAAAGTATAACCCTCAGTTAGCCCTGAAAATTGACCACTACACAGTAGTGGTCCCTGTTCAGCTGTATATAAAACATATGTCCACAGGAGGTAGTGATCCTCCCTCCCATGTGTGCCAAGTAAACTAAGGAGACAACCTCCCCTTTATTTGCTATTTTACAGACTGGTTATCTACTGGGAAGTAGGTATTTCCAGCTTCCAGCTATTAGGCAAGAACAGGTCTAGTTATAATCAGTTACAGGCATACCTGACAGCGCAGGTTTTTCTGAACCTCAGCAGGAGGTGCTACAGAGGAGCAGGACTTACTATGAAGTCCTGATTTACTGATTACCACCTAGTGTTTTCTTCTTGTACGTTCTAAGTGACTTTTGTGCGGAGGAAAGCCAACAGTCTCAGCCTTAGGCTTTGTACATCACCCTTCAGAGCTACGCCCATTTCTACCAGCTGTATCAGATCATCCAGATGAGTTCAGACACTTATTAGATACCATAACAAAAAATATGTGCTTAAATTACATGGACTTTTGCTTTGTATCATTTGTCAAGCACCATTCCATGGTTTCACTCTGCTGTATGTCCCTAGGTTTGAAATCTTTGCATAATAGGTGAGATATTCTGCAGGTGTGCGTGAAGTTGAAATAAAGCCAAAGACTCAAAAACTCTCATGGATGAACTCTCCTGTTAAGTCACTCACTGAAAAGCATATTTTGTTTTGTTGATTTCACCTTTCATTTTTCCTTCTAAATAACAAAGGCTTTAAGTAAGCTGAGTTCTGTTAGTCCCAGGGAAGATGACTTAGATTACAGATGCCAATTTTTCCTTAAAGTTATACTAAAATGGGTATATTAGGGTATATTAGTATAACCTACCAATAATAAGTTATTAGTAAAGTTTATAAAGGGATAGACATGTAAGCAATTCCTTAACACACTGACAACATCAAAGTTGAACACAGAAAGGAATGGAAACTGCTCTTTCACCTATAACAAAAAATACTGCCTGTAACTACTACAGCACCTGCTGTGCTATCAGCACTGTAGATCTTTCTGCCAATATACTGCTTGTTTCTTCTGATATGACTGCCATCCCCTGTCTTCAGCTCTTGGCATGTGCACAGATTACTTCTAGACATAATAGTGGGGTTTTTTATCTCAAAATTTTGCTTTGACTAATACATCTGAAAAATAATACAGTCATACCACACAATGTTTCTTCTTTCCAGGCAAATTAATAAATTTGCCAAAAGCCTGTGTATGATGGAGTACTAGAGATTGCAAAGGGCACAGGTGTGCTCTAGCCATGTTCCCCCTGTTGATATCATCAATATTGATCACCTGCCTTATTGCCTGATCAAGTGGCTGTTCACCTGACAGACAGTTAATAGTTAAACCAGAATTCTCATCCTGTAGTTCACATCATCACATCTCAGTCAGTTAGATTGAGCTTGGCCACACAAGGATGTCACATACAAGATTTTATATATGAATACATTTTTAGAGAAAGATTTATTAAAAGAGAGTAAATTACCATGACAAATAATTGCTTTATTCTTGTCATCCAACAAACATAAAAAAGCTTCATTTTTATCTTCAAATTCTAATTTTCATTACTGCAGTTGAGAGAAAAACGTCAATAATTGTTTTGCTGCTTTGTATTTTTAGACCAATTGCCATATGTGTTGAAGAAAGTTACAAAGTGCTTTCTAGGAAGGTTGTCAGCTACATTAAACACCCTGAATAGTTCCAGTAGCTCTAATATATAAATTTACATATATAATCTTACCACTGAAAAGCACATTTTAAAACTAATATTTGATTTTGCTCCTTCTGCACATCTTGTGGTTCCATCCAAGATGAAATTTAGCATGAGAAATTGTTCTGTGATGAAACAGAGCATCACTCAAAGTGCGCACACCAGTTAGAAAGATGAAATTATTCTACTTCAAAGAAATGCATGTTCTATTTAGACTCGTATTTTATCACACTGGGCTTGGATCTTAAATATTCATTTTGATTATGTATTATTTCGCTGATTTATTCCCTCATTAATTCACTCCTATAGTAATGTGATCAACTTCAATGGATATATTTAAGCTGTTACATACATCTTATCTCTTTGTGCTGCACCAAGTTCCTCCATCAAAATAGTTAATTAAGAAAGAAAATCAAATTTCTCTTAATCTCACACTAAAGCATAATTTTTTCCTTGAAAAAAATACAACTTAATTATGAAAATGAATCCATGAATTATATGAAGACATGTGGATAATATTAGGAATGAGCATAGCAAATGAAAAGTCGACACAGTATTCATGTTTGATTTAATACATCAAAAGTGAAGCATGAGTGTGTCTAGAGAGCTCACTGGTCATATCATCTGAGAGATATATAATACCCTAATGAGTGTCGATAAGAAGATAAAATGAGATATATCACTTTTGCTACTTAATGGTTTGTAAAGTCTATTTATTGTTTGTATTCATTTTGGTGTCTCAGTTATAAAGGCAGCATAGTACAAAAGGACTCGAGACCGCCGAATATTTTCTCCTTCTCAACAAGATTTTTTTGCAGGGACTTAGGGCAGAATCAGTTAGTCTGTTTATTCATGATTTTCAAAGAAAATAAAGGAGTTAAGTTCTCTTATTTCAGTGGAATTGATGATGTTTTAGTGCCTTGCTTTCTCAGATGACTTTGAAAATCCTACATCCTTTCCCTGATTATCCATCTATTGAAGAGAACATAAAATTTATTTATCTAGAGTATCCAATATGAAAAATGTGTGCAAATTGCTGAAAGATGATGGTGATGTGAATATGATCATAGGAAAACATGGGGTTAGACTCGGGAATAAGGCAGTGATAATTCAACTGCCTCCTAGCAGAATGTGAGATGGTTTAAAAAAAATCATCTGTTTTTTTTTCACTAGCAAAAATGGAGAAGACTATAAAGTTTTATCTTACAGTAAATACAATGCCATTCAAATTACAGCCAGTTAAGTTACTGAAGGCAAATTCTTCCTTTTTTTTGTTTTGGTTTTTTTTTTCCTGCTTTCTTCCTTCTGGTTCTTTTCTGACTCGGTCACCGACAAGAGCAACAAGACAGTAAAAGCAGCTACAGAAACTCCACATTTTCAGGAGCAGAAAATACTATCATGTTCTATTTGTGTCATAGCTGTGGCCAGGGTGACAAGCTGGAATATTAAAAGGATAGGTCATCAGTGAAAACTGGTATTTCATATCACAAAGAAAAAAAATGTTACACAAAAGACAGCCCGTACTTAGTAACTCCCATTTCTATTCTCAGTCTAATTGACTTACATATTGATGATAGAGAATTCCAGGCATGGCTAATGCAAACTACTTTTTAATTACTTGAAAGTATCTATGATTGACAACAGCTTAATCTATCAATTAAAAAAACTCCAACACTTCTGCTAAAGTGTTTACAGTTATTCAATATAGATTTCTTATAGTGGCATGAGTATTTTTGCAGTTTCTGTGTTTGGAATTTTTGCTGCCTCCTTCTAATGAAATAAACATCAGCTACTTTTTTTTTTCAAAAAATGAAATAAAATAAACAGAATATTCTGGCAATTTATTAACAAAGTCATCTAATTATTTTGTTATTGTATACCTTTACTACTTGAAAAAGCTTGGAATTTGGCTTGAGAAGATATATATATATATAAAATAAATAAAATTATTGTGTATTGTGTTAGTATTATGAAGGTGAACAAAAATAGATAGCATCTCAATTGAATAAATTCATTGTTCCAGGCTTGAACAGAAATCATAATAGGGATAGAATACTGCCACATTTTGGCTAGATAATACAGTTGCAGATAATAGACAGTTTTATCCATCTTAGAAAAGCTGCAGAAGAGTCATTGAGCATCTTCAAGGTCAAACGTAAACTTGACATCGTATCACTTGTACTGCGATGTCAGAAAATGATACATCACAGCTAGAAATTTATTAGTGTGAATAAAACCTTATATGGTATTTGAATTTTGAAAGCAATATGGAAACATTAACTCCTTAATCCTCAAAATACTCTAGGAAGATTGTGAAGTACAATACAGTAGAACAGATCAGAGAAATTAAAAAAGGAGAAAATTAAACTCACAGTTATAGAAAAAGCCTATATAAAACCTGAATTAGATTAAAGATTTTCCATGTTTCTTATGTATATGCAGTCCATAAGGACACACTGAAAAATTTCCATTAGATCAAAACAGCAAAAGAAGAAACTGGGTGGCTATATAAATTCCAAATGCCTTGGGATCTGCTATTACTGAAAACAACTTCAGAGTCTTTTACATGTAAAAGTAAAGACACCAATTAAGACCATAAAATTAAATTTAAAATTGACTGATGATTCAGCTGAACATCTCTGGTTTGTTAGACTGAGACAATGCAGTTTCCTACCTTTCACAGAATCAAAGAATGGTAGGGGTTGGAAGGGACCTTTTAGGAAGGAGACCATTTAGTCCAATCCCCCTGCCAAAGCAGGTTCACCTAACAGCAGGTTGGACCGGAACACATCCAGGCAGGTTTTGAATATCTCCAGAGAGGACGACTCCACAACCTCTCTGGGCAGCCTGTTCCAATGCTCTGGCA
>RSEF01000001.1:140020060-140048134 GCA_003993805.1 Himantopus leucocephalus
GTTTCTGTGATGGCGACTACATCATAGTTATCCTGCTGCATAAGGGCTTCCAGTTTGTTGCCCATGCTATGAACATCATGTGCATGTTGAAACACAAAAATTCTAGGAAAAAGTTGAACATTTGAAAATAGCATATTGTTATAGTTTAAGAAACTATTTCCACATCACCATCTCTCTAAACTAATAGTTATCTTAGCCTTCATTTCTGGCCTCTTCCACCATATTTTGTGCATAGTTTGTTGTTGCATGATTTTGAGTCATATCTGAGTATGTCTCATATACATATCATGTGTATCTTGCACAGACTTTGCTTCTGATGTAGCCTTGTAAAGTTTCTTCAAAGAATGATTTATGCAAGGTATAAAAAGTGCTACATTCACATGTGAAAATTATACTACAATATTGTTCTCCCAGGAGCCATAAACAGATCAGAGTCCAGTTTGTGCTACAGAAAAAGAAATATAAAGCTCACTGGGACTTTTAATCACAATATGCCGGCTCTGAATTGAAGATCCATTTTGTATCACATCCCACTGGACTAACAAAAATCTGCTTGTTTACAGAAGTTAAATTAAAACTTTTAGCAGAAAAAAAAGGATACTGAAGATGTTGCCCAGCTTTCAATCAAAATTGATCTCATTCCAGGCAAAAGCCAATGTGTGTTGTTGCGCTGCATTTTCAAATTTCAAATCGATGATTCAAAACCATAGCTATTATTATTTTTTTCTGTGTTCCAAGATTGTTAGGAAATATCCTTACAGAACTGAGAACAATTTTATTCTGCACAGTCTTCTGTGGACGTAGAGAAAAGTGTAAATTAAATTCTCATGTGGTCTTACTTTTCCATCAATGGTTTCAGCCTCAGATCTGCACTGGTAAGCTCATTTAATTGCAAGAGGAAAGCAGTGAAGCCACTAGAAACTTAATTCTTCAGCACTGATTTTATTTAAACGGAATACCATCCAAAAAAAAAAAATCTGACACATTAGCATTCACAATGTCACTCCATTTAACAAAGAGAGGCTGTTGAAATTTTTCCAATGAAAAAAAAGATTGAGATGGCATAAAACAAAGTAAAGGACCTCTAACTTCTCCGTATGGTTTTTGGACTTTTGGGTAAGGCTAGATTATGGTTACATTAGGATTTTTGTTGACTACAGACAACAGGATAATCAGCTAGGAGGCAATGCTATAGATTTCTAGGTTATCCCCAAACGAGAAAGCTGGAGAGGGACTTTTTACAAGGGCATGTAGCGATAGGACATGTAGCGAGGGGTAATGCCTTCAAACTGGAAGAGGGTAGATTTAGAATAGATATTATGAAGGAATTTTTCACTATGAAGGTGGTGAGGCACTGGAATAAATTGCCCAGAGAATTTGTGGATGCGTCATCCCTGGAAGTGTTCAAGGCCAGGTTGGACACGGCTTTGAACAACCTGCTCTAGTGGAAGGTGTCCCTCCCCATGGCAGGGGGGTTGGAACTAGGTGATCTTTAAGGTCCCTAAACCATTCTATGATTCTATGATTTTTTTTCGATTATACAATTGGACAATTTTTATATACTTGACAGAGTATGGCAGATGATTTCTTACTCATATTAGGATTGCATATGTTGGAGTGACAACCATAGTGGATTGGAAATATTTTGAATGGAAGGGAAGAGTTTGCCTCTCAGACACATATTGGTCATTGTTCTGAATGACTTAAATGGTAATGATAATGTAATAGGAATTATTTTATTTTTAAATCATGATTATAGATGAAGAGATGCTTTGGAAATAATTCCACGCAGAAAGGGAATGTTCCCAATCTGTGTTATGACCACATACTCATCCACATACCATATTTTATGCTGAAATGCATGTTAGCTACTATTTGCTAAACTCTAATTGGTACTTGTCCTGATCTGTCATTGTTCAAAAACTGATATATTAGATGTATATATTCAGACATATGTGTGGAAATCACTGGACCATACTCTCATGTCAGACAATTAAGATCTGAAGTTTTCACTGCTATAATCACAGCTGTGCAAGAAACAATTTGTTTGAATGCACAGGGCATCACTTGCCCTGGCTTTTCTTTGATGCCAGAAACTTAAAACCTGTATTATACAAATCAGTGGCAAGCACAGGACTTTAATTTCAATTTCTAATATTGTGATTTTTCTGTTTTGCTACTTCTTAGACTCTCTTTAGATTCTCTCTTATATAAAATATTAAAAATAATTTTACTCAACCTATTATCTGAGAAAACTTAACAGAAGTCAGAGGATAAAAGAGTAGCAAAATCTTAGAGATCTAAAAAGATCTTAAAAACTATAGATACTTAAAAAACAAAATCTTAATAACTATATAGTACTGTACAAATCAAATCCAACAATCCATCTAATCATGGCATAGTGATAGATTCAAGAGGGATTGAGTTAACTGCAGTAAAGTAAGAACAGTCAAAAGTGAGAATAGTCAAAATCTGAAGTTTCATACTACACTTAAACATATATTTTAATGCTTTAAAGTCAGGGTGGTTTTTTTATTTTTAAAACTTTTTTTTTAGCAATTGTGCAACAGAATTTTGGAAAGAATTACTTAATCTACTGTTATATTACTTCATCACTTGCTTAATGTGCCTAATTATTATGAAGCTATTATGGTATGACAGTCTAGTAATATTCAAAATCATTACCTACCCCTGTTTATACAGTTTGCAAATTTGTACTGTCTTCATGAGATCAAGTGTAGCTAACATGATTAATTTCTGCCATCATGATAAACTGCCTCTGAGGTCAAGGGTCTTCAACCGAAGATTTTTAAATCAACTTTATATAAAAGCTGCTGGTATTAACTTAGAAAATAATTATGTACTACTTGAAATACTCATCATAGCATTGTAATACAAAGATAACGTAAGCACCTAAAATGAAATAGAGCAGCTCAATTACGATTCTAAATTCTTAACAAATTTGAATACTTATCTCTCTCTGTGTCACAGAAACTAATGCCAAAACTAAATGGTAAAACAGTCTACATATCAGCTAGTGTGAACAACTCTGTCAGGTCTACAATGCATAATAAAATAGGGTACAGCAAGTTCTTGTACCATGCTCATTTTGATTTTAAAATGCAACTCAGAAAAGTTTCCATGCTAAAGTAAAAACTAAAATTTCTAGACTTGTGACATTTTAAGTGATGCTTTATTTTCTGCATGATATCACTCATAAGGACACTTCAAAGACACAGCAATAAATTTTACCATATTCTCAGCTTTTAGAAAGGGAATTTAAGAGTATATTCTGAGCTTCTGTTTATAATATTACTTCATATTTCTATGCTGTTACTCTGTTTTTGGAAGACTGTGAACAATTGCAGAACAGATGTAAAAAATATGGGATAGTATACGCATACATGCCTTTTACAAATATTCTGGTCATAAATGAACTTCAGAGAATGGCGCACATCCCATCATATTATAACATAGTTCAAACCCATTTTTTTAATGGGATCATATTGAACATAACTTCACTTGCTGTCTTTCCATTAATTGTAAAATTTAACCTCAGTTTATATATTCACAGTAACTTCACTAAGCTTATCTTTTGCTTTTCACCTGCTGCCACGTGCTCAATATAATCAGTCCCGCTGCCAGAAAGCACGTGCTTTTTTCAGAGATACCAATATGAGAGTCAAATAGACTAGGTTTTTAAAAATTTGCATATAAGCCAGCCATGAGATAACTACATGTCATTAAAGTGATTTTTATTCCTAAATGTGTTATTCTTTCCCCCAGCCACTAACAGTATTATTGCAAATGATCTGACCATATAGGCAGGACAAAATATATCATAATTCATAATGTCTATTTGTCAAACTATGAGATGCATGGATTTTTTTTTTGATTAGAGAGATTGGATTAAGAACAAAAATTTTGTTCAAAGATTGTGTTCTGAAAATGCACTGAGAAGGTTACCCTAACGGTCATGTCTGAAAACATCATGTCTTTAAAATCTATAAACTCTGCTGAGAGCTGACTAGAAACCAATCAACTGAAAAGAAACAAACAGAAACCTGGTAAAAGCATTCAATATTATGACTAGATTAGCTTTCTGACTTCCTAAGGCAAACAGGACTATGACTTCTACCAAGCAATATCCGTTGTTATCAGAGCTGCCTTCCCTCCTTTCCTGATTTTAAAATTCATCCCACTTATTCTTGTATTATTATTTTTTATTACTTATTATTATTTTATTATCAAAGGAAAATGTGACAAGGAGGCTATTTGCTCTTAAAAATAACTTATCTGGGGAAATGAGGGTACAGCAATGGTCCTACTTGCTCCTTTTCACTGCAGCATGCTTACAACTTAATCTCAGTCCAGACTGATGTTCCAGCATCAAAATAATGTTAGTGTTTATTAAGTAATCCTGACTTTGCTAATTTAAAATTCTTNCTTTTTTTTTTTTTTTTCCCAAAACTTACATTGACAGAAATGTTTTCTTTAGCTAAACATTACATTTACATTGACTGGTCTCCAAGGATTTCAGGAAATCTGTTGGAGCCGGAGAGAACTCAAAATCTGTATACAATCTATTCTTATTTTAAATTGCATTTAGGGAAAAAAAAAAGTAAATCAGCCCTGAATGCAGAATAAAGCTTTTCTAGAATTTGAAGATTAGGGGATAGATGACTAATGCAGAGGACCCATGACTGGTAGAGAAATATAGATCCACTAGTAACCAAAGAGAAAATGAAGCAGCACATGCATCAGTACAATTGAAAGTATAGTCTACCTCTAGGAACAAAGAATTTAAACCTCGCTCATAGCCTTGAGGACACTTATAATGGAAAACAACAATTCTGAAAAAGATCTGAAAGCAAGAGAATAGTGGACAGAGGAAAGTGGTAAAGAATCAGTTACGCCTGGAGTTTTCATTGTGACACAGACAAAGAAGTTAACAAAATCCTTTGAAGGCATATAAAGAAATGCATATAAAGAATCAGAGAGGTTATGCTTCCTCTGTGTTTTGCTCAAATATAGCTGTCACTGAAATTCTGCCCCTACATTACAAGAAATATGTTGTAAAAGATGGACAAAGTCAGGAACGCCAAGTCATCTGTGAAATCATAAGGTTTAGTCATACACTAAACAGTATTGAAAAATCTGTTCATGTCTTTCTGAAATTAATTAAACAGTGACTATGAATATGTGAAAAAAAAATGAAAACTTTAATTCTAGTGTTTCCTGTAGCTTTTAAAAATAGACTGGAATTCTGTCATGAGAAAACATAGAATTCATAGAATGGTTAGAGTTAGAAGGGACCTTACAGATCACCTAGTTCCAACCCCCCTGCCATGGGCAGGGACACCTTCTGCTAGAGCAGGTTGTTCAAAGCCGTGTCCAACCTGGCCTTGAACACTTCCAGGGATGACGCATCCACAACTTCTCTGGGCGACCTTGTTTCAGTGTCTCACCACTCTCACAGTAAAGCCATATACTAAGTACATTGGACAAGACAGCAGGTTAATATTATGTTGCTTTAAAATAGTGAACTGTTTAATACCCTAATCTTCCTAATAGCTAATCTAAATCTATGCTTTTTCAGTTTAAAACTGTTACCCTTCATCCTATCACTAAGCTCCCTGATAAAAGAGTCCCTCCCTGTCTTTCCTGTGGGTACCCTTTCAGTATTGGAAGGCTGCTATAAGGTCTCCCTGGAGCCTTCTCTTCTCCAGGCTGAACAACCCCAACTCTCTCAGCTTGTCTTCATAGGGGAGGTGCTCCATGGTAACCTAGATGCAGTGTCAGCAGCATTTCAAATATAAATGAAGTACAAATATCCCTTAAAACCCGTTAACTTTCAGTTTAATAACAAATATTTATTTATTAATATGAAATATTCAATATATTCCATGGAACTGCCTCTTTCATAGGTTTGGGGGATTCTGGAGAAACAAAAAAGGTAAAATAAATGTACTCTTTTTTATATGGTTCGCTTTTATACTAAAATGATTACCAGGATGATACATTTATTCCTTTAACTTTCTTAAAGCTTACAGAAGATCACCATAAAGTCCCTTTTCTATTGGTCTCCTCCATCATAAGAGAAACTACAGTAGTAATTTTAACAAATCCACCGAGTTTTGATGTAAAAAACCTCAGTAACACAACAAGCTCTTGGCCATACACTAAACACTGTCTATTTGATATATGCTGATTAATAATTTAGGATTTTCAAACTGTCAAAGTTGCTATGCTCCAAAAGCACGAGTTCCTCTAGCAGAAATGTCAAGTCACTAGCATTAACTGTTAAATTGCTTTTTTATTGTTATTTTTAAAACAAAATATGTACTGGTTGGGTCATTACATTTCTTTCCTTTTAAAAATAAACAAAGAAGTGAACACAAAGATGATAAGTTTATCAGCTTAATTTCATTGACTTGATATTTTAGCAAAGTCTTTGTATTATTCAAACTTATGAAATGACTCCTGTTGTCATCTTGCAGAGCATTCAGACATTGAAGCACTCTCACATGGCTTCCCTTGCTTACGGCAGGGTTGGAGAAGGGTTTTGAGAATCATCAGTCTTGTGTAACAGGAGCCATTGCTGAAGGCATTGCAGTTACAAAAGAGGTAATGAAATAGGGTAGTGATAGTAAATTTAGAAAGAACCAGAGCAGGCTTTATTTGAGACAGCTAAGGGTTGCAGCAATATCACAAGGTACCTTCCTAGGTGCACGAGTTGCTCTGTCTCTAAATCCTGTAACACTCAGTAGTATTGTAACGGCTAACAAAGGCTCAAAAGAAAAGATGTTGTCAGTCATCATAAATGAGATCGGTGTGTCTTCCAAAAATCAAAACATAAATACAGAAATAATATACCCTATGGGTCCAGTATGCTAGGGTACCCCCTTTAGTTGAAGTACATAGTTTTGACAATATTCTAAAATTATCAAGATAAATCACAAAATCATTGAAACTAATCACAAACACTATTTTCAGTCTATTCCTAAACTCTTCGTTCTGCATTTTTCACAAATGCAATGTTTGCAACCAGTATGATTCTAGCTCTGAGCTCTTGAGAGAAAGCCCAGCTAAAACTAAGGCCCCACTGCACCAGACAATGCACAATTACAGACAAACACTCCTTGTCCTGAAGCCTTTATAATCTAATAGAAAACACAAGAATACTTTGTGTTATCAGAGTGGTTCCTGAGATCTACTCTACTCTTATAAAAGAGCTACCAAATACTCATTCATCCAGAACAGTTTTTAATGTGTCCTAAGGATTCTGGTAGATTACTCAAAGACAAAATGCTCTTGAATGGTTTAGCTTAATTTAGAAAGAATCTTGCTCTCTGGAAAGTTAGGTCTACTAAATCAGAGTGTTGGTTTTGTTTGGGTTTTTTTTTAAAGTTTACTCCAAAAATTATTTTGCCTTTGAAGGCACAAGCAAAACTCTCTCATGCTATTTTCAGCCTCAGACACATTTATAACAAAATACCCCTAGTTGTGTTTTTTTTCTTAAAGGCATCAATTTACTAAAATACCAGTACTAAAAACATCACATAAACCCTTATTAGCAAACCTTCCCATTAAAACCAATGATTTACATACGATGTACAGAACAGTTTTTTTCCATTTCAGCTATTAAAAACAACTGTTAAAAGAAAAACCTACTGTACAAACTATTTCAGATAGTTGCCATGCTTATTGCAAAAGTGCAGAAAGAAAATTTTTGTCATCAGAATTTTTAGTTTATCTTACAGTTTCCAGTAACAAACTGTGACCTAATGACTCCACAAATGGAACAATATTTGGTTTTCATTCGAGACATTTGTAAGGACTGAAACATGGAACACAAGATGAGCTTCACAACGAGAGATGAATAGCCAGATATTTTAGCAAAAAAGCAGTAGCTGGCATTAATATGTTCTTAGAGTCTAGCCACTAAGAGGAAAAAGAAAACCACCCTGTCTTGCTATGGAAGGCAATAGAACATAGTTATTCTTTGCCAACAAATCATGAAAAATACATAAATAAAACTGGTCACCTAACTTACATTAAAGAATCAGTATCTATTTCCAGCTTTTAGTAAAACAAAACTTGTATGAACTGTCTTACATAACACAGGTGAATAGTAGTTCCCATTTCCAGCACACTAACAGCAAATTAACATTCAGAGAGCCCTCTGCGCATCTTAGGACCCTGCAGTTCAGAAACGTTTTTATTACATAACCAAAATGTTTTTTGAATATTTTAATTTCACTTCCAATACTACCTCAATACCAGAACTTTGCCCAGTTCCAGTACATCTCCTCTATAAATGTTCTCTCATGCTACATTTCCACAAAAATGACAAATAATAATGAATTTTGACTGTCCACTTTTGAGACTATATGGTGAGATACCTCATAATACTGTGAAATTGGCAGGTATTTGCCATCCTAATATAGTAATTGTATATTGGAAAAGCTGCTCAAAATATATTTTCTTTCATTTCTTCTTTCCCTTCTCCTAGCATTTTTGGACAGGAGTGTTCTGTGTAGATTAACATACTGTAAGGGTTTGCTGCCTTCATCAAAAAATAAAACAAAACAAAATTCAAGAAACCATTCTGAAACCAGAAAAATTCTGAGCTATGTACATTTCAAATTTAATATAGTCAGATGATGAGTACAAGTCTATTACATTCTTGTTCCTGTTGATGCATAAACTGGAATTTGTCACACTCCACAATTCATTATACATCCTTAAATCATTCAACAAAAATTGAAGCTTTTAAACAATCTGAGTATATGTGGCAAAAGAACATGTTTATTTCTCCTTTTAATCAGAATCAAGGCAGAATAATTGTTTGAATTTAGAAGATATTCAGCAAATGCAAAATACTTAGACGTATAAAATAAAAGATTTTTTTTCTGTGGTAGTCTCACTTCCAATGTCAAAAGTCAAACAGATTAAACAAATTTTGTAGTTTTTATAGTTTTTTTTTTAATCCATTGCAAGCTCAGATTTTGAGTGTGAAGCTACAGCATATCTGTATTGTGTTCATTTTTTAGAAGAGTAACTAGGTAATACAATATTTTCTGCCTGTAGGAGTATGACAGAAAAAAAAGATTGAGATCAAACAGTGTCTACTATAAATGTCTAGTATTGTCCTGAAAATCTGCCATAAGCTTTGCTGAAATAATATGACTTTTATTTTCTTTTTTAGTTTTAGAAAGAAAATTAATTGCATACATCATGGCAAGCCAGCATGATGCAAGCAACAAAAGTGAGAAAAAATTTCTTCAGGGAGCTCTAAACAGGACAAAAAAGAGAAGTAGCCTCCATCTAAAATGTTTTCTGACAAGTGATTGTTGGCAATGAAGTATTTGATAACTCTTTAACAAAACAAGTCTAGGAGTTTTAAAGGAACTACTTTTTGGAAAATAATTAATCCAGTTTTCAGTCTGATTTTTTAAAGTTTATAAGATTGCGCGCTCTGATTATCTGTTGGTCTGTCTTCCACCCTAACCTTCCCCCATAGTTTTAAATATTCTGATTAAATTTAAAAATATTTGACAGAAGATTAGAATTATAAAAAACCCGACATTTTATATTTTATTTTTTTTTTAAAAAGCAACCGGATAAAGAAAACCAGATACTATTGGTTACTAATGGAGAAATAGGTGTAGTGTTTAGACCTTAGTAAACAGCTGAGAATTCACACAAAAAAGGAACACCTTATAAAGCCCCCCATGGTAGAAAACATTTCAACTGGAACTTACAGATAACTACAAAACACAAAACCCTAAGAATTCTAGCTTTAATACTTCCGGTGTTCACAGAACACACTGGAAATACAATTAATGTAAATATTTTTTATTCTTTTCTATGACATGCAGTAAATCATTCAGTGAATTTTATCTTTGTACTGTGGCAAAATATCTAATCCAATTATGAAAATGTATTTATTTCAGCATGAATACATTACTTTGTAATCCATTCTGGCCAGCATCAGTGCTCTGTACTAGTAATCCCTGAATATTCAAAACCTGATGAAATACACATTCAAGGGAGGGAGGAAGGAGAACACTTGAAATAAATAAATTCTTAAATATTTTCAGGTTTTTACGTTTTCATGACTGCTCATCTTTTCATTTAAAAAAACCCCCAAAAAACTAAATACAATTTTCCAATAAAATATTAGTTCATTTTTTTTCTGGAGAAGTTAACACATCCAATGCTGTCAGAGTTCACTTTCAAGTATTCTGGATATCTCAGAAAGATCAGGTGAACTTCAACCTAGAAGCGCTTACTTTTCTTCTTTGTCTACAAAGGAAGATCAGAATTACAAGCTCAAATACAGATGCCTACTCCGGACCTGTTTTGGTTAGATGAATCTCACATCCAAATATTAGGTAGGAAAGAAGTATGTTGGAAGTTTGCTGTAGGGCAGAAGTAAATATTTTATTTAAACAACTGAAGCATGTTACCACTGTTTCCACACCTGCTACATTCTGTCTTTCTATATAACACAAGACCTTGGAGAAATAAATAAACTGACAAGTTTATCTGAAATGAACAATCAATAGTAAAATAGTCTAGCCAAAAACTCCATTCTTCAATATCCACCCATCACTGGTCAAACTCATGCCCATCTCCCTTGACTCCTCTCCTTGTGTTAACAAACACCTCCACAAAGGTGCCTATAACAGTTATCAGTAAAAAAGAACTCATTGTAAAACACCTAAGTGCAAAAGACAAAAGACAGTTCATCACAACCTGACAAAAATTAACTTCCAAAATTAGGATAAACAAATTTAGCTAAAGTATTTGTTAGACACTTTAAGGGCAGATGCTGATCCTTTGCTGTCTGCTCTGAATAAACATTAAGGTTTTCATAATGCAGTTTTTTATAAGGCAGGCTTTTTNTTTTTTTTTTTTTTTTTAAAGAGTTCACTTTCTTAAAGCAACATAACAGTAACCTGCTATCTTGTCCAATGCGCTGACTGTATGGCTTTACTTTATGGCTTTAGTCTATAATAAGGTAGTAATGAAAAGCTGTATGTGATGGATAGAGTTTGCAAAACCTGTTGGGATGAAAGGTTCTAAATAAGATTAATAAAGCTGTCCCTGAAAAGGGCCACAGCAAGACCCATTTGTACTAATTTATATAACTAGTATGTATAGAAAGTTATTCCCCAAGAGTCTTACCTTTCACTGATTGTTTTATGTAAGCATTTTTAACAGCTAATTACTCACATCAAAAGACCTAGAAAGACTCCCAGGCTGACCAGTCATTAAGTGACACAGTTCAAATCTCGTAAGTTTGTCTTATCTTCACTTCGATGCATCAACAACCACAGATTTAATCATATGCAATAGTGATCTCTGATGCAATACAGGGTGTAGTTTTGAAAGACTTATGGAAGCAAACCAGATAAATGTTTTGATAGGCAAAAGAACCAGTATCATCCTCCTTCAAAACAGCCATTCATTTAGTCACTCATTTCCCAAAACTTCCAAGACACGGTCAGGTTAACTACCCTATTTATACCTTGGCAATAGCATTAATAAATTTGCTGAATCTGAAGTGTATTATCTGTACAGGTAACTGGTTATAAATGTCCAGATTAGCCCTGAAAGTAAGACAAATTCATTAGTATGAAACATTTCCATCCTCCATTTCGTTTCTCTTCTATAGACACACAAAAAGAAATGCTTGTGAAATGGGTATAAACCTCAGCCTCTTTCCCAGATCCCTATATCTTGAACTGGTGAGGATGAATGCCCCAAACAGTGAGGCAGTTCCAGTCCAGTACCAGGAAGTTTGACTGATCCAGTCCAAGAACAATGTTTTCTCCAAGACAGAGAAAAAAAATCTGTGTTTATTCATTCTTGCCATGTATAAAGATTACATCACTATGCGTCTACGTGTGCTAATAGTTATTTCAAAATTTTCATAGTGAAATGTTTGAAAGATACATCCTAATTAATTACTTACAAGATTTAATTCAGTTATTTGAATAAACAATGCCAGGATTTACGATAAAACCTAAATACAGGTGTGCATTGTCATCTAATGGTGCAAGAGCAGGCAGAACTAGTCAATATATAAGTAAGAACTGTTGTCATTCATATAGGCTAGCTATCACCTTTAGAACATTTTAGTGCTTAGTTCAGAACAGTTAGTCAAAGTACTAAGGATCTGTAAAATTGAAAGGAGAACCTTAATTAAAAAAATAAAATAAAATAGAGACTATAGAATCTTTTTTCTACGTAATAGCAAGGGATTGTGTGATTTTGGTATTGATAAAATATTAGCCAATAATACATTCCAGCTAGATATATATCCTTCCAGATATGCCCTTGCAAAATGAAGGACACTGTGGTATGTACTGTGATCATTCTAAAGATTCCCCTAAACCAATGCTTAATTGTTTTCTCATTGATTCCACATTCTATATTTTCTCTCTAGTAGACTCATTAAGCAATCATAGACATCTCTTTGACCAGAAAGAATATTTTGCTACATTTCTACTATTTCTCTGAAAATATTTCATTTTACCAAAAAACACTAGTCAAAATTGAACTAGGTGGAACAAAATTGATTGAAATGGAACAAAATGAAACCATTTGAATCCAAATGGAATCCAAACTGGAACAAGAAGAACCAGAGATTATTGGCATAACCTTTATCACTCAGTAAAGCAGGAAATACATCAAAACCCCAAAATCTAAAATATGAAAGCCACAATTATTATATTAAAAAATGTGTTTTTACAAGTTTTATATTTTGGGGAAAACAGGGTGAACTATGCACACACTTACCACTGTGTTTTTGTGGTATGAGACTATATGGCCTGAAGCACTGAAACCCTTTTTTTTCTCTCATATGCTCTGATTCCATTTCTGCTGTATTCCAGAAAGAACTCTTTAAATTTAGTGGGTATTAAATCATCAATATCCATATAATCCAATTTAGATATAAAAGAGAGAAATTATTAGCATGACCATCACTTTCAGTACTGAAGCCTCAGTTCTCTGTATCTTTTTACTTTAAACATCTACAAGACAAAAATGTGACGTTCCTGACATTATAGTGCAGTGGAAGGAAGGTCTAGAGAAGGCATGAGACATTCACAAGCCTTTTGTAGGCTTGAATAAGTACTCTAAAATGTAAATGCTGAACAATTCAATGTATGGACAATTTAAGACAGAACTGTAACTTACACGCAATTTTTATATCCACAGTCCCCTCAAAAGGCTGAGTATAATTAACAAGGCGACCACCCAATAATTTCAAAATCTTACTGATTATTTAAGGTCCTCTGTGACCTTAAAAAATAAACACAATACCCTTGATATTTATGCCTGTAAATGAAAGTAAATACTTGAGAAATTAATAATTATAATAACAATTTTTTTTAAACAATGAAATTATAGAAAAAAAGTTCAGCCCTTGCCTGTTTAGTGGGAAGTACACTTCACTGATCAGTCACAATAGATGAACAACATGAACACAAAGAAATTGTTTAAAAATTCAGACACAGAACCTAATTATTTTACTATTAAAAAAAAAATGCACCACCTAAGATAAAAAATAATGTTAAACTTGCAACCCAAAAGTGGATACTAAATATAGACTGCTGACCAACTCTTAATACTAGCGTAAAGAACAAATATTCTGGATGTTCTATATTTTTCAAATAAGAATACTATATTTAAATTCTCAGGTAATGATTCAGGATTGTGACTTGACAATCTAGTTCTGAAACTGTTGAAGAATTCGTCTAGTAGCTGTCTTTTTATAATTCATCTATGGCACTTGAACACCCTCCCTCCTGCGCCCTCCACCCCCTGCCCCTTACTCATTCTTGTTTGCTTCTTTGCTGTATATTAACCTGGCATTAATTTCCAGTACAACCTGTACTTTTTTTTTTTNATTTTTTTTTTTTTTTTTTTGCATATGATATGGAATGCACATTGGGCAAGGCAGACCACAAGAAAAAAAATGAAATAACAAATCTTAGATAGATGATTGCAAATGATATTCTAACACTCAGCCATGGTAAGATCCAACAATAAAATACAGCACCTAAGCTATCTTGATGATGGTATGGATGGTATTTCAGTTTGGATAATAGTGTGCTATTTTGAGAACTCATGTTCCGGAAAGAGGAATAGGCACAGGAAATACGAGTCAAGTCATCTAGCTATCATATGAAAGCAGATTAGAATACTGCAGCTTTAGTTTACCAAATGAGATCCAATAGCGAAAATGACTGCAGCCTATAAGAACAGAAGGGGATAAACATCAGGGAGTAGATAAAAACGAACTACAACCAGTCTTGGCACAAAAATAAACAAACTGAGTGAAAATGCAGGAAATTGAAGAAGTTAAAGTCACCAAGCATTAAGAAGTGAAGAGACAGAAAAACCTTTCAGTCAGAATAATGAGAGCAAAACCAATCTTAACTACTTTCAAGACAGAGTTCAATATGTTTCAAAGGGATTATATGATGTGCTATCTGTAAAACATCCTTTTAAATCCTGTGTCTCCTAATCACAGAAGTCAATTACAATTTCTTAAAAACCGAAACGTGGTATTTCTTTTCAACACCACAAGTTCCACTCTCAAAAAGCCTTAGTGAAAAATTCACAATAAGAGTATTTAAGTATTCATGACCTGAAATGAAACAATTCTATCATTAGGTTTTGTTCATGTTATATATAATGCATAAATGTTGTTTAATATCATGCCATTGTGCAGCAAAAATGAACACACCTCCCCTCCCCAAACACACCTAAAAGAATGTAATTACCTCTTAACCTATATTAACATAATCACCTAATCATACTGTTGACTGTTTCATTTTACATTAACATTTGACTCTATGTATTTACTGAATGTTAATGAACACATTAATCCTTACTTTTGCAGAGTAGTCCTACCTAGAAATAGCATTACACATCTGAATGTTTCACATATTTTTTTTTCTAAAACAGTTCTTTGTTGAATACAAGAGTATTCACTTGCTTCTGAAAGCATTTTCAAACAAATCCTGTTAATTCTGAATGTGGTTCACTAAGCAGCATGATCTCATTAATAAAACAAGTTGCTAATCTAGTAAATCAAAATCCTCAGCTGTTTTAACTGTGTACCTAATGGAAATTCTAATGATCTCTTCTGTCAGCCTCACAGAAGCCTAATACTTTTCAAACAAGACCCATCAAAATAAAGAAAGTACCAATGAAGAGAATGGGAACAATGTAGCTTCAGACTAAACATTCTTTCACAAATAAATGTTAAGTAACACGGGGTCTGCATTCTGGAGGTTAGTTGGAATATTTTCACACTATGTGAAGTTTCATTAGAAAGGTAGTTTTGTCTGTTGCACTGAACTAAATTGAATGTTTGAGAGACAAATTTGTAAGTTCTGAGGATTTCCAGCACAAGGGAAAAAAGAAGAAAGGGAAAGCTTGATAGGCTGCAAAAAGAAAATCTTGGTAGAAATCCATTCTGAAAACATATGTTCAAAATGTCCTCATATATTGCATAAGAAAATAACAAATGGATAACAGCTGAGGAGGAGGCTAGGTCAAAGGGAAATGTAAAACTGAAGCAGACTTGTTCTACACTGAAATCCAAGCTTCTGCATAACAAAGCATTATCTCAGAGTCTTTCAGTGTGATGTTCAATTCAGTATGAACTTCTTTCTCAATGATGACAAGAAACTAACGTTTCTAATCTGTTGGGACTGTAAAATGTGATACAGACGCAGTGCACTTATAACATCTATGATACATCTTACCTTGGTCAGGGCACTCTGAAAAATCAACCTCTTCTCAGACAGAAAATATTGTATTAGAAAAAGGTTAGAAAAAAAGAGGCAAACACTTTTTCCATGGATCCATTTTTTTTCCCCTAAGTGTTCATTTGACGCTCAAGGATACCAGAATAGTGTCGAGAACGGTGATGGAGCAGAGGCAAAGCAAAGAATAAAGGGTAAAGCTTTGTGACTGTGACACTGTATAACTTATTCATCACATAGATACTCATGTCTTACTTTAGCATTTTATATGTTTTTCAAAGAAATGCTTAAAACTGTGGGGCAGAGAAAGGGAGACAAAATTTCAGTGGAAATACACGAGCTCTACCTTTTACATACACAGTAAAGAGCATCTTTAATTCCTTGATGACATTCTGTTTTGTCAGCCAGATCTTAGACTTCTTTGGTGTTCAAAGTGTTGATAGGCATTTGCAGAAAAGTATTTATCTGCTGTTTTAACTACTTCAGCTTAATGAATTACTCAACAGTTATATCTTTTTTTATACTTGCACTGCATGATTTGGTTTCCTTCCCAGTTCAGCAGTTTTACGGACAAGAAATAGCAGCCTAAATCTTAAAAAGGTGACTTTATATATTAAAATTCAAAAAACATGATTTATTTTTTTTACTGTAGGCCAACAAGTAGATTAGTGTTGCATTCAAAACAAAACTGTACCTTTAATGTTAGGTAGACCTAACTTCTTTCAACCTGAAATCGAGTAGTTCAATCCAGCAATTCAAATTTACAAATGCCGATTAGTTTAACAGAATTTTTTTCTTATGCACAGGTAGTAATTTATAACATGAATCCAGAGTTTAGTCAAGCCATGCTATTCAGCTGGACCTATCAACTTGCAAAACATCAGTTTAGAATTAATTCTTCATACCCATTACCATTTCAATCATACAAGAGGGAAATGAAATAAACTACCAAGAAACTAGAGTTATTATTTTCCTTATCATGCTCAAAGAGCTTGCAAGATGAAAAGCATTTAAATTGGAACTGGACATATAGGAACTAAGTGGCTATTCTGTCACACTGCATTCCACAAAAAACATCCTCATGGTTCTTTGATTAAAATATGAAGCAGGCAAAATAAGCAATACTTGCAAGACATAGTTCATGGAACACCTCTTGTAGAGCTCAATGTTTAATCACATTTCTTCCACAAGATTTTAAAATTAAGATACTTCTGCTAGTCATAAGTATTAAATGGAAATTAATGAGCACTTTAAATAAGGCCAAAAAACGTGTAACTATGGAAGTACCACAATATACCCAGTTATCCTATAATTTACTTCTTTTAAAAATGTATTTAAAAAAAAAAGAAACTAGTGAAAATTCTTATTTAACAAGGACAACAGAAATATCTAACCAAAATTACTCCTGGCCACTCAGCACTACACTAGAAATCCTCCTTAAATGAACTGCAGAACTATACGGAGTGCTCAGACCTGCAAATTTCTAATCACTGCAGAAAAACAGGAAATGGGTTAATCAAATCATACCTGGAGAAATTGGTTGGTTTTCGCATGACCCACATCTCCAGCCTCTATCTGTGCTCTTGACAGCTTCTCTTCAGTTTCGGTTAGCCAATGATTAAAGCTCTTCATGTCACAATGAAAAAGCCTCCACTTTTCCAAAGATTTGTCAAAACGTCTGCAAGTATAAAAGGAGACAAAATAACTATCTATTCGTACTTTATTTATTGACTACAGAGAAAAAAAAAGAAAAAGAATCATGTTGGATGCCTCAGGTTAAATTTGGTGTGATGTTGATGGCGTCATGTATTACCATTTCTAACAGTTATATCAACGGAAACATGCTAGTACTTCTGAACAGTGAAATTATCATTAAGCATATGGGTCACAAATCAGTGTCTTATCAATTTTTAACCCTTTTCAATGTTTCAAATTAATTCCTTGGTCAAAACATGTTTTCAATTCACAGCTTTATTGACCCACACTGACTCACATCATAGGTACAACACCCACAGGCCCCAGTGTAACTGGGTACACCTCTCCATCAATGTACTTAGATTTTAGCAGGAAGAAAACACCAGTGTTGATAAAAGGCTAACGCACCTTAGTAATTTGCTGTAGCTACCAATGCTGCAGTCACTGTTGGCTAACATACTGGCTGTGTGTTGTGACTATACAATGGTTTTTAGATCCCTTTTCAGAAGGGAAAATAGCTTAAAAGATCTGTGATGCATCTGACCTACCATACCATAAAGCAAAGGATGAAAAAAAATCTATAGACAGATTCTTAAATCTTTACTTCTCAACTTTAATCCCATGATCCTACTGTTATTAAAGGATCTTTTTTTAAATGAATTGTAATATTACATGTAATACAGATGCAAAAGGCTATTTTTTAAATGGAAATTGTTGTGGCGAGACACTACCTCAAAGGATCCCAGGCATATACTACAATTGTGCTCCAGTTTTACTGAAAGAAACTCATTCTGTCTGCCTCTCCAATGGATACAAATGTCAATTTATCATTATTGCAAAGAAAATGCAACTCTCTTCAAAGAAATATCTACTTGTAGTCCATAAAGGGAATTTTTATTAAACTCTTTTTTCTATATATGTTTCACTTCAATTTAAGCATTTGATAGAGATAGTTATGCAAAAATAAAAATGCCTGAAATACAAGGATGACTGAAACAAAGTTAAAATATTAAAAAAATAGGTTTTTGTACAATAAGCAAGGATGAAAAATATTACTAACATATCTGCAAGTCTACAATCCACTACACAAGAGAACGTATAAGTACTTCTGGCATTTGGGGAAAATCTAAGCTGGTTTTGTCCAGAGTGACTGATTGAGCTTTTGGTTCAAGATCGGTTTGACTTAGCCATGGCCAAGTACTAAAGAAATGAAATGAAGACAGAATTTGTTGTTTTGTGTTTTTTTGNAAAATCTAAGCTGGTTTTGTCCAGAGTGACTGATTGAGCTTTTGATTCAAGATCGGTTTGACTTAGCCATGGCCTAGTACTAAAGAAATGAAATGAAGACAGAATTTGTTGTTTTGCGTTTTTTTGTTGTTGTTGGGTTTTTTGTTTTATTTTGTTTTTGAGATGGCCTATGTCTTAACGAATTCAGTTCTCCTATGTTTTGGATTGGTGTTGATCACTAATCAGAGATTAGCTAGAATGTTTTGTTAGTAGATCATCATTAAACATGCTACTGTTGTTTAGTTTAATAATCCTCCTTTAAGGGATCATAATAGGTTTTAGGGTTTACTTAAAGGATAAAAACAAAGATGCTCAATTATTTTTCTAGGAAGTAATCTGGTTCTATACGGACAAACTATTCAATCGTTTGAATGTTAAAGAGTTTAATTCACCAAATAAAATCACATTATTGTCAGGGAATACAGACCATCTCTTCCACTGTACTGATGTTTTTTTATTTTTCAGAAAAAAATACAAGTTTTTCTTCTCTTCTTTTTGTTATATATTCCCACCTTGGTTTTCACATTTTAAAATCTTTTAATACCATACAGTATGAATATCACTATATCCATTCATAACCATCTACAGAAGGATATATATTTTTCCCTAGACCTCCTTTTCTGGTAGACAAAGATTTATTTTGCTGAACACACCCATACAAAGATGCAGTTTTCTTGCTTCTAACATACTGCATATGGTAATCACTTTTGATGAATAATACAAAAATAGAGTTGGACCAGCAAGCAGTGAAACAGAGACTTCGTACTTATTTTGTTACTTTAATTATAAGATAGGGAAAATATAAGGCACAGAAAAAGCCCACAATTAGCAATTTAGGAGAATGATTTTTTTTTAAAAAAAAGCGTTTGATCACAGAAAGTAGTTGAGATAAAAGTATTCCTTGTACTGTTCTACTAGTTTGGTCATAAGATGCTGAAGAAAAAATAATAATTATTTAACTAAAACTTTTAAAAAACACATTTTAAAAGAGCAGAGAAGACTTTTCAGAGTCTAAATTCTGCGTAGAAGAGTAGTCCTCTAACTATCTGTGAATCAACTCTTTTTGTTCCTCAAGCAGTACTTGATTCATGGGCCCTGAGGTTAATAGCTGCTAAACACCAGAATCTTTATTTGATTTAAAAGAGAATAGTTACTGCTTAGTCCTAGCAGTCCAAACATGCATTCCAAACCACTCTAATAAATGACAACGTGTTCAGTAAATTTCATTGGAAATGGGCACAGACAAACTATCAGAATAGATCAGGTAATCTTTATTATATCGATTTTAATATGGCTGCACGTCTGATAAAGCCACAGGAAAGAAAGTGTCAGAGCTCAGCACTGAGTGACCAAATATCAGTCATGCCATTGATAGTGATGACAGATAAAGATGGATAAAGGTGCAGCCTGGGACAAAATAATACATCATAATATTCAGAATACAGAATCTGACTAGTTAAAACTAACAAATATTTAAGAAAAAAAAGGCTTAAAGATCAAAAAGTAATTTATGGAAGGACTCCTCTAAGCCTTTATGGGATGACAGCTTCCCACAGAAGCTGACATAAGTCTCCGCTCCCTGTAAATTCAAGCTGTAGTACGTTGTTAGTATACTGTGAAACTGTTATTTAAATAGCATTCTCACAGATTTTATTTTGGAACCCAGTATTGACCACCTAATAAATTGTTAGAAAAGACCAAATACAAAATAATCAGTGCACAAAACCTGTGTCTGTAAGAATGAAAAATAGATACAGAGATTTATAGTAATTTCTACACAGTAGCAGGTGGTGGAATATCACTGTTGAGGCATCAAAATGAGTACTACAAAACATCTTTCAAGAATAAGCATAGCTCATGCACTCAAAATATTTTTGTTGAATACATTAGGGAAAAGTATCATTTGAAAACACATTTTACAAAAAAAACGTGTTATGGTAGTCAAACATCTACACTGCTGTAACATTTTACATCACTGTAACTCTCTTCCGGGTTCTCTTCCCTTTGTGTAGTATAACCCTCCTGAGACGGCTAGGTGTTTGTTTCCACCTTTGCCCTATCAATCGTGTCCTTTGCATTTTTCTCTCTTTATCAAGCAATGAAAACTGGAGATATCACAGTTTTCAAATCACTGGCTTGAATGTGGTCTACTTTGCTTTGCTGTTAGGAAACCTAACCACAGTCACAGTTGAAATCTTATGTATGTTTAAATTATGTTCAGAGAAATACATTTAGATTCCTAGTTAATGTTTATGACCACTCTGCTTAGCTACAGATGAACACAGGAGTAGTTCAAGATCTGTTATGTGTTGCATTTTTTAGCAATATTGTAAGCAAACAGACTACTGATCTGGTTAAAAATCGTAGTCATTCACCTAACTTATTTATTAAAATGACTGTGATCATTTATCAGGCTTATCATACTTTTTTTTTCAAAATGAGTCAAACCATAACAGAAAGGCACATTATAATACATTTTAACTACCTTAGTCTGAATTACAAGGAAAAATCTTATTTTATATTTTAAAAAATCACCTAGAAAATAAGTTAAAATCCATTTTTTTTGGTCCAGTATGCTTCCTTATTTTGGACACTATGTTAAAACAGATTTCCTCCTGTTTCTCACAAAATGAAATTACTCTTCTCAGCATGAGGAAGTTTATCAGCAGCTTAAATGCAAAAATCCAGTAGGGGTTGATATTAGTATCACTGAATTTGCATTCCAGCACTTGCAAATTGAATCTCCCATCACTCTCCATTCTTCCTCCCTTTGCTTTGGCTAACAAGAGTTGCAAAGGGAAGAAAAGAGAAAAGTTGCAGTGAGAAGATATGTTTGTTTAAAACTTACAAGTTTAAATACTAGTGCTTATTGCTCATGTCTTAAAAAAAATGTTAGTATAATAAGTAAAAACCAATATTAAGCATCAGTGAAAATCAGAGCAAATTTATGGACAGGCGAATCCACTAAAATTCAATGTTCTTTCAGTGATTAACTGTTACCGTACTGTTAAAATGATAACAGAAAATGCAGTTGTTGCTGCAGTAGCAGGTGCAGGTCCATTTGAAATGGGGTGTGAAAGGGCTCACACTGTGTGCTATGGGAGACCCCTCCTTGTATAGCTGAGAGTTTCCCCTGCTAAATCTGTGTATTACATCCTTTTACACACAGTACTATACTAAATAGCTTTTTAAAAAGTAAAAACAAAGAGGCTTTTGTTTCTTCATTCGTTTTACTATTTGCAATCCTGTTACCAGGAGGCAAGTTCAAAACCCACAAAAGAAGAAGGTTAATTAACTACAAACGTTGAGCAGCTAAGTTGCTGAAGTCTTGGCACAGCAGAATGTGGATGGTAAAAATTCGTAAGTGAATTCATAAAAGAGCAATGCTCTGAGGACTATGAAAATTCAGAAGGACTATGGCTGCCTCAGGAGTCCCCAAGCACACTATTTGGAGGTTAGGAAGGTGTCATTGCAGGCCCTGCAATTCATATACTCTTACTTAGGGATCCACCCTTCTTTGCTGTCAGAGACCAGTCACTGAACTTAAAAAAAACAGTGCATCCATTCAGCTGTGTCTTCACCTACTTAAGCCCTTTCCCTTTGATGGGCGTAAGTGAAAATGGTGTGGATAGTAGGCGACTGTCTGATATTTGGGCAGTATTTTCTCTCTGATGTGTCCTCCTTTCCTGTTTTTCTTAGCATATGCTCCATAGAAGATACGAGTGGGCACCCTGAAGCCAACCCTTAGATTCTGTACGGACCCCAGGCTAGAATGTATGACTTGTATACATTGCAAAGGGCATAAGCATTGTACGTGAGCTCTGACACTTAGTATGGTAGACTTATTCCTCTAACTTGAATATGTTAGACTTGGCAAGTGAAAAACAACAGGTACACCAGCCTAATTTTTTTCTATATGCACTGACACTCCAGCAGGGAACATGTTAAGCAATAGCTTGAGGGAGCAATTTCCTTTTTTCTCATTAGCACATAATGGATTTATTTTACTTCTGGAAATCAAGAAAGTAAAAAAGCAACCGAAGACGGCTGCTGGGGTAATATGCAGCACAATTTACATTACGCCAGTAAAATATGGGTGCTTTCTTTCCATCAAAGATTATCACTTTGAACTTGACTTGCTAGAAGCAAAATTTAATATTCCTTGGTAGTATTGTACATGATATTACACAAAAATTTACAGATGCCAATTCAGATATGTTGTCAGTGGAACTGTATACAATGGGGTTGAACTTGATGTTCCATGTCCCAAGGCTGCCATTTTTAAGAAGCCATGCAAAGGTGGAGGGAAAGACCTTTGAATATCTTGATACCATTCGTTGATAAACTATAAAACCTAATTCTATGATACGTTCCGCTTTCGCAAAACTTCACAGCCAGTTGGCCCACATGAGAAAGAACACTATTAGTTATAAGCTTTCCTAAAAGTCATGATTTATATCATAGAAATTGTTAGAGACATACACCCTTATTCATCATATTGGAAAAACATTCAGTAAACTTCATTTCTATACTGTTGCTAAACAATGTACTGTAGGATTATGCTAATATTAACCTACAAATTATGCGATTTTGTCAACTTGATTCAGCACAATTAGCACCTTGTAAAAATACACAAAACATCAAAGTAGTGTAAATAATTATGTATTAGTATGTGAGAGCATTAACTTTAATACTTAAGGCCATTCTTACAGATAATAAAACAAGAAAACTTGTTTTTGTCAAGCAACTTCTACAATTAAATTGCTTAAAGAAACAGATAACCCATTTTCAGAGGTTTTGATGTTTTCATTTTATTTCACAGAATTCATGTTTTTTGAGTGCTTAATTTACATTTATTTTGATGATCTCATTTAAACACTGCTACATCTAGATCTTGCTCCCAGGTTTTGCTGTAGGTCCATTCTGGGACAAGACTCAGCTACAAATATTCTATTCACACCCCTGAACCCTGTCTTTCACCCACAAAAAAGCAAGTGATGAGAAATAAAAAATAAACTGCAATAAAAATAACCATAACAATGCCACCCGTCACCACAAAATGTAATTTCTCTCCTCTTCCCAGAAAGTGGGTTCTGCAGCGTTCCACATATATTAAAACCATTTTAAATTACAATTACATTATAAACATTTTTATATCTTGAATTGTATTGATTGTTCTTGCCCCAGTAGTCTGCAACTCAGTTTCTGATCATAGTTACTGATACTATACCATTCAGTGCCAATCACTGTACCAAAGACAATGGCAATTAAATTGGCTATCAAAAAGCAAGATCATGTCAGTCATTTTTGGTTTTAGACATGCAAATTCATTTTAATGAAGCATGAGAGACTAATAAATTTGATGACCATTAACAATAATTCTACAAAAACTCCATTGGGTTCTAATAGATGCCATGTGTCAATAGTGTAAAAAGAAACACTCCATATAATTTATAAAACATATATTCTTCCACACTAAATAAGGTTATTTACTATGCATATGAATTTGAACTTCAAAATTCCACCTTTTTTTTTTTTCCTAAAACGTTTTCCTTCATCAGAATGGACATGAAATGATGTATTTTAGAGAACTTTGCCTAGACACCTGGATTAAATCAGGTAACAACTTTTCCCTAGAGAAAATAAAGTACTTGATTAGTTGTGACCTAGGTGAGAGAGTAGCATATTGCAACTCCCTTATACAAAATAAATTATTAATGCAATCGGTAATAAAACTACGAATTCCATAGCTTGCCAGAGTGAAACTATCAAAAATTGCCATGATAAAAAATCCCCAAATCTAATATTTTACGTAAAAAGAACAGTGGCTCAGTTTTACAGAAATCCAAACTAGTATGTCTGCCCGCATGTAAAGGGTATGCACACATTTCATCCTCATGATGGCTGACAGCATATACTGCACTTGTCACCCGGATGCTCCAAGCATGTTATTATTATCCACCCTAAGGTAGCATCCATCCGGTAAAATGAAATATGGGTGAAAAATCGCATTCGTTTCTGACCAACTGTCAAGGCGCTGANCATATACTGCACTTGTCACCCAGATGCTCCAAGCATGTTATTATTATCCACCCTAAGGTAGCATCCATCTGGTAAAATGAAATATGGGTGAAAAATCGCATTCATTTCTGATTAACTGTCAAGGTGCTATGGGCCCCTCTCCAGGGTCTCCAGACTCCTTCCCCCACACCAGGGGGTCTGGCTTGCTTAAAGCCAGCTCTGATGTCGCACAGCAGCATGACCTGTCATCGAGCTCTGGTGAGCCCAGCTACATGGTGAGAAACCTCATCTGGGGTTTTCTGCTCAGGGCTTCAGAGCCATATTTAAGCTCAGGCCCTGACCTGGGCTACTCTGTAGGTATGCCCACAGCAGACCTTGCTGACTGCACCCAGCCTGGCTCTGCTCCCCACCTCCATGCATGGTGGGACCACTGGGACAGGACCCTGCCTGCAGTCCCCTACCCGAGCCTCACTGTGCTCTGACACTCTCAAACATTCCATGTTCTGGCACGGGGTGTTAATCTGCGTAGCCTGCCCAGCTGCACCCCAGTCCCACAGACCAATGTTAACTGCTGGAGTGTGTTTGACAAGTTCCTGGAGAGAGCCTCTTCCAGCTTGGTTTCATCTGAACTGACACCAGCTTGTGCACTTTTCAGTGTCCGGCAGAGCACAGCAAGCAGGAGATCTTGACCCAGATTAAAATACTTGTGGACATGTTCGAAGTCAATACCGTGAAACCCAGCAGCACCTTCTGGCTCGCAGGTTTTGCTGCTGAGCATGCGGTGTATTGCAACATGGTGCATCTGCCTGGCAGGTCACAAGTGTGGTGCCTGCTCTACTGCACTTCCAAGTGTTTTCTTTCCAGTTTGGGGGTGGGTGCGATGAGACAGATACATAACTTTTAACTTGGAGTAATCTCATAAAAATTGAATGTGTTTGAAATTATGACTAAATTAATAAAAAGAAACTATAGTTTCTACAGCCTGGACACAGAAACAGGTACAAGACACGGAATTATAGAGAACTGACAAGTCATGACCCATTGGGGGAAACCAGATCTCACAAATTCCCCAAATTACCGTCATAATTCATAACTAAAACATTAATGTTAGTGAATTTGTGGCCCAGAGCATGTTGTGTAATGGAATATTGGAGTTATATACTACAGGGTGTCCCCTCAGCACTCCCCTGTAATTACTACAAAGTGCTTAAATACTAAGATTTCCAGTGACAGAATTCTTAGTTCAACCTGTAAGAACGCACAATTTATCCTCCAAAATTGTCCTGTTCAATTCTCTATATCCACTGCCTACCTGAAAATCCCCCAACAATGGTGGCTTTAGAGCAGGAGCAATAACAGAAAACCAATGAAACCAGTTCATGCCGTAAATATTCTTTCTCCCATTTAAGGTGTGGCAGATTTGTACAGAAATATGTATACCGGCATAAGAAAATCAGACTTCCTCATATCACTGAAAATCATAGTAGTAACAGAGCACTTAGTATTGTCTTCTTAAAATACTGATGCCTATTGTAGCACTAGGTATTTTTCACCTTTTAGAGTTTTTCAGTCAGTTAAAAAGGTTTTTGATAAGTGATTACTTTTTTTAAAGTTTATGACAAAATTTCATTTAAAACAGCTTTTCCCTTTCATTTGGAGAATTCATTTGTCATAAGAAACTGAAGTTGAAGTAACTGTTACTAGGTCTTATTGTGAGAGTAGCATATAGTAAACAGTTCTATTTTTCTGAAACTAAAATGTTGATGAATCTTACAGAAATAATAGGAATGGGAAAAGCAGAGAAAATTGTATTAATACAAGAGAGCATGCATCATACTGCTAATCAGGAGAAAATATTTCTGAGTCATAAATAGCCTGTTTGGATAAACTAATTTACAGTATCTTTTCCATGTTTAACAAAAATATCTTAAATAATTCTGGTAACAGTTAGTACAACAGAAAAACAAACAAACCCCCTACTATGCACAGAAAACATATTTTTCAGTACCATTAAACCTTGATAAGTATTTTTAGACTGGCGGCATTTGAAAACTTGCTTTTTACCTTTGACTACTGTGAATGATCATCTACTGTAGTTAAAAAAAGTATTCGCAATATTTGGGACAAACAGGAAAATACAGTACATTTTGTGGAAAAGTAGCTGAGCAGTAAAGATTACCATAACATTGGCAGCTATTACCATCTAAAAGTTCAAAAAATTAAATGGGGTACTTATGGGGGATTTTATATTTATGTATATATACAAATATATATTCTCTATTAATATATAGATTATATTCTATGTATTAATTAAAAAAATAAATATTCAGGGTATTATGCATATTAGTCTTGTGATTAGTGAAAGACCTTAGACACTGTCAACTGAAACTTATCAAGCTAGAAGTTCTTACTTCATGAATAAATAGCAAAAGACATTTTGGTTAACACACATGATTGTACTACTGGTAATATGGAGAATTTGAACATGTGCAGCTGCATAAAAGGGTCAATGTCAGGAATAACGTGAATTAGAGAACAGGCTGCTCAGCAACTTGGTAACTCAGAGAAAAATAGAAGAATAATTGCTTTCACTCTCTGTAAAATTACAAAGTTAGAGAAAAAAGACCCAAGCAAAGTGCGTACATGTTATTAAAAGCCTAATGAACATTTGCATTGTCATTTATCTTCAAGTTAATGTAATATGGCTAGAAAAATAAGACCTTCTGATGACAAAACCCATGTATTCTTTGGTGACCTGGAAATACATTTACTTGTGATAATCTCTTTATGTTGTTGATATGGGGCATGTGCACTCTGATACATTTTCTGGGTTACATAATTTTGTAACTCAAAGTAACAAGGCAGTAAAAGATTTTAATTTCTATAATGATTTAAAAGCAAAACCCCTTCCTTCAGTTTTTCCATGACTGACTGCATGCATCTGTTTGAAAACCGGAGTCTTAATGCGTGTGGTACATGCAACGCAGTAAAGAGTCTCAAATGTATTTTCAGAGCAGCCTGACAGCTCTTTTGAGTGGCCATTTACCAGGTTTTCACACTCTGGCAACTGGCGTAGCCTGGATATCCAGGAATCTCTGATGTATGGCTACAGTGTCTACGTGGACCAGATTTACTGCATATTACCCCCCCCTCTACTCCGCTTTCATGAGACCCCACATGGAGTACAGTGTCCAGCTCTGGAGCCCTCAGCACAGGAAAGACATGGTTCTATTGGAGCGGGTCCAGAGGAGGGCCACAAAAATGATCAGAAGGC
>RSEF01000001.1:140049134-140059136 GCA_003993805.1 Himantopus leucocephalus
AAAAAAAAAAAAGTATTTTACTTACTTGGAAAGCTATTTTCACATGTTTAAATATTCCTACTTATTAAAAATATATCCTAGTCAAATATCTATCTGCACATTGTAGTTCCAAATTTAAACGTTTCTCTAAAATAAATATGCAAGTGTAAATGTATTTCCCTGACAGTTCTCAAGGGTTACAATGTTAGTCACACCAAAATGCTTTCACTACAAGTGTAATAGATTAATACAACAACGGTTTCCTATTATAGGATGGGAACTGTATTCTGATATTTCGCAGTAACACATTTGTATTTTCCCTCTGTGATATTTTGTTACAATTCTCTCATGGGCCTGGTTCAACTATAGCTTGAGTTGCAGACCTGCTATAACTTTCGGACTACCAGTTCAATTTTTCATATAATATAGCAGAGTCCATGTTAATGCACTGTGCTTATCGTGTGGACTTTAATCCACAAACATTAGTATCACATAACAAATTTTACGATAAAAATAAATTAGGTCTGGATGTGTGTTTATGTTACGGGCATGGGGAATGTAGAGATTCATACTGCCCACAGAGAGACTGTAAATGTGTTAGATTATTTATACAGCTAAAATTAGGTAACGTGAATCCCACTGTAGGAGTTTGACTCAGTTCTCACCACAGACATCATAAGCTGCAAAAACAATATTGGCTCTTCTTAAGTGTCTTCCAAAAATATGTTAATGCGCTTCCTTGTGGATGAAAAGGCTGACACATTATCTATCTTAAAAAAAAACCCAAACGCAAACACACAACACCGCCCCCAAAAAAAGACAAAACAAAACCCAAACAAACAACAAGCCCCAAAAACTCTTATCTAGGCAAAAGGCATTGCAAAGTAGTATTTCACTACTAGTCTGGAAAAGTGAAGTAGGAAAACAATTGTTTCACTGAACTTAGAAGTGCTTTTTAAGTTGAATATTTATTAGCCAAATTGGAAAGCCACTAGCTTGATTAAATCAACATCTGTGATCCCACTTGAACTCTTATTTAATTCTTCAAATAGCAGAGAACATAATTCGTTAAAATTGGAAAAACGTTTTAAAATTATTGTTATTATTGGCAAACTTTCAGGAGTTTTATGCAGTTTGGTGAAGTTTGATATAATAGCGAATCTTGTTGTTTTAACTGTTCTGTGGTACTCTTCACTACTACTGAAAATAGCTATTATTTTATATAGCTGCTTGAAGTTATACGTTAGTGCTACAGTTTGTTTTTCATTTAAAGGAGAAAATTAATTATCAAGGTCAAACATTAAATCACAATACTGAACTCCATTTCAGATTTCTAAATAAAGCTGCAGATTAAGAGTTGTATACTCCTTTAAGATATTTGAGCTGTTAAAATTCATTTGGTGTGATGTGTTTAAATGCATGTTCTATTCTAAAGTGGGAGTTGTTTGGATCATATGACTCAAAGACAGTACAAATCTCACTAAGGAAATAAAAAGATTTAAAATGCTATTTGATGAGATGGAAAATTCTGTGTTTCCAATAATGTATTACTATTGCTTTCTGTGTAAAGAAAATATGTCACAAGGGAAGAAATTCTTGTCTTTCCTGGTACCAAATCCTATCTTTTGTGAAATCCCAGATGTGTGTGATAAATCAGATCAGCCAAGATTTTTATGAGGAAAGTATGCCATACAACATGCATAATCCACAAGAGAGAGCTTAAATTTCCCTGGTTTTAGTATGTTGTTATGATGCATAACTTAAAATGTAAGGTTCTTTCAAGTAGCATTCTGTTGATCAACTAAAAAATTAGGTTAAGTTCTGAAGTACATTATTCCAAGCATTGCTGTATGAGAAAGTAAGCAAGCTTGCACTTAAAAACTTTAACTGTGTTGTTTGTCAAAATTGCTTTTTGGACAGCTATATCATTTCTCAGTACAATTCTCCCTGAAACACTAGAGACACACAGGTGATACAAATAGGTGTAACATTTTTTTGAGCTTTTATATACTTCATTATCATGTGGTACAAGTTGGAAATGTTTCATTTCCAACCAGCCATGCATTTGTCTGTACTTTTCTCAATGAGCGTAGAAGCAACTGTTGTTGAGGGCAGAGGGAGTATCTCTGCTAATGAGTTGCTCATGTGTGTGCCAGATGCTGTCTATTTACAGCAGCTGTAATTTTGGAGCAATAAGCACAGTTCAATAAAATTCAGCTTTAGTGCAGAAGAAAGATTAATTTTCTAAGCTTTTAACAGATGTCTTAAACAGAACATTTTGCTTGAACAGAAACATTAAACATACAAACATGGGCCATAAAAGGGAATGCTATTTCTTACTGCATTTCTGAAATTAGATTTTGGGTTAAGTACAATGGTTTGTCCGCTGATCTCTAAACACATATATTTAAACTAGTTGTCTTGGCCATATAAGTTGTCATGTGACCTATAGCAAGAGAGTCAAATGACACACAACTGATAAAATGACAGAGGTATCATAAGCATTAGAATGAGTGTATTCATTCTTCAAAAGTTTTCCACAATTCTTGGACAAATCTGTTCCTGACATACTGGGCCACTTGCAATCTGCTGCAAAATAGCCCTTGACTTCAATTAGTCTTGGTCTTTTAACAAACATCTATCAGCAGACCAAATAATGAAGCACAAAATAATTTTATTTCTTTCCTTTTTCTTCCCCACTGAATGTAGTTTTTGACAGTTTGCCTCCTGCACGCTACAAAGAGACAATGAGCACTGTACTTGTATGGATCCAGCAGTCAGAAGCTAAACTCTCCATGCCTCAGGTTGCGGTTGCTGAATATGAAATCATGGAGCAGAGACTCAGGGAGCTCAAGGTGAGTGGTCAGGCTGTGGGAACGAATGTCTCAAATGAATAGTTTAGAGGAACAGAATGCAAAATTTTCACGAGTCTGTTGAAGCCTAAACTACAGATCTTGAGTGAATTATGCCCATCTGGGTTTTAGTGAACGTCTTTAGGAGACGGTGGATAGTTACTTATATCAATTCCTAAAGTTAAAGGATTCAAAGTGTTCTCGACCATTTAAAGCAATTATATAAGATACTGAACATGTTAAGGCAAAGTCTTTGTTTGTCCCTATGATATATAAAATATTCCTTTGACAATATCTCTTAGTTAAGCATAGATTTAGCTCATTTCATTTTCCAGTGCTGACATGGAAACGACTGTGATTTGCAAAATGCAGCATGAGCTTTGTCAGATTTCCTGTTGGATTTACAAGCAGACGCAAATGTGGAACATGTTTTGCCAGTGGATACAAACCTTCCTTGCATTTCAATGTTTGATATTGTTTGCTATTGGGTGGCTAATGAGCACGTTGTTTGATGCAACTGGTAATGAACATGCAGAAATAAAAAGTAGAACATAGAAATGTTGTGGTTTAACCGCAGACGACAACTAAGCACCATGCAGTCACTCGCTCAGTCTCCCCTGGTGGGATGGGGGAGAGAATCAGAAGAGTAAAAGTGAAAAAACTCATGGTTTGAGATAGAGACAGTTTAATAGGTAAAGCAAAAGCCATGAAGGCAAGCAAAGCAAAACAAGGAATTCATTCCCTGCTTCCCATTGGGAGGCGGGTGTTCAGCCATCTCCAGGGAAGCAGGGGTCCATCACGCATAGCAGTTACTTGGGAAGACAAACACCGTCATTCTGAATGTTGCCCCCTTCCTTCTTCTTCCTCCAGCTTTATATATTGAGCATGATGTCACATGGTATGGAATAGCGCTTTGGTCACTTGGGGTCAGCTGTCCTGGCTGTGTCCCCTCTCAACTTTTTGTGCACTCCCGCCCTACTTGCTGAAAGGCCTTGAGTGCTGAGCAACAACAACAGTGCGCTACCAACACTATTCTTATCCCAAATCCAAAACACAGCACTACACCAGCTGCTAGTAAGAAAGTCAACGCCATCCCAGTTGAAACCGTGACAAGAAAAAAAGTTAGATGCAGCCAATTTGGTCTAAGAATTGCCAAAGTTTTGAGAAGAAGTTACCAAAAACTTTAAATCATAGAAGCAGTTCTAAATTTATTCTTTTTCTCCATGTATAGTCTGATCCTTTTGCAAGTGTACTCATTAGGGCCATAGTAAATTCCTATCTCAAATTAATGAAGTGTATGTGAATCACCTCTATTAACAAGCATAAACACCTCTGTTTATATTCTCAGTTCAACTACAAAATCTGCTTTCTAGTTTGTGTGAGAAAAGCAATTCCAGATTGCTCAGTAGAATATGTCATTGGATATTTTAGCAAAGGTGACCTACATTTTTTGTTTTCAGTCCTTTCTTCAGCACTCTCACCTATGTTTGTGAAACAAAGAGAATTGTTCAACATGTTATTCGGGATTTTATTTGCTTCTTATTCATAGGCTCTACAAAGTTCTCTGCAAGAGCAGCAAAAAGGCCTGAACTATCTCAGCACAACTGTAGAAGACATGTCCAGGAAAGCCCCTGCAGAAGTCAGCCAAAGATATCGATCAGAGATTGAGGTGATCCTTGGCCGCTGGAAGAAATTGTCAGCACAGCTGGTGGAACATTCCCAGAAACTTGAGGAGCTTATGACCAAACTCCAGCGATTCCAGGTTAACCAAACTTTTTCAGCCTCAACTACTATGTGGTGGCTTGTGGCTGTGGAACTAACACAGAACACATTTATACACCTCAAGAAATTAACACCAAAGTGAAATATAAAAACAGTGCATAAAATGTATTAAAATGTTTGCTTGATTTTGGTGGGTCCAAGATTTTACTTTGAATTCTGATTTTGTGGGTGTTTCTGCCTGTGTTGTTTCAATAGCAAAACTTAACTTTGTTTTCAGTGAAATTACTACTAATGTTCCTCTACTTACTTTTTCAATGTAGCTGAAGTATTTTTTCATGCAACTGAAGTAGCTGTAACCATATTGACTTTAATGAATTCACTTACATAATTAAAGTCATTTGTAATATGGTAGTATCTTGGCAGCAGCTGCCAGAAAGCAGAAGTATATATGACTTACACGATTGTGTGAATTTCAGGTATTTAGGGTGTCAGCATTGGAACCTTACATTGTTTCTCTCATTGTGAGGCTCTCCTAATTATACTTATTTATCAATCACATGTATCAGCATTACAGGGGATGTCTATGACTTAGATGTTATAAGATTTAAAGTAAGTCCATTTTGAACATATTCCTGTTCCATTTCTACATAATTTCGAGGGACAGGTTTCAGAGGAATACAGATCAACCAGTCACAAAAATGGAGAAAGTATTTTTAATTTTCTTTTTAATGTTTTTCTCTTCACCTCCGTGCGAATGAACACTGGCATACTCATGGGGGATATCACAGAGAAAATTCTGAAGGTTGAGGTGCTGCAACCATACTCAAAGCAATGTTCTTACAGTGTGTTTCTTCTCATTGCTTTCTCTCTGTATTTCTTCTGTTTACATCACATATTTCTGTCCTTGGCTTTGGTTTGCTGGTAGTGGAACATGATATATGATTAGCTCCATATTGTGAATTATAAAACAGTAGCATGTGAACTGTAATTGTTATTTTCAGGTTAATTCAATAGAGTTGTCTGGTCAGAAATAAATTTTCTGTCAAAGTCGTCTTACACTACCGCTTTTGTAGGGGAAAAAAACTTTTTAGAGAAGAAAAATAGTACTCATTATTTTGTTACTCTTCATCAGTTTTTAGATAAACAAAATGGACCCAAAAAAAAAAAAAAAGCAGGAAACATTTTTTCAGTACCATTTATAATTTAGCTACTGAAATGCCACTTCGCTCTAAATTGTAACTTTGGCTTCATAGCTACATCTCTGACGTTTGAAGCTGGCCATGAAATGAAGTTTAATGGTATGGTGGGATAACCTTGGTCAGCAGCCAGATGCCCCAGCTGCTGTCTCACTTCCTGTCCTCAGCAGGACAGGGGGAGAAAATAGGATGGAAAAACTCTTGGATTGAGATACAGACAGGGAGATCGCTTACCAGTTACCATCATGGGCAAAACAGACACAACTTGGGGAAAATTAAAATAGGTTTGGGTAGTGAGAAACAAAGACAAAAATCAAAACAACACCTCTCCCCCTCCCTCTTTTTCCTAGTCTGCACTCCATTGCTTTACTCCTGTATCTTCTCCCGCCAAGGGATGCAGGGGGGCGGGGAATGGGAGCTGCGGTCAGTCCATATCAGCTCCTCTCTGCTGCTCAGTGTTCCTCACTCTTTTCCCCTGCTCCAGTGTGGGCTGCAGTCCTTCAGGAAATACCTGCTACTGTGTGGGACTTTGTGTGGGTGGGCTGCAGCTTCCTTTAGGGCACATGAACTGCTCCATTGTGGTGTCCTCCACAGGCTGCAATGTGGATATCTGCTCCACCATGGACCTCCATGGGCTGCAGGGAGGCAACCTGTGTCACCATGGTCTTTGCCACGGGCTGCAGGGGAATTCCTGCTCCAGCAGCTGGAGCACCTCTTTTCCCTTCTTCTTCACTCACCTTGGTGTCTGCAGGGCTTTTTCTCACTTTTTTTCTCTCCTCCTCTGCCTGTTGGGCATTTTTCCCCTTCCTTAACTGTATTATCACTAGGCATCACTCGCTGACCACAGGGTCAGCTGTGTCCTGTGGTGGGTCCACTGGAGGGAGCTGGAACTGGCTGTGTCCAGCACAGGGCAGCACCTGATGTCTCCTCACAGAGGCCACCCCTGCTACCAAAACCTTGCCACATAATCCTAATATAAATAGGAAAACTGGACAGTGGTTTTATCAATAGTATAATGGAATATTTGCAATTGCACAAAACAGAGCAATACGCTTTGCTGGAGAAATTCAAACTTTTGTCTCGCTTCTCCCCTTTCCCCCTTTCCCCCCCAATATTCTGGATAGAGGAGGTTCCCCCACTGCTCTTAAAAGGAGAAAGTCCTGAACATCATGACCATGCTCTGTAGAGCACATATTTTTAAAGCTATGTGAGCTATTGTTGCATACAAATCTTAGCCTTTATATTTATTGCTGAAGTCACTGTAGGACACAGTTAATATAAAAGTCATTGTCTTTTCAACTCCTTGAATGACTCATCTTCCAGATTATTTTAGCTGTTGCCATTTATGGAACATGTCAGCACGGGATATGATGAAATCAATGCTGATAAATAAAATGCATTTACAGTCTGAATCAAAATGCAAGTCATACATTTGATCCTCATTGGTAGCTGGAGACCAATCTCTTTTTAAGTAAATCCCATCAGATCTATATTTTGCAGCATTAATGAACTATACTTAAAGTATTCCTGTAAAGGTATGAAAGTTTCATTATGAAATATGATTCTGAACTATTTTTACTGATTGGTAATGGATGCACAGTAGACACTTAAACAGTGTTTTGGTAATTACCATTCTGAAGTATACTGATAATTTCTGTATGATTATTTTTATTAATTCAGTTCATTCTCCATGTTAGCCTGATGTTATTCAACACATCAAGCACATTAGGAAAATGTTCCATTTGGTTATCTATCTCATGATAGTTGCTAAGGCATTTCTGTACACATTTTAGGGCACAGTTGGTATTCTAATGAAATGTCCCTTTTTGTGCTTTAATTCAACTTTGCATTCAGCATATAACATCAATATGTACTTCACTTGATGAAAACAGTTTGAACAAATGCTTTGTAATTTGCCTTTCAAATTTTTGCCATTTATAATTTTTATTTTAATATCTGCATCTAATTGTTTACCTAAGGTGGCGTTTTAAGGTAATTTTAAGTGACATTATTTAAATTTCATTCTACCTTTCAAGGTATTAGATTATCTGTGTAATGTTGCTTGGGACTGGTAGCGTTCCTTCTTTTCAAGCATTTGATGTTCAGCTGTTTTTATTAATTGCAAAGGTTAATTAAAGGCTATGGAAAGCAAATTACTGATTACAAATATTCTAGTGCTAGAAAGAGTAACTGAGAGTCAGCTTCTGAAATAACTCATTGAGTCATCATATGATTTTAGTTTCTGAAGTGACTGTTTCAATTACTGCTTCAGTTACAATATTTTTTTTTCATTCTGAGTAGTAAGGGAGTTTTTCTGTGTTGTGTTCTGGTAGAGGAATAGGCAATAGAGCACGCAGCTTCCAAAAGGAGCCTGAAATTTAAATTGAAGCATGGGAAGATTTGATCGGTAAGCATAAATTAATAGCCATGCATGAGTAGTCTGAAGCCATACAAGGAACCCATGCAGCATTCTAAACACACATGGTATCTGGAAGGCACAAACTTGAGAGCCAGAAAGTTGCCTGCTCATAGACACATCAAACTTGGGCAGAAATGGTCAGAATGCAGGCTACAGAGTCGATGACAGTCCCAGATAAAATTGGTTTTGCTTGTTTGCTGTGTTTGTGTTTTTCAGACAGTTCAATAATCTTGAAATTACATTGTGATGAGTTTTAGTCATAGTGCCAGGATGAATTACACTATTGCCGGTCAGGTTCTGTGCGATGCAACAAAATGTCTTTTTAATAAACAGAATGACACTAAAACGCTGAAGAAGTGGATGGCCGAAGTGGATGTTTTTCTGAAGGAAGAGTGGCCTGCCCTTGGGGATTCAGAAGCACTGGAAAAGCAACTTGAGCAGTGTACAGTGAGTGTTACCTGCCTGCTTGGCAATTATTCAATTCTTCTCTGTGAGCTTAGCTTATACAGAAGTTACACAAATTATAACTGTTCCTAAAATAAATTCATGTTGTAAGGGGGTTGTCTTCTAGAAAGTATTTGAACCTCCTGCGTTTCCTGGGTTTGAAGGAAAACTCTGTTAAAAAATGGGAAACTTTAATACGGAGAGGAGGCATAAAGTGAGTGTATCATTACGTATTTATAGCAGGAGCACAACATAAAAGAGGGTACTTGCAGCAAATAATGAATTAGTAGCCTTTTAAGATAAATATTTATTTACTTTGTGGAGTTACAAATATTGCATATGCATTTGTTATAAAACGTATAATATGTATGGGAAGATCTTTTTCTGTATCTATTATTCACACACAATTTGCAAGCTTTTCTGACTGTACTGAAAGAACTTGCAGGTATTGTGAGTTATATTCTTTCTTTTTTTCACTAAACTTACAAGTTCCAGTATTTTGTCCCAGCAGAGTTTTAAAGCATCATGAAGTATTGATACTTCCATAACAGAGTTTACAAATTCTTCTTCTATATTCTCAACATAGTGTATATATATGTGCAGTGAATCTTGTAACCCATGATAGTCCCTGATATGTTCAGTGGAATTTACAAGTTCTGTAAATGTTCTGGCAGGATGTATAAATATTATGAAACATACATATTGATCTTACAGAACTATGAGCTCCTCAGACTTCCTTTCTTACCCCTTATTTAAATAAAAAATATTATAAATTGGATACGACAGCTCTTGTCTCTACAGAATAGTAAGTTACATGTAACTCCTTTAAAATCTGTCACTTAAATTTATGAAAAGTTTGCACAAATATTAGCCATTACTGTCAAATATATAATAAAGCTACCAAAATCTTTATCATTTTTTATATGTTTACACTTCCAGCCTTTTCTACTGTTTAGGAAGCTCAGGTAACATCTGCAGCACTGAAAAAAGCCTTAGGAAATAAAATTGGAGGTGGCAATTTAGAACTACCTCCAGGCTTAAATAATATTCAACCACAAATATCATTCTTATAACTAGACACACCAGAGAATATCACCATTCAGATCATTTTAAGGAATTTATCAGGTGAATTAGCAACCCAAGGGTGGGTAACGCTGGCGTAGTTAATGAGATGGATTCACAAACAATTTTCCACCATTATGATGGGATGCTCTTGTGCAAATGGGAATAAAAGATCTAGGCATTGTAATAGATATAATATATATAATATAACACTATTCATGTGTATGTATATAGTATATACATAGCATTTAAAACTTTGTTATCTGTTTTGCAAATGAACTTTATCTGATATAGAATAGCTTACCACATTATAGCTGCTCATTACTTT
>RSEF01000001.1:140059236-140101633 GCA_003993805.1 Himantopus leucocephalus
CCGAGTGGTCCATCTGTCAAATCCATGTCTCTCCAATTTAGAGGCAACAATGTCGTGTGGGACAGCTAAAGGAAGCTAAAAATTACTATTATTTAATTGATCACATTTGGTTTCTCATTCTTTATGACGGTTCAAAGGAAACATCTTTTGTGTTTTATTATTTTTACTTTTTTCTACTAGCTCATTGTGCTGTCTAGTTTTTTTAACATATATTTATATAACAGTAAAACCATTACCTTTCAAGGTGGTCTAATGTTTTCTGAAATTATTATTCTTCACTTTACATGTGGAAAATAGCTTCCATATATCTTTCTGATAAACATAGTTATCAAAAAAGTCGATCTTTGAAATCTCTAAGACATTTTATTGATCCAGTCCTGTAGTCTTTCCCCTTTGACTAACATGGAGTTTTTAATTGCTTATTTTTGTAATGTTAGTAAGTTGGATATCTTTACACTTGTTTCACAGAAATTTCAAGTAATGCCTTGTGAGTTTAGAAGTCTGTTTAGAAGTCTGACTTCCCTGAAAATCTCCCTGTAACAGTTTCATTCAATACACAGCACAAATTATTGCCTGTCAGTGGTCATTTCTAACACAACTTCTTCAGTAATAGGTATTAAAAGACATGAGTAGTAAATATAAAAATCTGTTTGTTCTGTGGGGACTTCTTGAAAGGATTTGGAAAAGTCAGGTTGAGTTCATATACATGTAGTTAATAGGACTGTGAGTGCTAATAACTGGCATTCAGATACTCTTTCCAGATGATGGGAGACTGCCCTCTCTTCTGGTGCTGTAACTGAGGAAGAGGCAATTTTGCAGGACCACGTGTGGTTCTGCTTTTATACTTGTTGAACATCACCTTTTTATCGTTAATCTGTTTTTTCCTGTAAAACAACATATGTGTAGAACAACAGGTATGTTTAATGGCCAGTCCTCAAGGATGGGTAATGAAACCAGTAACAGTAAGAAAAAACAAATACTAAGACAAAATTCCTCCTGATGATAACAAAAATAACATTTACTGAAGTAGCATCGCAGTGCAGGACATCTGAGTTATCAACTCTGCATACCCAACTTTGAAAAATGGCACCAGTGCAACTAGCTGGTTTTGTTGCCAACCTCTTTATATGATTGAAAGATGGCTCAGCCAATGGCTCAATCAGTTATGGGCAATTTTGATAAGTTGATGCACAATACATAGAATCATAGAATGGTTTGGGTTGGAAGGGACCATAAAGATCATCTAGTTCTAGTACTATACATGAGCTGTATAGCATAAGTTATATGACACCTATGTAGTGGTTGGCAAAGGACTTAACAAAGGTATTTTTCCCTTTCAGATAAGTAGTTTCTTCCAGTATGAGATTCCTTTTTTACTTACCTCTCTGTTTAGGATATACACCTTTCTGAGAGATTCAATAATGACTTCACCTGTAAAGAAAAGATATGCATATTGCTTTATTCTGTAGCAAGTTGCATTCAAACTGGTTAGAAGGTTTTCTGACTTTACAGCTCAAAAGCCTCTGGTTTTATCCTTGGGTGCACTTTCAAGATTTCTTGTGGTTGTTCTTTTTACATCTTTTAGATCACCCCTGGGTGATGTTTTTTCACATTTGTTTTCTGATGACCTCAGCATATGATGTAGAGTCTTGTTGTAGGATCATTGAAAACTCATTCTGTACAGCAATGACTCACTAAAAAAAGGATGTAAACACATGTGCAATACTTTCTCATTTACCTAGTATTATTAATATCTATCTAATTACTTGTTAACATCTGCCTAATTACAGCAATGTTATTAGTATAGGATTTAATTTGGTTCTTTTCAGGCTAAAATATTGTCAAGTTTGTACAGTAGCCTTGCTTAAAGTACCATGTAATGTTTTCTTTCTTAAAGGCCTATGCAAAGAAGGCAGCATTAAAAGGTGGTTTGGATAAGACTGTGAGTCTCAGAAAAGATTTGTCAGAGATGCATGAATGGATAACACAAGCTGAGGAAGAATATCTGGAAAGAGATTTTGAGTATAAAACACCTGATGAATTACAGAAAGCTGTTGAGGAATTGAAGGTAAAAGATTAACTAATTCCTTGACCTGTGTTTAAAGTTCTTTTTGAAGTTTTCGTTGTAAAGTCTATTCTTTCATTTAGAAAGGTGCTTTTTGAGATCAACTTGTTAGCCTTAAATTTAAAGAAGTAGGCGGGTTGAAGTAATTTCTGTTCGGAACATGTTGGAAGATATTTAATCTTTCACAATACTGCATTGGGTTTTTTTCCTCATTGCTTTATTGGATACTTGAATTTGATGCAGCTTCGACATTCTTTTACTTAAGGAATAATTCTTAAGATTTGGGTATTAGCAGCAGCTAACTGATAGAGTTTTATGTCTTTTTATATTAGAGAGAGAAAAAAAGATTTAGTAGTTCAGGATCACTTTATGTACTGACAGAAGTGACTTGGTACTAGTCAGAATATGCAGAATATATGGAAATATATGGAACAAGTTCAATTCATTGTAAATGAGACAAATGTATCAAAAGTAAGCATCTGGTCTAGAGATACAGTTCTTTTTTAGTAATTAAATAGCAAAACTCAAATTTATGCATTGCACTGCATAATAAAATAGGTTAAATAAATAGTTTTAGACAACCCCCATGGATTTCCTAGTGAATATTCTGTACTTCCAGCTGAAGTACAGGGATGTTCAAACTGTGACGCCTCGACCTATGGAGATAACCAGATCATTTGTCATGCATCGCTTCACCTGTTTCTGATGATCCTTTTCCCTGCAGGCTCGCAGCCATCTCTCCTGTCACACAATAGGCAAAATCTGGACCAGAACTCTTTGTTCATCCTGCAGCCCATTTCTTCCCATAGCTAGGAAAGAGGAAAGCCAAGAGCCACCTAGTAAGCTTTCTCTGGCAATGACAGTCTGATACCATTTATTCTGGTTCATGGACTTTCTCAGACCCAGAGAGAAAGAATGTTGTTGGGAACAAGGTTTCATTTTTGCATCTTCAGGCCAGGAAGTTCTTGTCTTAAATTCCTGTGAGGACCAGTACACACTGATGACACTATGTATACCATCACTCTGTTTTCAGTAGTGATATGACTCCAGTCATACACTCCATCCCATTGTAAGCTGTCAGAGGAAACAATGCTATGTATGACAATCTTACATCTTATTAATGAGACGACACAACAAGGGGGTAGAGTTGCAAAAGGTGGAGGAAGAAAGTTAGGAATTGGATTGATCGGTTGTTGTGGTTACATAGGCTAAAATGGGGTTGGTGGTTCCAGATAAGTTACATGTGATTTGTTAATTATTGATTTTAACTCACCGTCCATTTGTGGTTCTGTGTCCCTCAGATCTTTGTTTCCTGTGTCTGTCCTCTGTTAAGATCTTAGGCAAAGAAGTTTGACACACAAAGATCTGTTTGGGACAATGTTCCCTGGTCACTGTTCACCTGTTCCACTGGTTCACTGGTGGTGAATAATGACACTGATTTTTCTATCTCTGTAAAATGAGAGAATGAAATCAACGTTAACGCACTGATAAAAGTGTAAAATATACACTGGAGAAAAATGGTTTTCTCAATTTCTCTTTAAATGAAAGTTAACAGTATCAAGGAGAGGAATATCAGTCAGAAGTATTTTCCTTTCTTCTGTCTTGCTGCTTGTCATTGTACCTTTAAACCTGTGCACGTGAATTTGTAACGCAACAGATTTTTTTTTTTTTGTCATTTGTGGTTCATAAGGTATTATAGCAAAGATATTTGGAGCACATATTGGAAAAAATATAATAAAATATTGAAATGTTTTACTCTTCTGAGAGCTCCAGAAAACTAAATAGTTGTGAGAAGATGTTAAATTGTACTGAGTATCATGTATTGGCAACAAAATGGAAAAAAAAAAGGGTTTTGGATGCATTCAAGGTTATGTCAGAAAGTCTGGGAATTCAATGGCTCTTGGTTTTTGTTTTGTTTTTTTTTTTTTTTAATTGTTGTTGTGGGGTAGTTGTTTTTCTTTTTCCCTCTGACAGAATTCTGTTAGAGAGAATTTTAACAGTTATTAGAAATCAGTTTCCTTCTTAAACCAAGACTACAACTTTTTTCTTTTTTTGTTTTCTTTTTCAGAGAGCAAAGGAGGAAGCCATGCAGAAAGAAGTGAAAGTGAAGCTTATTACTGATTCTGTGAACAATTTTATAGCAAAGGCTCCACCTGCAGCTCATGAGGCTTTGAAAAAGGAACTTGATGTTCTAATTACCAGCTACCAGCGACTCTGCAGCAGGCTGAATGGAAAGTGCAAAACTTTGGAGGTTGGATATCTTGTCAGTCATTGTATTTATAGCCCTTCTAACCGCAGAAGTAAGGTAGAGAGCAGAGACGTATTATCGTATGGGATCATGAGTAGCCCAAGGCTGTCCTCGCTTTATGAGCCATATACCAAACACCACGTGGTATGAGCCATATAGCTAAATCTTGTTGAGAATCATATATGCTGGAGAGTTAAATTAAAAGAGAAGCCTCAGACATGGCACTTAGGTGGGAGACAGCAATGGCTGCTTAGGGTTCTTATCCCTCTTGAGATTAAACCAAGCATGTGGCTTCTGTAGCAAGTCTGTGACGTTATTTTCACCAGCTCCTAGGCTGCTTTCTTCCATGGCTAAGGATTTGGATTAAATGGCCCTGAAGCTGGACAGGTGGTGTTATCTCGGCATGGGAACAGCGTTTGATCTGCTGGCAAGCTGAATATGTCTCATGCATTTTGAGTTGACCCTGCCATTTTGGCCAGCTCCATTACAGGTTCTTGCCATAGGGCTATTTGTATATTATACAGTGGTCACAGTGAATTAGGTATGTGTTTTTGTTGTGAACTAATTTGCCGTAGCTAACTTCATACAGGACAATTATATACCTGGGTAAAATTTATCTTCTCTAAATTTTACTCTGGAAAGTTAGGTGTGTAGTCTGAACTGGTAATCTGTATTTCCTCTGATCATTGATGTCATTTTTGCGTAGTAGTATCCCTCTGTAACCTCCTCCTAGACCAGACACGTTTAATATGACTAAAGTTAGGTGAGGTGAATCACACTCTGGGAAATTTGATCTACAAACAGCCTAGTGCATCTCAATAAAATTATTTTAATTTCTACTAGCAAAAAATAAACAATGAAAAGGTGACTTATGGACATTTAAATGTTTTGCTTGTGTATAAAATATCATTTTTATCTGCTTATTTAATTATATTCAGACACTCTAAAAATAAAATATTAGACAATAATTTAATTCCAGGAGAATAAGAACATAATTTCATTTTACAACATTATATTTAGTACTCTAGCACTTAAGTGGTCTATAAATTGCACTAAATGTTGTTTAGAATTAATTTCCATAGAGATTTCAATTAGAATTCTTGAAAGTTGTGTTTCTAGACATCTTATGAATCTGTGCTTTAAGTAATTAATACTCAGAATATATAGATAACGTAAGTACATCTTGTAATAAACACATAAACTTCTAACATGAGTCTTTAAAAATTCTGATAATTTGTATATTTATATATTACAAGAAAATTTTACAGAAAAGCATATAAAGTGGATAATTCATGAGACAAGATTCAAGTTGTGTTTTGCAGAAGTGTTCACTTTTTCATGTTATTTTCTGTGGTTTTACTCTGTTTAATCAAAATTTTTTGGTTGTGTATTATATTTATTTGGAACATATAAATACTGGGAAAATAATCAAGTATATGGTACCATAACAATCAGATATCAACCATGTTGTTTTGGGGATGAACCATGCAATGTTTTCAATGTTTTAATAAGTGAAAGTTAGCTGTCAGATTTTCAATCTGAATGAACACTTTTTCTCTTCATCAGGAGGTATGGGCATGTTGGCATGAATTATTGTCATATTTGGATGCAGAAAATAAATGGTTAAATGAGATCGAACTGAAGCTCAAGGCAACTGAAAATATCCAGGGAGGTGCAGAAGAGATTTCTGAGTCTCTTGATGTAAGTGCTGACTTAAATAATATCAAATCGCATGTATTGATAAATTGTAAATCACATGACTTTCAAAACAGATTATGAATCAACATTACACATGAGCAACATGCAGAATATTTGAAAAGTCTTGTGTTCTCACTTGAGTCCACAAATGAGGTCTTGAATTCGAATCCACCTAAGTGAAACAGAGTAAATAAATGTGTTATGCCTGATGTCATAGACAGTTTTCGGTGACAATAAAATACATGTTCTTAAAAATCATGGCCTCACTTAGGTCAGTCAAAAAATCTTGAAGACCTCAGAGAGAGCAAACTTTCATCCTAGCACTGCAACGCTCTTTATTATTGCTTACTTTTTATTCATGGAACCTTTCAAATTTGTAGAAATTAGGTTAGTACTTTTAGTGGATGAAAATACAAAGCATTACATTGATAATGCATTTTTACTGTTGAACTTCATCCATGCAGAAACTGAAGCAGAGTTTTTTATTTTTAAGTACACAAATACTCCCACTGACCTCATTGGGCGTAGTCCACGTTTTTAAAATCAAGCACCCAATTTATTGCTTTGTGAAAAATCTTTCTTTGTTTTCAGTAATAATTAATACAGAACATTTGTTGACAAGAGATGGAACATAGATATTTTTATCTTTTCTCTCTACTTTTATTGGGTATGAAATGTGACGTTTCTTTCATACATTTCGAAGGGGAATTGTGGATGCTTTGTAGAATCTTATTTGCAGAAAGGAAAACAAACTAATTTTTTGGCCTTGTTTCAGTCTTTGGAACGTTTAATGAGACATCCAGAAGATAATCGCAATCAGATTCGGGAACTGGCTCAGACTTTAACTGATGGTGGAATCTTGGATGAATTGATCAATGAGAAACTTGAGAAATTCAATACTCGATGGGAAGAACTTCAGCAGGAGGTATATTTAGTAATTGACCTGTCCTCCCATTAAACAGCTGACAGTCTAGCACTATTTAAAAAAAAAAAAAAGTTATTTTGTTGGTATAATTCTTAAACAGTACACAAACAAAGACTTATTTTAGAAGTGGGCGGTTTGCATAGGTGTGGTAGGGTAACTCCAGTAGGTAGCAAAGCACCATACAGCTGCTTGCTCACTCACCCTGTCTGCTGCTGTGATGGGGGAGAGAATTGGAAAGGCAAAAGCAAGAAAACATTGATTGAAATAAAGACAATTCAATAAATGAAAGAAAAAAAGGGAAAAAGCAAGTGATGCAAAACCAGTCACTCGCCCCCAGGAGACTAATGCCCAGCCAATCGCCGAGCAATGGCAATTTTGGAAAAACTTCCCCCCAGCCCCCGTTTATTGCTAAGCATGACTCTGTGTGGTACAGAATATCTGTTTTGTCAAATCAGGTCAGCTGTCCTGGCTGTGTTCTTTCCCAGCCTCTTGCCCACCCCCAGCCTACTCACTGGGAGGGGCAGAGTGAGAAAGAGGCGGCCTTGGCACTGTGCAAACGCTGCTCAGCAATAGCTGAAACATCCCTGTGTTATCAACGCTGTTTTGGTCACCAGTCTAAAACACACCACCATATGGGCTGCTGTGAAGAAAATTAACTGCATCCCAGCCAAAACAAGTACAATAGGTAACCCTAAAATTCCAAAATTGAAGTGATTAAATCTAGTGGATTTAATCTTCTATTTTCAGAATTAAATAGAAGAGTAACGTACTCTTACAGATATATTCTTTACTAAACAATAAATAAGTCTTTGTATCAATGAAAGATTTTATAAAGACACTTCAATATATAAACATGTTTAGCACAAGGAGGTTCAAATCTAGCAATATGCTAGATTAGCAATCTTTGCCACAGTCTCCATGAAGAAAATTTTACTAATTCTTTGACAGATCCCACTTTCTTTCTGCTAAACCAATTCAAAACTGTGATACTTATGCATGAATATTTACTTTTAATACTAGGAGTGTATTTAACATACATTTGTGTACATACTAATAGGAATTGTGTGTGTATGTTTATAATGGCAGGACAAAACAAAATTCACCAAAGAATTTTAAGATAACAACAGGATACATAAGGAAGTAGCTCAACTGCTAGTAGTTTACTAGTAACAAAGATGGGGACAAACTCTAAATAAATGCAGAACAACCTTACAGGACAGAGTAACAAGGCAGTTAAATTACAGAAGTATTTAGTGCAAATACACGAAAAGTGATACTCGTGGAGGACTTCTGACTTCATATAAGAAACTGTAACTTTTGAGCTGTTACTGTTCAAAAGGAAGATCTTGGAGTTATGAAGAGAAATATCAGGAAGTCAGCTCAGTACTTGGTAAAGGTCAGAAAGGAATTATTAGGGAAAGACCTAGCGAAGGACACAGAGACCCTCTTTATGATTGGAACCAGAACATGTCCAAAGGTGAGCTACAAAGATGATCAAGGGTTACTCAATTTCAAAGACATAAATGATGCACAAGTAAAGATTTTTTGGAAAGCAGCTGTGTTAGAATGATAACAGTCTACCATGACAATGACAGCATTTTTGCTTCTTTCATGGTGCTTGAAATGTACTTGTTCTTGAAAACAGTGAAAGTAAAAACACTACAATAAGGAAGGGCCCTCAGCTGTTCTGAGCTGAAACTTGAAGGATGGGGAGGTAAAAAGCCTGGTTCCCTCTACTATAACTACCTTTTTTTTTAATTTTTTTATGTCTAACTTCTGTTTGAAAGGAGATACATTCCCTAGAATTCTGCCTCTTGGTATCTGTTGTTTTTTTCCTGACTTGAAGGAGCAAACTGGGAATATACAGAGGGCTTCCAGTGTGTGAAAAAAGGACTTTCAAATAGTCTGGCTGAGCGATGGATGAATACTATTCAGTCTTCACACTAATAGGCATTAAATCAAAATTCATGCCAGCTGCAGGGGTTAAATGTGAAAAGTACAAAAGATGTGTGAAATTCTGGAGACAATATGGATTACTATGTAAGCAAAATATAGTAGAAATGTATTCACTGCTTTCCAATTTAATTTAAGTATAGACAAAAAGTGGGAGGTGAGGGAGGAGCCCCCCCCTTCTTTGAAAGCTTGATCTGATATTTAGTAGTCAAATACTAATGGTGAGATCTGTATATGAGTATGAGCTGTAAAGAAACTATTTCAATCACAAGTGACTCAGTCACACCACTTCTTTACTGCATGTTTTCTACAACAAAATGTTATTAATTTTTCCACTGAATTCTCACACACTTTTTTTAATAGATTGCTGACACTGAATTTGCTGTGCTGTTTGTGTAGCCCTGTTGAAATCCAAACAGTATGCGCTGTCCTTGCATAAAAATACATTGCAGGCACATAACACTATTCAGCTTGTGTTCAAGGTCACTTCTACTTCAGGCAGACTAATAGGATATCCTAATGTGGTTAAGTTATTTATTTTTATTTGAATAATTGTGCAGGTACTTACCAAGGCAATAAGCTCACATTGGCAGAAACTGATATGTGAAATATTTATTCACTACTAATAGAGCAACCAAACCGAACTACTGCCATATGAATGATGCTGCAAGACAATACAGCATTGCTACTGAGATAGAGCTTCATTTTTAAAGGCAGATAATGGCTTTATGTTTGTATGCCTTATCTTCTTTAGTTAACAAAGACTGAGTGTGTTTAGTTTGCTTTTGAACATCTGGGGCTGATCGATAAGCAACATATACCCTATCTTTACTTTTCAAGGACTGATTCACTTACAACTCTATATATTGGATCTAAAAAGCACTGTTGCCTGAAGAAATTCAAGCTAATATTGCAAGTGGCTGTCGTCCCCTGTAATGCTGAAAGTGATTTACATCCTGTCCAGCAAAATTCAAAAATGTCAGCCAGATATTCTTGGGTCTAGGCTTGCAAAAAACTCTATAAAACATTATTGTTCAGATGGGCTTTACACTCGATTCAATTTTGATTCTTGGGGACTGTCTCTTAATTTCTTTTAGGACTCCCCTCAAGATTACACTTTGTTTCTTTCAAAGAGCACACGTGAATCATTTGACACAATTTTTCTGTTTTGTTCTCCTCTCGAGAGGAGAAAGAATTCCTCATGCCCTATCTCCACGTGATTGCTTTCAAGGCTGCTAAGAAGGCTGCTTTGACAAGTTCTGAGGCACTATCTATGTGCAGTGGTAACCTAAAGAGATAAAGAAGTCCTCCTTGGTATAGTTTGCAGTTTTGAAATACAGTTGATCAAAGATGAATATCCGTTTATGGCTAAAAGGTCAAATATTTGTAGCCACTTACTTTAAAAACACACTGTGAAATATTACTAGAATTCACAGAAGAATTAGTTCTAGCTTGGAGGGTATTAAAAATTTCTGGGCCCAAAATGAATGCTTTGAATGTTAGAAAAGGTGTTTCTAGTTTAAATCTAAATGCTAATCCACTCTGATTTCAAACCAAAAAAAAGCATAGATTAACACATTAACAATTAGATGCAAAACTTACAGAGATGCTGTAGTATATCTCAGACACACGTGTTATAACACCAAGAATTAGGTTAAGTTTTAAAGTAATTTAAACAAGTTAAGAAGGAATTTTAAAGTTAAAGGTTTCTAACTTTTAACTTTACCCTGCAGTAACATTTCTCAATAATTAGAGAGAATAACTGAGCCAAAAAGAAGAGCTAACATATTTCTGCCTTTATTAACAGACCCTCTTCCATGAGCTGTAACTTATAAGCTAATTAATTAATTTGCTTCTGCATTTTAAATAAATATACCCCATAGTAAAAGTACTATAATTTTTCTGCCACAGCACAGCTACTGACTACAACAGTTGTTGCCTCAACAACAAAATGCTACTTGGTTTTAACTGTAAAACTCTAACCAACATCTTAGTAACTGCATGTGTGACTAATGTCATTAAATATGTGAAATGTATGATTTAAGGAAAAAGTGGCAATGTCTATAAATATAGCTTTGTAACATTCAACATCAAAGAATGAGCTATAGTCATAAGCAACTGTTTGAACACCTCCAGCTTTCCTGATATTTGATCACCTCTCGATGCAGCCTTTCCCTTAATATGGCATTTTATATGGGTAATATGCAATGATACCATTTCCTGCATTTACCATTGATCTTTGTTAAATTCTAAACAGATTTATGCAATACCCTGTATCATAAAAATTAAATGTTATGCTTAATCATAAAAAATAACTAAAAATCTATAAAAACCTGTAGAGATTTTAACAAAAAAATCAGCCCATAAATATTTTTTCTTTCTTCTTTCATTCTGATGGTGCCTAACAGCAGATTTTGTTGTTTGTTTTTATTTTCCTTGACAGCTGTCAACATTTCACTGGCTCAGAAATAATTAAACAGTTGGTTATTTTCCTGAGATTTCCTATTTAGCAATTAACTGTCAGACACTTGCCTTTAGAGACCAAAGCCTTCAGCTTTATTGGCTATTATCTGATAGCAGAGCTAGAGCTTTCTGTTATGTCCTCAGACCCATTTACACACCGCAATGTTAAACCTTCAATTTCTTCTACAGAGGAATAGAAAAACCATAATCTTTCAGAGAAAAACAAACAAAAACCAAAACAGACCATCAAAACAGAACAGCATAAATTAAGATATTTTTATATTATAGATATAAAAAATTTCAACTTTCACATGTCTTTTAAAAATGCATATATAGAGATTTTCACATGCAAGTTTTAAGGACAGATCTGAAACTCAGGTTCACAGATGTAAGCGGGTAGTATGTCTGCCCCTTTTTGTAAAGCCCTCTAATGCTTACCTCCATCAGTAACTCTTTCCTTCTGAAACAGAGGAAGAAGCCTCCTCCATATTGCGGCATTCCCCTTGATGGAATTGATAAGTATTGTGCAATGCCAGTGATAGTGCCGGGGACCTACTTAGTGAACAGGATTAGGTTTTTGAGTCAGCTGTTGTGTACTGGAGAAATATCTTACATTACATGAGTGTATTGTACCTTTTATAAGATTATTGTGAAGACTTTTTGCTTACATTTGTTGTGTGGATTGAACAGGGTCAGGGTAGAGGCTTGACTTTAGGTGAGTGTGCAGGACAGGGTCTGTTCCCAATAAGCAATACAGGCAAAAAAATTAAAGTAGCACCCATTTATATCTGAGAACATCATCACAACTGTGAAGGTGCCATTTCCCAGCATTCAGCTGTGTGGTTCTGCTCCCACCGCCAAAATAATTCCTCTCTTGTACCACTACATTCACATCTTGTTCTAATATCATCTGTTCATTCATCTAAACTGTTCAGGGTTTTTGGAAAATGTGTGCTTTCACCTCACTTGGAAGATTTGAAATGTCACACAGGTTTCTCAGGCTGCAATCAGATTCTCTCTGAAGACAATGAAAGGGGAATGTTTTGTCTTTGTGTGTGTACATACTTATTTTGTGTGCACATAAAGATATCAGAAGCGTGCATATATATTTATCTGACTTCATATTTGTTTCAAATCCAGCCATAAAAATTCATTCAGACGCAGGCAAGGATTTGTTACAATTCTTTCTTAACTTTATCTGCTTTAATAGTTGATCAATGAGTTTGGGAATGTTTTCATTTTTCCCGTTGTACTGTAAAAGAATATTTTGATATTTTGGTATTTTCTGCTGATATCAGTGCAGAGATGACAATTTTTCCACGACCGCATATTTGTCATACAATTTTAAGACTTTTTGTGAGTTTCCATGCAGCGATAACTACTTCATTGCATGCATGCAGGCTGCTCCTGAGGCTGGCAGCAAATTTATCTATACTTAACCAAATGCTTAGCTGCAAATAGTGGTTAGCATGGGTCAGCATTTAACAAAAGTTCAAAGCTTCAAATATTGCTATAAGGGTAGTTTTTCAGAAGGACTTAGCACCAAATTTGTGTCCGGTATATTGAATTCTCCAGAAAGTGCAGGCACTTATTTTAATGACTAATAAGAACGGAACTTTCTCAGTGTCTGATTTTCAATGGTGAGCTTTTCTGAACATCAGGACACTGCAGCCCTCAGTATGAATGGACTACATATGTAGATTAGTCCTGCCAGTCATCCGAAGAGATGAGTAAAGGCAGAGAGGTTTTCTTCCATGCTTCCAGGAGGATGCCCTTACCCCCACGGGCTGTAGAAAGCTACTTACTCTGTTTCTGATCTAATGTGTCTTTCAATCATCTACTGTATAGTGATGCAAACGGGAAGGTAGAGAGTGATTGTATCTTAGCCAGGCTTACAAATTAGTAGTAAGGAGCACCAAGGTAAATGGAAGCTGTGGTTTTTAACCCCACTGCTTTGAACGGGCTGAGAACATTGTAATATAAAATCTCAAATCAGATGAAGGTAAAAGTCATTTAAATAGCAAGTCTTAGTACTGCACTGTCAAGTTTCAGTTTTAATGGTTCATTTGGTAGGGTAATAATACCTTAGTGGATCAGGTGCTTCCATTAACACTGACAGCGTGGGTCTGATATGTAAAGCTGTTCAGTTCCACAGAAGGTTCCTGGAACTGACAGTGATACAAGGTTATCTGATCAGCTGTTTTGAAATAGCGCAAAGCAGCTTACAAAACACAAATATAGTAAATACTGGTTGGATCCCTATCCTTTAACTAACTCAAACAGCTAGCAAGAATGCTCGCAAGAAATAATCTTTTTCATTTGTTAAATGTGAAACTCTATAAAAATCTGAGCTCCGTGAAGAAGGTACAGATATATCAAATATTCTCACTGAATTACTGAGAGATATTTTTGTTCAAGGCAAGAGTTTTGTAACAGGTATGAAATCAAATTAAAGTATAGCTGGCTCACCAAAGAGAAAAAGTGTAATTTGACTTGAAAAATGGCAGGACACCTAGCAATGTTATTTAAAGAGTGCTTGCTTGCTTGCTTGCTTGCTTGCTTTCTCTCCTCCTTTGATTCATGTCAAAGAAAGTCACTTTATTCTGTGGTCAGCAGTATGGCTAGGTTTGTACAGAGAAAAACTGTATTGCATTTGAGGTTGTTGGTAATTATTATGTGTTTTGTATAAAGCAGAAACTCTGCAAGGCAGAAGCTGTAGCCTAAGTAAAATATGAGTCCGCAGGTGGACACAACAGCAGATGGAAGAAAGTACCAGGTTATTTATTACCTGTTAAATACTATATTAAACTGTTACAAATATTAGTTATCCTAACCCGTTTATGTGAAATGTTTAAATATATGTGTGTTTTAAGGACAACTTGGAAGGAGAATTTATTGTTCTGATTTGGTAAACCATAAAGCGAGCTCCTTTGAAAGGAAAGCATCCTTCTCAAAAAAAGGATTGCGTTACAGGTGATGGTAGGCAATCCACTGTGGTACTGGTTGTGGACTAGAAGCAAGAGTCAACTTCCTAGGCTAAAAGAGACTATGGTTAGGATGATAATAGATTGAGCAAGTCCACAGACAAGACAAGACAAGGATCCATCTCTTTTTTTTCCGTAGTAGACATTGCCTCTGTTCCAGACAGCTATTTATACTTCATATAAGAGAGCTCCTTCTCAAGAGAGTCTTTATCCCTCTCACTTACTGAAGTGGATTGTCTCAGATGGGATTGTGATGACAGTAACCCTATTCTCAGTAAGCAAAATCCCTTGAACTATATAATAAGATCAGGAGGACTGCTATGCCTCAGAATGAAAGACTGCGCTATCAGGATGGTTTTATTATGCAGCTTTGCCAACTTTCACTCTGTATAGAAATCCTCAGGGCATGCATTGGTTTTTCAGGGTCCTACATTTTTTAGAACTTGTCTTGCAATCTGAGGTTTTGTTTGTTTGTTTCTTACTAAAAAGAACTGAATGGGTGGCAAAAAGATACGCAACTTATCATACAAAAAGGTGGATGAGCACAAGTCAGGAGTACTATTGTTGCTTCTTAGCCTGCGTTTTTTAGGAAAAAAAAGAAAGGGGGAAAAATGCATTATTACTGTGAATATTGATAACATTGTCATTGTTTTTAGGCTGTGAGAAGACAAAAGAGTCTTGAACAGAGTATTCAGTCTGCCCAGGAGACTGACAAAACCCTCCGCTTAATCCAAGAGTCTCTTGCTGTTATTGACAAACAGCTAACAGCCTACATTGCAGACAGAGTTGATGCAGCACAGGTCCCTCAGGAAGCACAGGTAAGTTATATACAGGTTGAACTGATCTGCTTACTGGTTATTCTCAATCAACCAAAGAGTGTTTGGTTGTCCCTCACCCTCATATTGATAACGGGGATTTGCAACACGGTTAGTATGAAAGTGCAAGTAAATTTTAGGTAGGATTACTTTGAGAAGTTCAGGCTAATCTTCTACTTAAGAGATATTTTCCTTCTGATTTGTATTATATACCTGTCCAGAATATCTAATGTACTGTAACTGTCATTGAAGACTATGCAGTAATTTTAAAATGACAAAGATAAATAATGTAACTCTTTAAAATCCAGTTCCCATCCTAGAAAGAAGAAACTCATAATCTTCACTACTCTTAGGTGGCTCTTTTACAACGTTGATTACGTGGCCTAGGGATTGTTACTAAATTATTGAAAACATTATCAGTTATTTCATGATGTGCACATAAATGTACTTCTATTTCAATTTTTACAGCTCATATAAGTTTAACAGAAACAGCTTTTCCCATTCTTTAGAAATGGTTTATTGAGTCTTTGAAGTAAAAATGTACATCCAATTCTTATTTTTACTCTTTCATTCTTTCTTCTATAACATCTGCTTTACTGCAACATTAAAATGGTAGGAATACAAATTAAATAAAACCAAATATCTCTGGTATAAAATTATTAATAGTTTACAATATTATGTACAGCAACTTCTCTGTAAATTCAACCTAAATTTAGGAAGTCAGATTACAAAAGTAAACAAACAAACAAAAAAGGCTACAGGGAAATTGAAAATGAATGCTTTATAATGATTTCAGAAGAGGCATTCAATTGTGATTTTTCTGGCATGCCTGTAGAGTTTTAAATAATTCCAAAAAATTAGTGTCTTGTATGGAGTAGCCTGGGTGATCTTAAATATATTCACAGCTGAACATATGTAGCCCTGAAAATCAAGTTTTCTTTCCTTTAAAAATAAAGGTTTTTATGTCTTCTGAGTTTAAATGTAGATAGAAATACCTATCAGTTTCTTTTCATGTGTGTGTGTGTTTGTAAGTACATGTAGATATTTTTATGTGTGTGTATGAATTTAAAAAGTTATATTTAGAAAACAGGATTGTATTTGCATTCAGTCTTGTTTTGAAGCTGATTCTAATTTATTTGCTTCTAACTTACATCAATATAAGAATAGGATCAGATTCAGATGAATTATTGTTTCAGTTTGAATCCTAAGCTATGTTAGTTATCAGTTGACTCTTGAACTATTTCCTTCTTCCTTGAAATATGAATAATTTAAACAAATTTTTTATGAAATAGCATACAAATCAGCATTTGTTAAAGATGTATCAGTCTAATTTTTCATCGTGTAGTTTTATAACTCTAATACATAAGAAAAATTTGATATGAAAGTGCTTTTTTCTGGTGTATTTGGACCCTTACATTGTAGCAATTTTTGGTTGTGCTTCATATATCCCATGGACACACCTGGTTAATGTGCGTCCTTTGGTACAATATTGGCAATGATTACAGACTGTGTGAAAGGAAGTAATTCAGAACTTCAATAACTGAAGCCGCACAAAACTCAACCAACCTTAATTAGCACACTTTCCTGGGAAAATTTCAGCTCAGTGCTTGTGCAGAACTTTTGTTCTTGAGATTTTATTGTCTGATGTCAAGTTCACCTGATTATATTATATCCACTGTGGGAAAACCAGCATAGAGGCTGCAGAGTTTTTCCCTTTCATGTTTTTATTTTAAGATGCCAGTGGGACCTAATGAAAAAAACTTAATTAACAACTGAACAGATTTAATGCAAATATTGGAGTTCTCTGAAGTTCCGTCATGAAGCTCTCTAAAATCCTTAGAGGGAAAGGGAATAAACAATGAATTTAATGCGGGTAAATGTAATGAGTCATTCCTTTAGTGAATGGCCATGCCAACAGGTGGCAGAATAGGCACATACTGAATGGCCACATCTCCTGTGGAACTTCTGCTGGCGCAGCTTTTTGTAGAGCTGAAAAGAGTTCGTTCATGTAGGATACCCCACAACAGTGTCTGCACAGCTGGAATGGGAATCTTTCAGCCAATGATGTTTGTTTCTGGGCAAGGGTCAGTTTATCCATGCTGAGGGATTTAGCACACTGTTTAGCAATATGTATTGCATTTCTAAAAGAACATATGGGAGAATTTATAATCAGAAAGCTGTTGAGGGTTTGGGAGCTCTGCATGTTCGCTTCAAAAATTCAAATCCATTTAGAGCACTGAAAGGAGGAATAATCTTGGTTCAGCTGATTGGAAACGAATCTGAGAAAACAAAATTATATTTAGCTCCTCTTTTTAAGCAAAATGATCATTTTAGTTTATTCAGAAAGTTGAAAGAAAGGGGAGTTAAGTATGTGCTGCTCAACTTCTCCTTTGGATCATTTTTTGAATGTAAATTGTGTGCTTCTTACTCCACCATGTGGCACCGAGAATTTAATGCTAGAGAGCCACTGCCACCCAACTCATTCTAACTACAGCTAAAGATGCTGTATTCAGACAAAACAATGTAACAGGAACCGCAGAGATAAATCAGGTTGGATTCGTCAAGGTGTAATGATGAAAAAAGCTGGCATGAGGTAAAGTCTAAAACAATATTCCAGAAGGAAAGATTATTTGTTTGTATTCTTGGTCTCATGATCCCAAACTGAAGTCTTTAATTTCTCTACATTTACCAAGTAAATACAAGGATTGAAGTCATTGTCACAGGAATTTGCCAGTTGCTGACTTTTTTTCAAGTACTCTCTAACTGACAGGAAGAAAATAAATCTGTACTGAAAATATTACATTTATATGACAAAATATTTTGCAGATAATTATTTTTAGCTTTGTTATTTAACTTCTGATGGGAGAGAGAATCTCTGCTTTGTACTTCTGTTTAGCCTAAGTGATTACATGGGGTTTTTTTATATTATGGGACAGAAGATGCACTTATTTCACTTCTCACCTGCATGTGACAAATCACTTGTCTGTTGTTCTCCCTGTAGACTTACGTAAAATGCAATATGGAGAATAAATGAACAAAATTGTATTTCTGAGAAAAGCAAAAGTAATATACTTTGCCTTTTCAATAAACTCATTGAATAATTTCAGTTCTGTAGTGATAAGCGCTACACGCCTGACTATTTTCTAAGTGAAGATGGTTATTAATCTGTGTTTAAAATATCATTGTGCTATGTTCAAAACCAAAGTTAATGTGATGATATAATGGCAGAGTTGTTCAGTTGTGCAATGTGTTACTTGACAAGAATAATGCCATGCTTCATTGCCTTCAGACTAATATTTTGGGACAAAGAATTCACACTTGTCTACTTAGTAAAATGTCTAATGTTAAAGGTATTTACATTTACTTCTCCTTTGCTGGAAATTGTGAGAATTATTTTGTTCAGCCATGTGTAGAACAGTGGTTGAAGAGAGAATAGCTGATAAATGTTATTCAGAAGTGTAAGCTTTCATTTTGTTATGTATTAAGTTTGAATATCTATGCAGATTTCTGTACTATACAGGTTCTTACACTCTACCCATCTCCATAGCACCTGAACACTGCATTAAATGTGTTTTAACTGCACAAACTGCATTTGTCACATCCCACTTATTCAGTCTTGCCTTGTCAATCATGTTTCTGTTCTCTAATGATTTTCTCTTCTCCTTTGGACTCTTCAGTTAATCTTTCTTGAAGAGTAGCATCCAAAACTAAGTATGCTGTTCTTGTTGAGATTTACCTGCACGTCATTCCTGCTATAACATTGTCTTCTATATGTATTACATGCATACTTCTTTTTTTGCAAAGGTGTGACATCATTGGCACATATTCATTGTGTGCTTTTAAAGATGGATACTTCAACTTCATTTTTGTAATGTTCTGGTACTTTGTTTATCCTTTCAGAGTTTTCAAAGGTAACCTCTAACAGTTATGAAATTGTTTAAGATATTTTTGGTGTCTGTTTGGCCAGAATCATGGCCTTTCCCTTTATAAAGATTAACTTACTGGAATGCTTTCTAAAAGTTTTGTTTTGTCCATACATTAGGCTGAGATCTGACTCTCTAGGCATTGATGGCAATCACAAAAATAAGCAAAAATGAGCTTGAACTGAGCGCTATTCTTGAGAACTGTTAGGCTAGCTAAGTAGTATTTAGAGAAATACAAGTCAGAAAACCTAATATACCAAGAAGAGCTGGCAAGCTGTTCTCTGCAATTTAAAAGAGCCAAATCTGCAAATTCATATACAGGCAATTTTGGTGTAAGAGTTATGTGAAGGACTCATTAATTACAAAGGTGTTCTAGTATAATTTGAGTTCATAATGAATTAGTTTACAAAAAAGCAGAGAACAATTAGAAGTTCACTGTTTAGCCTGAATCATGTCATACTGTCATTATGTTCTTGTGCCACTGCGGAGCTCATAGGGTTGCATCAAGTCCAGGTCTTTTTATGCAGTAGATTGTAATGAAATCCATAGTAGAAAAGTGATGTTCTAGGCTAAGTTTAGACCTTTTTTTCCTAGAACAAACAGTGGAAGAAACTTAAAGTAATGTAATTGCCCTTGTCTTCAGATCCACCACTCACTGCTGACACATTTACTACTCCAGCTATGTAATTTTCAGTTCTTGAGAACTAACCAGTTTTCAGTTGCTCAATACTAGTATTGCCCGATACATTTTGTTCGAGGGTGTGGAATATGGACAGATGAACGTGGATGTAGTAAAGGATAGTATAACTGCTTAGTTTATTTTGTAGAGCATGTTTTGCATAGCATATTCTGCTTAAAAATGTTTAAAGGGATCACCTTCATTTTCTGGCATCCTCCAAACTATGGGGAAAAACCTTCTAAGAGCAGTCATATATGCTGAGCTGGGAGCAGCATCTGAGAGCCCAGAGGGACAGAAAAGGACATTACCCCTGGGCTGCCCCTGGTTCCTCCCACTGCAGGAAAGCATGCGAGAGCAGGGGACGGTGCCACAGCCAGCCCTCAGGGGTTACCTACAGCTACTTACCATAGATTCTGCCTATAGCTCAGGATGCTGCTGAAAGTTGTTAGGCAGGAAAGAAATCTTGTGAGGAAAGGACCAACCCTTACAAGGTCAGAGAGAGGTATAAAAAGGTCTTTCTGTTTACTATATATAACCCAAGAGATCCGAGTGTCCTCTCTTTAAGGAACTACCTGTCTCTAATGTATCACCCCATGTTTCAACAAATCTTTGCTTTAGAATGGAAAGCCTTTTGATGTCTTTCATTAAGCTTCCCATGGAGAAAATAGGAAATAGGACATGTTTTTTCTTGAGGATTTGGCTAGGCTTTTGTCACAGAATGAAAATAACCTTTTTGTACAGGAACAGATTGTATAAATCAGGTTTTTAATTAATAAACAGGAATTTAGTGAATCATTTTTCTGCAATGGACTTTAAAAAGAAAGAGAAATCAGAATGACAAAAAAGGAAGAAGTGTGGTTAATTCTAGCAACTTTATCTTAACCTTATCCCTTTGCTGCCACAGTCGTTAATGAACTACAATTTATTGTGTTTAGCATATTTTTTGTGGAAGTTTATAAATCAAATTAAGACTAGTAAATTGGCCACTCCCATTACAGTGCATGCCCATAAGAAATAATTCACCTATCTGTTGCTCATTCTAAGTTCAAGTGACATCAGGGTTCCCTGTCTCATCTTGGAACGTGTTAATATATGTATCACCTGTATCTTTCTTCTGGTTTTATCCAGCTTTTGAGAACTTATCAATTTACTGATCTTGGTGGTATAGTCAATGTTGACTGCAAAGTAATTCTCCCTTGTGTTATGAATTTCTGGCAATACGATACAATACAATACAATAACGTCTGGCAACATGAAATTAAGAAGTCTTGAATGATAATATGCGCTATAATATATTATCTCCTGTGACCTTGCCCCATTCCTGAAGTAACAGAACAACACAGTCAACACATCAAAAGAGATGAAAAGTTTCTCCCAGTTCTGGGGTGGAAAATGGTATCCCTGATCTTCCATGAGAAAGCAGTTTCACCAGTATGTTTTCCACAGTGTCTTTCAAACTTTTTTTCAGCTTCCTGATACTACATCAGCTGGAACTGTCAACTGTTTTTGTACTTTAGTCCTTTCAATGTTACTCATACTAAAATCTGTGTTCAATGTGTACTCCATCTAATCTTGTCTTTTCAGCCATTATTCCACAATATTAGTTCTAGGTATATTATAAGTTTGCATTTTTATCCTTTGATTATAAATAAATCACTTCCTTTTAATTAAATACACAAGGTTGGGGTTTTGGTTTGATTATTTTTCCTCCCAAATACTCTCCATTGTTATGATTTTGCTGAATATTGCTTACTGGCATTTCTTTGCTTTTTGCAAATATGATGACTGATTTTCTAATTATGTTAGCAGGTATTGATGGGAAGTGACATATAATCAAGCCTTCTAGTTCAATTTTCTGTTGCAAATAATGTTACAGAGTTTGTTTATATGCCCTGTTACCTTTTTTCTAAATCCCGTTCTTGAAGGTTGAGATTGCCGTTAGGTTTGTGACAATTCCCAAATGAGACAAATAGTCATGTTGGTTCTTTTGGCTTTCTTTTCTCTGATTCAAGATAGGAAAGCTTTTTCTAAGAACTGGCTACAGTGCAAATTCTCTGCTTTTTGCTGTCAATATAGCAAGACTCTCTGCTTTTCGGTTTTCTTTTCACTAGTAATTAAGAGAAACAATGTGTTGCATGCCCTTGGGACTGAAATCTTTCTGTTCTAGAAGTGGTCCTCATGAGAATAGGCACAATCAGTGCCTTTAGTCATGTAAATATAATTAGGCTTTATATATATTTATATTTAATTTATGTATTTATATGTGTATATATACATATAAAAGTTTTGCAATTTAATAAACTTACTGAAAAAATGCCGATTATGGAAAATGAGAATCCTTAACCTGTAGGATACAACAATTTATGCACAGTAGTATTTATTAGTTACATAAACTACATTATATTGTGATGCTCTAGAAATGAAATGAAGACAGTTTTTACTCTTTATTAAAAGGCAAAGTAGACAGGAACCACTAAGAAAAGCAAAGGTGGGAATAATAGAAATGGAAGAAGAAAATTAGTGTTGTTTTGTGGATGTTTAGAAGAAGTCGATGTAATAAATTCATGGGTCAAAACGGATAATAAAGTCAAAATAGTCATGTCAAAATTGAAGGAAAAGGGTCATCATAGGCAGGTGTTAGAAATTCTCTTATATCTATTCAGGACTGGTTTAATACTTCTGCCTGTGAACAGCAGTGGCAAATGCAAAAAATCTTTCCTTCCTATACTCCTTACTAACTTTTCTTTTAATCTTTATTCTAATGTGTTTGTTCTCTCTAATTCCGCATTTTAATGTGAGTAGGTGATGCTTCATCTTTCTCCTGCAGACTAATTTAAAAGAGTAAGACAGGACAATCTCCATGCAATGTCCCATAATGTCTAATTGCTTAAACACTACTCTCCCATACTGTGCTGTTCTGTTCACTTGAACACTACTCTCCCATACTGTGCTGTTCTGAACCTGTTCAGATAAGAACTGTTCAATTATGTGCTTTCCAGAGTGACTCTGAGGTTGAACAGAGTAAACTGGAAAATAAAACCAAAAATCAGTGAGTTGATGAAGTGCAGAAGCAGACAGTTGAAATACTGGATGTGATATAGTATAATTTTCTAACGTTCAGACTTGCTTCTTCCTTGTATACACAGTTCTGACTTCCAAGACATCAAGAAATTATTTGGCTTCAGGAGCTAACTAATGCTGGGTCACCACCAAAATTTGGTCCCTGTGCTGCACATATATGGAAGATAATCCTGTTACAATTCTAGTGCGCATCAAGGGGGAAATTTTAAACTTAGACAAGGAGAAATGCTCCAAAATAAACTATTAAATAAACCTTCTCTCCTTGATTGCATTGTCATTTTAATTGACCGTCTTTGTTTTCTAAAAACTAAAATATCATATTTAGAAAAATCCTGTTGCTCGAAATACTGCTGGCCATTCAGTAAATAGCCTTGACGAGGAGAACTCAAAATAGGAAAAATAGAAAATGTAAAATGATGATAATTTTAAATGAAAAAGATCATCTAAATTGACAGCTTTCTGTCAGTCATTTTGCTTTTACAAATGCTTTGCTTCAGAAAAATATTTTATTTCTCTAAATAGTACTGGATACTTTAGACTCATGTTTTTGCATTTAAATTTAGTAATTAATTAATAGTTGTTTGTATTTTTGTAAGTCTTTTTCTCTTACAATTTATTTTAATACATTTTCAATATAACTTGTAAAAAACTGCTTTCAACATAATGTTATATATATAACTTAATAACCTATGAAAATGTGATTAAAAGTACCTATTTATTCATTTTTGCTTGTAATCAAGATTTAGAGGATCAAATTGTAATTTAAAAACCCCTTTCATTTGCATAATTCTTTGTAGTCTTTTGAACTACGCAGTTTTCATATTTTGCAAGTTACTGTAGTGTAATATAAATGCATGTGCATATATTTACTTATAGCTAACCTTTAGAGTATCTGAGGAATGTTGTATACCATAGAAAAAAAAAAGATTAAATCTAAATGTTTCATGCAGGAGTAATGTCCTCAAATACCTTTCCTGGTGGGAACACACCTTGTCTTTATTTCATAGGATAATTGTTCTCAGTAGTACTTGTCTAGCAATTCTGCTAATAACAGTTTCTCATTTTCTAACAATTTAAACGTAAAAAAATATCTGAATTGCTCTAAATTATGTTGTATTAATATACTTTATTGGAATTCTGTTCCATTACATTGCACTAGCCAACACTGCTTAAGTTAATTGTTTCCTGTAAGGTTGATTTACGGTGAACCAACAAAGCTGATATTTTTCTTGTGATGATTTGATTGCACACGGGTTTTGCAGAAGGAGATAACCAGGAATGTGTGTTAGAAAATGGATTAAGTTAGTGTACTAATGACCTACATGTCATTATGCATTTAGCATACCTACAGATACTGAACATAGATTCTGGTCAGTAATATGCCAGAAATTGTATACTATTTTAGATATAACACAACTCTGTGAGATGAAGAGGTTGTTATACATACAGGATACATTGGTCATTTTTCTCTCAATTTGCTTGATGATACTGTGAAAATAATAAGAAATAGGAATAGTGAAGCAAATCACTTTTCTATTTGTATTTTTCTTTTCTCTGATTATTTTTTAGTTTTCTTCCCAATAAAAATAGTGGTTTTCCATCAGAAGAAATAAATATTTTTTTTTTGCCTACAATTTAATCACAATTTCCCTGGCAAGATTATGTCATTAGTGTCACAATGTCAGTTATATATGTTTGAGCAGGAGAATAAGGTTTTATTATGATCGAGAGAAACTAAACTGAATAATTTACAGGGTGTTGAACAAGAAATTCTTTGAATAATTTCCTCTAATGATCCGGTATATAGTGTCGTACTTCTGTTTAATATCTTTCAAAATCAACTGTTCCAAATAATATTAACAACATAAACATTTTCTTCAAACCCTGCTGATTACTGTCTTTGTTTTTCAATAGAAAATACAATCTGAATTAACAAGCCATGAAATTAGTTTGGAAGAAATGAAGAAACGAAACCGGGGTAAAGATGCTGCCAAAAGAGTGCTTTCTCAAATTGATGTGGCACAGGTATGCAAATTTTATTTCCTCCGTTTTTCCTTCAGTCATGCAAACCAGCAACGTGAGTAGTATTATTGCTATAGTATGAAGTGTTCATAAGGTCTCTCTTCTGTTTTAGCTGCTCCTTTCTAACCAGGAAATTAGAGTGGATAAAGCGTACCATCCATATCTTCTTACTGCTCATTTTTCTACTACAGCCTTCCTATCTAGTTGGCAGCAGTTCTGGGGTACGCAGAGCTGATGTAACCAACTGGTAGGGACACTATATAAGGGGTGTTTTGAATGTGCTGCTGTTGCAAGAAATAAAACTACAGTGAGGCTTTTTGGTATACTTTTTGAGGTATTTGAAAATATTTACAGTTAAAAGTAGGCTGAAATATTTGGTAGAACTGCATTTGAAAGACAAATCTATGCTAAGCAGTGCATTGCAGTCATCAATTAAAAATGTTAGCTAATGCATTATTTCATCTAGCTTAATAGACGTAGAGAAACTTGTGTGAAATTGAAGAAGACTTAATTAACACTTAGGAACAATATAAATTTTTACCCATTAATCTGTGATGGGTTATTGACTGTTTTCCTGTTTTTGTTTTTGGCATTAGTGCCAAAGTTCCCCAGGCTGAAAAACAAATTGTCATAACTCGTTAGGAAAGACAAAGAATTTCATTGTGGTATCAACAGTAAACAAGGCCATCTTTTTCTTCATCTCTGTCAAATATTTCTAGGTATCTTAGCTTCAGTTTCATATTTTGTTATGGAAAACATTAATGGCTTTTATAACAGTTAATTAATTTGAAATTAACAAGTTGAATTTTTTTTTAAATGCTTCCTCTTATCTACAGGACTAGCTTTTCTTTGTTGAGAATATTTATTTTTCCCTTTTTTTCTGTCTTCCTTCACACTAACTCACCTTCTGATGGTCTCCATGGCAGCTCTGATGTTGCACATATTTCATCAGTGAAATGCAGGCATCAGATGACTTTGTTAATTTACAAATTAAACAGCATGCAAGGGAGCAATACCCTTTCTAGGTGCCTTTTTTTTTTTTTTTTCTTAATCCATCTTTGGGCAGATCTTTTTTTTCTTCAAAAGGCTTCTCTAGGTGACCATGTGGACCAGTTTGAGTTTTAAGTTGGTGGTGTCATTTTGAGAATGTGTTTTGCTTACATTAGAAAAAAATATGAACAAAAAATAGCAAATTGACATGCATAATGTAAATATCAACTACCAAAGAAGGGTAAAAGCTGAACACTTTGTTCCAAATATTTATGACTATATTTGATTTTAGTGAATTCTCTTGAATTCTTTTCCATCATTGAGCAGTACCTTTAGTGGTAAATCACATTTCTTTTGCCTTCACTTATTTTTTTCCTGAAGAGCATTCTCACTTATAAATCAATGCTGCATGCATTTTATTTTTTTTTGCACTAAATAGTATTTCTAATGTGACATATATTTATTCTAATATTAGTTCAATTACCTAGACAGAAAGTAAACAATTATGAAAATAAGTAATTGCAATGAGCTTGTGAAACAACTGTTAANAAACAATTATGAAAATAAGTAATTGCAATGAGATTGTGAAACAACTGTTAAGTGACCACATGTATCCTGACTTTTTGGATTACTGTAGGTTGAGAGTTAAGTTCTGATTTTTAAATTTAAGGGAAAAAGGATGATTAGCAAAACAAAAATTGATTTCTGCCATAGTGATTTAAGACCTAGTTAGTCTTACTAGGCTAAGAATTTTTACGTCAAAGTGAAATCTTCTCTGAGGAAAGGTTATTTTTGGAAATTCAATAGTAAATGCTTTGTGGGAAGAAATTATACAGCAGACAAATGACATTCTTGTTTCTTTATTACTTTCATCCGCCTTTTAAGGTAAACACTCTTGTCAGAGTAAAAAGATACTCAGTTCACTCCCTTCCCTTACCACATTACTAATTCCGAGTGATACTTTAACATTATTCAATGTAATAAAATAGAAAAGAATGTTAAATCTCTAAAAATATTTAATTACCTGTAGTTTTGCTTTTGAATAACTACAGATCCTTCGCTTCTAAAGAAGGCGTTTTCCTCAAATCAAAAATGAATGATACTGACTTAGTTGTGGGCTTTCCTCTTCTCCCATCAGTTGTTGGTGCGCTCTTTATAAAGGCCAGCCAGGTTTGCCTACTGACCATGAAGTTTGAGTATTACCATCAATTCTACTGTTGATGTGAAGTACATTCAGCTGACTAGACATATTAAGTATTTAAGAATCCTGATGTTACTTCTTACCAAAGATCCATTTAGCCCAAAACTGTATCTTCTGTAGTAGCCAGAAGTCAGTGACAAAGTACAGAAAGGTGAATATTTATTGATGATTCCCAGTGATTTGCAGCTAAGTAATTTCTGGGTCAGAAATATTTAAAAGCTCATAAATATTTAAAATGCTTTCTGAAGTCTTCTAAATTGTTGGAATCCTCAACTTCATTTAACAACTAGCTACACAGTTTAACTGAATGCTATGTGAAGTTGTCCTTCCTTTTGTTCATTTTTGTTTCCCTGTATAAGAGTTTAACTTGGTGTCACCTTCTTCGTGAATTTTGAGAAAGAGTTAACATTTATTTGCTAGTCGACTTTTTGCATACCACTAATTTTACTCTTCTGTTGTCCACTGTTGTACTGAGACCATTAGATATATAGGTTTGATTGTCCTGTCACTCTTCTTTATACATTTTCTACTTTTACAATAAGTTTTTTGAGAAGGGATGATCAAAACTGTGTACATTATTCAGGCACAATATAGCTTTATACAATGACTTTTATACTGTGACAGGTATTTTCTCTTTTGTTCTTTATGTTACAAATCATTCCAAATACCCACTTTGTTTGTTCGGCTGCTTTAAGTATTGAGCTGATTTTTTTTTTTTTTAACTGTCAGAAGTAAATATGAGTATATAACTGTTATAGTTATCTATTATAACTCAAGTGAGAGTACTAACAGATAATTTAGATCCCAGTTTTTGTGTATCAGGCTTAGTGATGTGCATTACTTAATTTTTAGAGGAATTAAATATAATTTGCTTGTTTTTTTCTACAGATCCTCAGTGCACAGAAGTACTTCAGTGACTCTTTGCAAATGGCTTCTCTGACGTTAATACTGTCATTCTCTCTCTTTTGTAGATAATTTTTAATGTATTGACAAACACAAATTGTAACAGATACTGATGTGATATTGCAAACTTCCCACAGGACTTGATCTTCATCAAGTTGAAGTGTCACAAGAGAATGAAAAACTAATTAAGTATGAATTTAGTGTATGCAAACATGCTGAAGAAAAATAAGAACACTTATTCCTACCCTTTGTTTCCTATTTTTATTCAATTTTTCACTTATTAATCTAGGGAGATTTCTTTTCTTATCCCGTCAGATCTCAATTTTATTAAGTGTATTTAATGAGGAAAGTTGTTAGAAGGAGTTTTCTCTGTTACCCAGAATTGTCATCATCTTATGATTCCTGCCTCCTTCACAGAAATCTGATAGATGTGGGAAGCATTTTTACTAATGTCTATGTATAGGGTAATTCTATTCCTTATTACAGTTATTCTTAAGTTTGTATAGTACGGACAACACTGTATTGGTATAAAGTGTCCAGGATTTGAAGATAAAAAAAAACAAAAGCATGTTTGCAGATGCTGAGTTCCTGTTTAATTACTTATCCATTTCTTAGTGACAAACGTTCTTTTTTTTTTTTTCAAACAGTAGGAAAACTTATTCTACTAGTACTTTGCTCTGTAATTCTACAGAGAAATTAGTTCTTATTCAAGTAGATAATTAAAATGCCCTTGCTTTGCTTTATTTAAATTATCTCCCCTCCCTCTGAGGTAGGGATCATGTGAGCAAGCAATATAATTAATGCACAAAGATAACAAATTGTGAAAATTGTGAAATTAGAAGCCATGCTTGTCATAGATTTTTCTGCCTTCAAATTACTTTCTTTTTACTCTAGGTTATGATTTTTTAAATTGAAATAGAAATTAATTTTTTACTCTAAATCTCAGGGGTTTTGCTAGACCTACTTACTGCCGAGCCACTTCATTTGGGTTTCTTTGAGGAACTAAAAGGTTCACTCCTCATACCAAGAAGTAGCAACATGGCAGAGGTGATGAGCATCCACCCTGGAAGATGGATGTGTTATGCTCAAGCCATTAAACCTCCATTCTTACCCCAACATTTTGCATATTGGAAAATACAAAAGCTCTCCCTTTCTTCAGTTGAGTACATGGGCTCTTCTGTCACTGGCTGTGCTGCACCCAGTGCACTGGATGATACAAGAAATTTTTTTCCTCCTGTGAAGACCAAGATTCTCTGTTGTGGGTATTTCCCCCAAAAGTTTTAAATTCTTTAAATAAGAAACTGCTGATTGATAATGGATTCTAAGTATTCTGAAACAGATCTAAGACTTGTCTTCAGTGTTGATTTGATTTCACATTTACTACTCACCCATGCTTACTTTTCAGAAAAAGCTGCAGGATGTTTCCATGAAGTTTCGCTTATTTCAGAAGCCAGCAAACTTTGAACAGCGCCTACAAGAATGTAAAAGAATTTTAGATGAAGTGAAATTGCAGGTGCCCAAGTTGGAGATGAAGAGTGTTGAGCAGGAAGTAGTACAATCACAGTTGGATCATTGCATGGTGAATATTTAAAGATGCTGTCTTTCTATTTGTTTCCTGCCTGTTCTGCCTTTCAGATTTAAAGTATTTTCAATGACTGTGTCAATATTTCTCTGCGAGATATTAGAAAAGATTCTGAGAAAGATTTAAGAGCAAAGTTACACAACAAAAGTTACAGGAACCTTCTTAAAGTTCGATTTTTTTCAAGGAGAGAAGGATAGAGAAGGGGTTGATCCTTGTCCTACTTCTTTTGGTTGCATATGAGGTTAGAAGGATATTGTACGCTTAAAATTGTATTCGACTTCAAAGTTTCCCAGGATATAATAACATGATGAAATAGTTCTAACAGTCTTACAGTAAATTTTTTCTTTCTATATGTTGTTCTCTTCTTCTGTCATGGCAAAGACCTCTCAGAAACATGAGATGCTAATTAAATGAGTGAAAAATTTCGCAAATATGGATTTATGTGAAGAAAGCTAAAAATTACAGAATGTTGTCCTGAATTCAGGATGAAAAACAAACTATCAGTTACTCACAAAATTGAAAAAAAGAATTAAAATATTGAAACATTCTCATTTCAGTAAACTTTCAAACAATGGTCATGCACTTTCACTATGTGAGAAGGCCAGTCAGGATTCTTTTCTAATTTCTCCATCCCATTTTGCATATGAGTTTATCTCCCTGGATTAACTCTTGTCTTCCACAGTATGCTACAGTCATAGAACTCTGTGATGTAACCAAAAGAGTTGTTGCAGTGCACAAGTCTGTTCTAGCCAGGAAACACAAGGCATAAAGAAAATCCATAAAATACAGCTTCCATGAGATGGCATGCTGTGACTTTCTTACAGTTCAAGAGCAAAAGATGTCCTAAAGAATATGAGGAAAATCTGTATGTGTCCCTTTAATATCGCTGTAATCCTGTACCCCTTTACTGGGGAAGGGAAGTAAAGATAAAGAAGAACACCGTGTGTTTGATGATAACAAAATGGACATTATTTGAGATTTTAACAGCAAAAATCAGGGTAATCAGATCCTTTTCTTCAGATGTTTCTTTTNTTTTGGGACAAAGGGAAGCCTGAAAATTCCCCCCCCCCCCAACCTTTTTCAGATCTGAATAGAAGAATTTAAATTAAAATATAAGCATGGAACGAGTCACTGTTATTTCTTTACATCTTGGGTTTTTCTTACATGAAATTACCCTTAAATTCACATTCTTATCAGAATGACATGGTAATTAGAAGCCCTGTACTGAATTAAAGTATCTTCACTCAACAGCTAGTTTTTGAGCCATGTTATATTCTGTTAAAGACTGTTTTTAAAACATGTTTATCTGCAAAGAATCTCATAACATTTCTATTTAAAAAATTCTAGTCATAGTATCCCATCATATGTCGGCCAATGTATATCATACAACAGCTTCCTAATTTGTTGACAGGTTTTCAGTGATGAAGAATGTATTTATCATACTAAGCACCTAGAAAGCAGTTGGACTATATACATACTACCTTTAAGTAAATAAAGTTATAACCATGTTAAGAATTAGCTTGGTAATTGACTTCAGATTATGGAGAAAATGTGGTTGGGGTTTTTTCTGTTGTCAGATCTGCTGCGGAAAAAAGTCTTGTCGTTACTGTCCAGATGTACTAGACACAGATTTTGCATTGCAGGAGATAATACTAAAAGAAACACTTAACAAATTAGATTAAAAACGTACAGTGTAATTTATATTGCAGTTCTGTCTAAGTATACAAGACAGTAAGTTTATTTTCCAATGCATGATGGCAAAATGCTGGAACACAGAATTAAACGCGACATCTCAACAATAAAGCTTCTCAACAGCTTCGTGCTTACCATTCTTCACGTACCTGTGTGGTAATGGACACTGTGTATCTCTGTGGAGTCTTTTTCCGCTGTGGAGTTTAATGGAATTTCCAAGCCATGGCAGAATTTATTCTTAGATTAAAAAAAAAATAAATAAAAAATTCAACTCCTGCTCGATTTACATGAATTTTAATTGGGGATTTATGTGGCTGTTAAATGGCTTGAGTTACCAAGCCATACATTTAGATGATGATACCAACTTTCTGCATTTGAAAAGAAAGAACGCTTTTGTTCTTCTTAGTATCACTCATTTGAAATATTATGGAAATGTATTTTGTCTATGGATTGATTTCATGCTGTCACTTACTGAACAGCTGTTTATCCCTTATTTTTTGCTTAGTCATTGAAATAATGCATGAAAAAGCAGAGAATTATATAATATATTTCGGCTTAACGTCATTACACTACTTTTTCATGTATTTTTTTAAATTATTTAATTTTTTGAACAGTATTACACTTAGTAAATATAGGGGAAATCCTCTATCCTACCAGTCTCTTGATTTAGTAGTATGAAATCTGTCAGATTTTTAAATGAGTTTGGTGGCTATTTGTAGTTTAAATAGATCCAACAAGCTGTATGAGTTGACAGAAGACATCTGTTGTTGTTTTAAATACTGCATTATCTAAATCAGTTTGAAAACAACCTTTGTCATATCTTAAAACAATTAGCGATGGTGTGTACATTCCTATCTATAACATTTCTACCATTGGTTTTGGTGACAAGTCTTTGAAGCCAATATTAGTAAAGATAAGCTGTTCCGAATTTGTTAGTTTGAATTCTGATTTACAAACTGATGAATTTTTCTTACAAACTTTTTTTAATATACGCACACACTCAGAGTGAGTTTTCGCTATCCTTAGGTGACATACCATGATACCTCTCAACTCCTTTAGCTTTCAAGTGAGAGCGGAAGGTGCTCAGTCATGCATGATGGTGTTTTTATACAGCAAACATTGCAAAGACTTCCAGTGTGTCTTTATAATACCTTCAATAGTCTTTTCTGGTTTACTTATTTTAATGGTGGCATTTCACTTTCACATTTCTATTTGATTAGAAATTATATAAAAGCCTGAGTGAGGTGAAGTCTGAAGTGGAAACAGTGATAAAAACTGGACGGCAGATTGTTCAAAAGCAGCAGACAGAGAACCCAAAAGAACTGGATGAAAGGCTTACGGCTTTGAAGTTGCAATATAATGAACTGGGTGCAAAGGTAAGATCTGTCTTTTTGATACAAAACTATGCCCCATTTTTAAATGGTGATGTGAAGAATAATTTCGGTATGGTAAGTAAATGTTTTTTTTAATTGGTTCCTTTCAAGGCCATCACATTTTCTAAACAGTGGGACAGAAAGAATGGAGGCAAAGGCAATCATCAGGATGCTCTGAGAAAAAGTAAACTTCTAGAAAAATATAGAATTCCTTTATTAGAATCTAAACCTATACTTAATGTTTTAATTTATTTTTTTATACTAGTTCATTGTTTTTTAGGGGTCAGAGGGGGATGTTGTTTCATTTTAATGCCTCAAACAGTCACTTGTTTCAAAACACTTAGGTTGGAAAAACACTTAGACTTTGTTTGTGATTTTTTTCACGTTTTGCTTAAAGATCCACTTCATAAAAAAGAGAATTCTACCTTTTCATTTCCTTCTGCTTCTGAATGTACAGATCTTTAAGTATACAATTTCCATTTATTGCTGCTAAAAAAGTAAAAAAATTTGTTGACCAAAAACTCTTGTTACTGCAGCTTTCCTCAGGAGGCATTTGTGTACCGCTCTTATTTGCTGCGTCTGCACTCTTGACTACACATGTGTTCAGTTATTGTCATAACGGTTCCCTGGTTTAAATGACTTAACTTTTCACTGTATCTTAATATATAACCCACACAGAATATTGTTTACTTATCAGTGTGTGGAATAACTGTCCCATTGTTATACATCTCACATACCAGAGAATCCTTGTTTAGAATTTGGTCATGTCATCCTCCATTCCATAGGGATTATCAAATTTCTTCATGTTGAGCAAAAGTAAATCATCATCCTTTGAGCTCTGTAATGAAGAATCTATTGCCTTGGAATACTTTTGTTTTGGTTTGGTTTAAATCTGATATTTATACAGTTCTCAGTTTGACCACTTGGCGAATGTTGTCATATGATTAGGAGGATTACATGAATACATTCCCAATATTCTTTTATATAATCGCAGTTTCACCTCCAGAAAAAGAACAATAGTTCTCAAAATGCGGTTGACGTACCTTATGATGCCAATACTAACTTATTTATATATATTTAACCTCATAGAATTGATCCCTATTAATTTCCTGAGCACTGTCATTCCGTGTGTAAAATTTCCATCTATACATCATCTGTATCTTTATCGATTCATATACACTTAATTGCTGTTACACTTCCCAACAAGAAAATGTTTTATTTACTCAATTTTTCCTAAAATTCAACTAAACAGACAGTAGGAAGGACAGACTACTAACCAATATTAAGAAGACTGGGATTGAAAATAAAATCATACATCAATCCCTAAAGGCTTTTTATTCTGGGTCTGCATTATCTATGGAGTGTATTGCCTGCTCCTGAAGTACAATGCTCTACAAGGACCTTTGACCTCTGAAGAGGAGTTGTGGCATTGTCCTAAAGAAGACTTCATGCAAATAATTTGATTAACAACTATAAATCCTTCATTACTCTTGCCCTTATTAGAACTATCCACAGAACTTGTGAAAATTGTAGGATTAAACTTGGGGCTATAACTGGTAGAATGAAGATTATGAATGACAGATATAGCTGTTATTTCTAAAATTTATACACTTCAAATATATGAAACAGGACAGAATGCAAATTATTTTTTCAGATTATAAATTATTAAAACAATAAATTATTACTAGCTAGGAAAATGAGCCCATGGTGATATTGAGAGTCAGTATGTGGTTTAAACACATAATGATAATCAAACCCCACTGACTACAGTATGATAAAACAATAAGAGTTATGTCATTTTTGACAGAGATAATACTCATTTGGTAACCTGAATTAAAACAGTTCTCTCTCTTGCTGGAAAATAAAGGTATTAAGAGACATTAGTCTTTTGAGTGTCAAGAAAACTAGTGTCCGCTTCATTAAGGTGTGGATAGCTATCATTTGAGATCAGATAATATATTTGGTTTCTCTGTTATTTCAGAAAGGACTGTAGCATTTATTCCTGCATTATATTAAACGTAACATCAGACAGGTGCCATTGTTATAGGAAACCTCTCTTAACTAATGAAGGGGTAAAAATGTGCCATTAGGAAGCCATTAGTGATCTGAAGTGAGCCACATTGCAAATTAATGTGTCTCAAAAATCTGCAGTGCTGTGTTTAGCTTTGTTGTCCTGGATGTAATTTCTCACATTTACTTTTACATAGCATGGTAGTTTTAGAGAGAGTCACAAAAGCCCAGAGATACAGAACTAAAAGAATCAGTTAGCCATTATCAGCCCTAATTGATTGCATTGAGTCAAAGTCTTTTTAAGAGAAAACTGATAATAGTTATAACTAATAGTAAGTCTCAGGACTGAAATGTATAGTCTGAGGGAAAAGCACATCCTCAAGCATGGACTCAGTTGTGTGATTTCATATGTACTGCTTCAGGAGGACCCCCATAATTAAAACAACCCTCAAACATGTTTTTAAGCATATGGAATGGTTTAATTTAAACATGTTGAACAATGCTGAAGTGTTGTGCTCTCAAATCAGGAAAATTATTATAGTTTCTGATAATTTCTGTACATGCTCTGGTTTTTCTATGTATTTTAGGTATCATAACTTCACATTCTTTAAGCCTAGAAAATCTTCCCCTTAAGAAGAAGGGGAAGGTGTGAGGTTTTTCGTTACTTGTTGCTGTTTTTTTGGTTTGTTGTTTTGGTTTGGTTTGTTTTCTTTTTTTTTTACATATATACATATGGATATGAATGCCTATGAATAGTCTGAATTGCTTTGGCAGTATCAGACCTTAAACTTCGCTTTGATCTAGGAATGATCTTTGTCAGTTCAGACCATTGAATTTTGCCCTTTATTCCTAGCCAATATAATTTAAAAGAATGAATTATAATTCTGAAACTTTAGCAGTAGGCTCAGTGTAAATAAGTTTGAGATGAAATTGCAAGAAAACACAATGTAATTTCAGTATCATGGTGTAGTGTTTGCATTTATTATAAATATCCCATGCTTGTGCTTGCTTATGCATTCACTTGCCCGTGTTTTCTCTCTCTCAGCCACAAGCACATACGCATACATACACACAAACAACTATATTATAGCTTAGGTAGTTTGTTAGTTGGGAGTGGCTGTGAGGTAAGATCTGTAGCATACTTGTGTCAGATATCTCTACGGTAATTCATCAGAACAGGGAGCTGAACTCTAAAAGAAAGTGGCAGTAATAGAGTTCTTGCTGCTTTCCTAAGGGCATTGCATGCAGTAGGGGCTGTTACTTCCAAGGTCGAGTCTTTCCTCACAATCCCGCTGCTGCACAGGAATTTTAGGCTGTAAGACTAAAGGGTTGTAAAATACCTTTCTTTTGCTTTAGATACCTGTTTTTCTCATTTTACTTTTATTTAGTACAAGAATTCTTGCAAGTAAACTATTTAACATAGCTAAAATAGCTTTAAAATACAGAGAAAATTTATGGAGATAGTACATTTGATATCACTTTATGATACATAAGGCCTTTAGGGGGCACTGTTTCCTGTGTTTCTTTAGAAATACATCTTTACATTCGAAGTACAAACAGAAACTGATTAATCAGTAACATTTGGACATATATACGATGTATATGGAAATACTGTAGTATTATTGATATTATATACAGAATTTAAAGATGTATAGAGCAACACAAATATTCTTTCTGTGTTTGGACATGTATCAGCAACTTCATTTTATAGTATACCAGGTATTTACAACACTTACACAGGCAATCACGCTTAAGGTAGTGCACTTTGCATTTTATTGCTGCTAAGTACCTGCAAGTAGTTATTTATAATGACTATTAATACTCATCAGAAGAAGATTTGAAAAAGATGTGTCAATTCCTGGCTCCATGTGTGAATGGAACTCTAAAAACTTGAGTTTTATGGTCCTTCCCAGGGATTTACCTCTTGGCCTGACTGTAAGTTCTGAGTTCTCATTGAATAAATTTGGCATGCAAGAAAGCACGTAAAGCATACACAGTGAAGAAGAAATGTTCTAAGATTTTAGTAGTAAGCCTCTCTCTACAGAGTGATTATATACCACCAGGGACACTTTATTGCTTATTCCCTGGGCAAATCTCATCCGTTTACTCAGGGATAGCAAAAGCCAGGTACCTAACCTCATAACATCCTATTACATTTTAAAACCTCAATTTCTCCTTGGCAGTAGAGCTAGGAATCAATTTGATCATTGTGCCACTACTTGTACTCAAGCAGTGTCAAAGCCCAAAATAGTTTTAGTAGACACTGATACCAGTTTTGGATACTGGACATGACTGTAGACTTTTTTTTTTCTATTTAAAAATATGTAAATAAAAATCAGTGGCTACAATCTCACTTGATTACTGATTGACATGCAAGGTAATTAGTAATTTCTTTTAAATATTAGTGACCTATGGAACACTTTTAATCCACCTTCTTTGATGGGGCTTTTTAAACTTCGGCACAACATAATTTATTAATTTGTATTTTCTAACTACTAGTTGTGTAATGTCTTATTGCGGTGTAGGTTCCCATCTGAGATCTCTTCATTTACTCTTCTACCTTCTCTACTAAATATGTGGAACCTTCTCTCTCTCTCTCCCTGAATATGCTCAGGGGCTTGCATGAAAGATTGTATTTCCCCTATTCCTCCAGGTTACACCAAAATGCAGTATAAGACAGTCAAGGGAACAAAAATACGCAGCCTTCCTTCCAGGTACTATGTAATATGTTCAAAAGATCTTAACGAGTAAAACAGAGATTGTCCATAGTACATGTCCAAAACATTCAAAAAATTAAAAACTTAAAGTTAACTGTGCTGCCTTAGTTTGACATCATTCAGCAACATCTGTGTTTCAAGATTTTGGGGTTTTTTTGACAGATTTTTTTTTTTCTATGTAGTGTATCTCCATAGNGGCAGATATTTTTTTTTCTTCTATGTAGTGTAGCTACAAAAAGCCTTGAGGATTCAATATCACCATATGGCCATCTGTATGAAAATATACTCTTTGAAGGGTGTCGTGGTTAATGTCTTGGTTTGAGGTAAAACAGGACCAAGGGTTTTGACATCTATTTTGTGTCTCAAGGAAAGCCTGTTCAATTGTTCCAAATTAATTTGCTATGCATGACTTCAAAATGGAGGAGGAGGTTTGCAGAGATCTGCTGCTAGTTCAAATTCAATGTGTCTTTATGCATGTATTTTTCTTGTAGGTGTTTGTATTCTAGCAGCAAAATTACAGATGTTGAGAGAGCTAAGGCAAGACATAACTATATTAAAAGTGCAACTTGGCTTGTGAATTTGCAAGTTAAGCTTTTATAGAAAAATGGCATGTAAAAATGGTATATAAAAATCATTAAACCTGTGTGACTGAAGAGCTAAGAAACACATGTTTTCTTTGTGCAGGTGACAGAAAAAAAGCAAGAGTTAGAGAAATGCTTGAAACTGTCCCGGAAGCTACGAAAAGAAATTAATGCTATGACAGAATGGCTTGCAGCAACGGATGCAGAATTGACAAAGAGATCAGCTGTGCAGGGGATGCCTAGCAATTTGGATGCTGAAATTGCCTGGGGCAAGGTAACAATGTAACACACAGTATACCTTCATATATCTCAGTTTATGCATATTACAGAAAGATAGACTTCTTTCTTGGTAAAGAAAGAGAATAAAAATTCTGGCATTTTAATTAGTGGAACTTTGTAACTGTTATGGCATTATCTCACCCTAACATTAGTGCTCAGAAAAGTTTAAACTATCTTGTCTCTGCACATATCAATAGCCCAATTCACCTTCATATTGCAGTAATCTTCACTGAGATGAATTTAAAGTTGGAATTTCATTTTTTGGAGTACTATATATTATCCGTCCAGTATCCATGTAAATGGAGATCCCTTTCTCTCTCATCCCATTCGACTCATGATTAGAAAAGTATTAAACAGTAAAACAGCTCCCATGGATGAAAGATTAAGGATTTCAGAACACTATATATTCCACATGTTCAGGTAGCAGCCAGGGGTTTGGATATTTGTTTTCTTACCCTTTTTGGTTTGTAGCTCATTCATTTTCATTCTGGGGGCTTCTTACTTCCATGAGACTTCACCTTCAACTATTATTTTAGGTTAAAACTCCAAACCTAAAATGAAACTTTCCTCAAAATTACTACGTGTGCTATAGTCTAGATAAACATCTTGCAGAATTAGTGAGCAATGCAAGAGTTCTACATCAAACTGTGTATCTCTGTGTAATATTAAGACTTAGCACAATATCATTCAACACTAGCTAATCTAGTTTGTATTCTGCATGTGTAATAAAAATCCAGTCTAACTCAGAACATAAGCAAACCAAGTTATCATTGTGCACACATATCGAAAGCTGTGCTTTAGTGGAAACTATGCTCAACATTATCCAAAGCTTCAAAATTTCAAATAATTATGTGCAGCCAGCAGCATTTTGGATAAGTGTTTCTATATAATTTCAAAACAAAACAACAAAAAAAATCCTTAAACAGTATTGGGGTTTTGTGCAAAAAATTTACCAGTTCTTCTTTGTTTAATAGAAAGAATCCTTTAAACATTTTACCAGCTTTCACCGTGCATTACAGACATAGTCATGAATAACACACAGGCAACCTTACTGTTTTTTTTTAAAGGCTGTGCAGATTAAAGGCACTGGAGTAAAATTTGGTTTGTGGTTTGGTTTTTTGTTTTTTGGTTTTGTTTGTTTTTTGTCTTTAATTGACCCTTTGAAGCATCTGAGCTTGATAAAATGTCTTTAGCCTAGAAATGCACTAATGATTTACAAACAAGTAACAATAAAAAGAAAGTCTACAAGTCTTTTGTAAGGTTTGGAATTGGGTTTTTTTTGGTCATCAGTCTCTAAAAATGAAAATATTTTAAAAGTAGTATCCAAAAAAATATAAACATCAACTATTGCTATTATTATCCTACAATTACTGATTTGACTATTGCTGCTTTGACTTTCAAATCAAAACCTCAATCCCTGGAAAACCCGTTGCTGTTCACTTGCTACTTTTCCTACAGTAAAGTCTGTGCAGTTTTTCTCATTACTTTTGATTGATACTGTGATCTAACACCCATCATAAAGGACAAGCATCAAATTTTTAAGGGATGGGTTAGACAATCGTATGGTTGTAATGCCCTCAAACTCACCTGCCAGTTCCTCATTCCATTTACCCAGTCATGAAAATAAGAGTCATCTTTGGTGGTGTTAAACTACACAGTACAGTTCTACTGAAACAGAAACTTGCACTGCACATTCCTGCATGCGTGTTCAGGAAAGTTATTCCAGATGAATATAGCTTCACAGCCGTTTAAATAGAAAGATTTGTCCTTAATATCATTTAATTGTTAGATATGAACCTTAACGCTTCAGAAGTTGTATAATTAGAACCTAAAGTCTGATGATCAGTGCAGTTACACAGTGGGAAGTCCTTGTTATGTCTTACAGTTGCTACAAGAAGTACAACATATTTTTATCTTATGACAATCCAAAAAGGTAACAAGAGCTAATTAAAATAAGAAATATTAACATGAAAAATATATCAGACGGGAACCACTCCACCCACTTATCTTAAAGAATGTCATTGAATATTGAGAATTCTTGCAAGGAGTTGATACATAAAGGGTTGCAGGAAAAAACGGTAAAAAGTATATATTGGCTTCAGATTCCGCCCAAAGCCTTCACTGCAGTCTAACCTCATATAGTACCTCAGCTCTTCTCCTTCAGTCAGTTCATCAGTAAAATAAGAATAAACAAACAACTTTGGATGACAGCAGCTGCCTCTTGTTGAAGTATGTACGTACTGAGTGAGTAGATTTCAGAATTCCTTTATTAAGATTCTCTTTAGGAAATATAAACCAATATTCACATGAGCAGACTTTTAATTTTGAGTGATGCAACAGATAGTGTAGGTGGCAGATCCTAGCCTTCCAAATGTAAGCATTCGCAGAAATTATATGAAGTCAGCATACTTTCTCCTAAAGAATCTGCTCCTACTAAGAGGCAGGAATTGCTGCATGTTGTGCTGGCCAATTTAAAATTCTTGTGAGGACTTCATAAATAAGTATGATACCGATACTCCTATGTGGATTTCAATGAGGCATCATACAAAATCGTACATCAGTAATTCAGACCCCTGAACCAGAGCCTCACAGTATCTGATTAATGTCGCAGCTTTGGGCTTTGGACTTCTCAGGTAAGTAGGCTGCCAAAGACAGTAACTGAGCTAATGAAATGCACTGGGAGATGAAGTAAGCCCAGCAGATTCCCATTGTGAGGAAAGTCTGCAGAAAAACTAAGATGGAAAACAGAGAGAGAGAGAGGAGAACTCAGTAGCGCAAATGAACTGAAAATTGGATGTGTGCTGCTGTCAATATAACTAAGCAGAGAGCTCATAATCTTTTTTCTTTACAGGACAAGGAAGCAGTTATTTTTATTATTGCACTTATTTCTAATTCATTTTCAGTACCCAAGACTTCTCAAAAGTGAAAAGAACTCAGAGGTTTTCAAAGATAATTATAAAGGTTAGAATAAAAAAATCATACGTGCGAACATTGTCTTCAAGGTATAAACACCTAGAAATAAAAAGAAATGCCCATCTTGAGTAGGAAATTATGTTAATGAAACATAGCATTAATCTGGACATAAAGGGAAATTTTGTTATTTATTTGTTCATGCCTAGAATTTTTCTAAGGATGGAACAAAAACTCGGCTGAGTTATGTGAAATGAGATGGGCAATATACTGAAGACTGTAAATCCTGCCTTTTTACTCAGTAGAGACAAGCTAAATCTTTCCATTTGAATTCAGTTCTGTTATAATAGATAAGAAAAATGACATGCGGGTGGAAAGATAGTCATTAAACATTGTATGTTAGAAATCAATTTATAATTAGAAGTCTGATGTAGTGAACATATTTATCACTGAGGACATTAACCATTGTGGAGTTTGTCTTTTAATCAGGAACTGGCCTGATAAGAAATAGATTGCCAGGAAACCATTTCTCAAAAAGGAAATGGCAGATGGTATTACCAGGAAAAGTTCTGTATCACTCCCTACTATCAGCAGTATGAGTCTGCCAGTGCTTTAACATAATATTTTAGCACAGTGTATAATACCAGTGAGTATAAAGTTGACTTGAAGTACTTAGAATTACATTAGCTAACACATTTAGCAACATATTTCCTGTCAGTAACATCAGTAAAAGAAAATGATCAGAAAACTTGTCAACTGATTCATAGTCAGTGGCCAGAACACAATAAAAATAAAAGATGTGCTGTGAATAAACAAATAAATATGTATAAACAGCCACTAAGAAGGCCATAATGTCATCTTCTGATTAATTCTGTAATCCCACCCATGAGAGCTGAGCCACCTAACTAATTTCTTTTAGAGAGGTTCAAATTGCAAAGATTACTTCCGAGTAATCCACAGCATACAGGCAGTGTGGAGGCACACAGAACTTTTCTTCAATCATTTGTTGGTGTTGAGTTTTTTAAATCTGCATATGTTAATGATCAGCACATTTAAAATATTTTCCTCTGCACTTAGGCACCATTCTGATTTGTCTGAAAAAACATCAGCAGTTCAACTTGATACATGGTAGTTTTGTCATTATGAAGTACAGCTCAGAACCCCTCTGCACCATGTCCTCAGAAAAAGTCATTCCTATGTAGCTTCTGTTTTCAAAAATATTTTATTCCTAGTTAGTATTTGCAAATGTGGAGGAGGTTATGATTTTCACTCTCTTATGGAACATCAAGTAAAAAAACCAAAA
>RSEF01000001.1:140101733-140120364 GCA_003993805.1 Himantopus leucocephalus
TAGAGGTCCCTTCCAACTCTGAAAATTCCGTGATTCCGTAAGAACCTGTTGAAATTTGAAACTCTCCATTTCAAATTCTATAATATGTAGTTTATAGTTAATAATTTGCATTAATCATGTCTTGGTTCTGCTACAAATCCTCTGTATTTGAGAAAATTGGTAGAATGTGGAAAATGTCTCATACTTAAATGAAATGCAAGTGTAAAATGTGTTCTGTGAAATAACATTACAAAATTAGATCATTCATTCTGTTAAGCATAGGAAATACGCTGCTGCTGTAAACATAACACACAACGAATAAATTGGAGGTACTATTAAGATTGCATTGTACCAAAAAGAATAATTTCTATACTGTGTTTATTGCAAACTAAAAATTTTACTTTCTCTAACACATTATCAACAAAATCATACTGATGTGTGGCCTTGAGAGATATAAGAGAATGGAGGTGATAAAGGTGCCACTGCAGTAACAGAGTTGATCCTGAGACAGAATTGTGATTGCAGTTTGATTAGACATGTTTCTTCTTTTAGTGTATTCAGGTTATCTATGAGAAATCACTGTCTCTGGAGACTAGTGATTCTTACTTTTCTCCCAACTTACTTCTATTTGTGTTCAGTTTGGACCACTTCATTTCTAGCTGAAGCTTTATTTTATAAGCAGATATCATATATACCTGGATCATTGCCAGCAGGTGACTAGGAGCTCAGATAAATTTTTCCCATAAAAATGATTATATGTGATATTAGGTGTAAGGAATTTGTGCCTCTCCTTCAGTATTCAGCAAGGTTGTTATACTTTGCATTGTGTCACCTCAGTATTTAGTATTAAATTCCTGCTTTTTTACATGTCTAAATATGTTGGGGTTTGCTGCTTTTGTAGGACTTCTTGCATGTCGCAACAAATATTAAGACGTGAATAACGAGTACGTTATGTGACCTTACATATAATTTAAATCAATTTATGTAAGGTAAATTAATAGTGGGTGGAGCTGCTGGAAATCTAATCTATTTTATTCATTCAAGCTTACAGGTGCTGTGGATAATAGCTTATTTTAGTATTTTAGTCCACAGAGTGAAATCCCAAGTGAATGAAATAAAAAGATGCAATTCTACAGTTAGAAAACAAGAAAGCTAATAGGAAAGAAGAACATGGTTTCTGCTGAAAAAGATTGCATTGAAAAATATTAAAGGAATATTGAAATATTTCATGAGTTTATTTTCAGTGGAATTGTCTAAGTCTTAAGATGTCATTATGATGCTTTATTATTGTCCCATTTATTGTGTAAGCTTTATGTGCTGTTTGATAGCTATGCCATCTTCTTATATGCAAAGTAAATTTAGACATCTCAATATAAATATTGTAAAATGTGGATTCTTGTTTAATAATTAAGTGTTAAAACTATGTTTTGAACATGGGAATGAGAGATAATTCACACTTTTTAAAATGAAACTATTACCAAAAACGATGGTGAAAATATGAAGAACATTTACAATTTCATCAGAGCTAAAGAGGTACAATTTACTTTTTACTAACTGCTCTTCACAGAACACTTTACCTTCCTGTAGGAAGCAAGAGTGTGTTCTAGTATGAACTTACTGGCTGTTTTAATATTTGATGTTCTTAGAGTGGAGAATTTTTAATTTTCTGAACTTTTATTTTTTATCCTGCTCACCTAGGCAACACAGAAGGAGATTGAGAAACGCCAGGTCCATCTTAAGAGCATCAGTGATTTAGGAGAGAATTTGAAGACGGTGCTGAAAGGAAGAGAAAGTCTAGTGGAGGATAAACTCAGCCTCCTGAATAGTAATTGGATAGCAGTAACTTCACGCGCTGAGGAATGGTTCAATCTGTTACTGGTAAGGAAAATACATTAGTTCACATAGAGGAAATGTTGGTACCCAGTCGCAGGTGCTCAGCCTTAGAGGAGTGCTTTATCTGGTGGCTTGGGCTATGCTTATTGAATACATAGGTACACAGACAATCAGATTGATTTTTGTTTAGTACATTACGTATATTTTAAGAATCTGTCTGCTTACAGAGTGATGGTTCTGTGGAGTCTTGATTGTTACTGTTTCCCGTTCTTGTGTGCCTCAGTAGTTCCTGGACTGTTTTGTTTGTTGTTTTTTTCCTAATGAATGAAATGCATTTTATCCCCATGGACCTAGATTACTTGAACATGAATCAAGTGAAAGAAATAGTCAACTAAGTTGAGTAAGTCTTGGTATTAATACCAACAGCCTCAGCTGCTTTTGGCTACATTAGCATTTCTCTTTGGGACAGTACAGTTGGGAAGTCGATCCCCACTTACATGTTGGTTTGGTCCACAGGGTAGTTTTGGTGTGTGTGAACTAGATTGATTTCAGAGACAATTAATCAGGAGCTCTGCTCCAGGTGCACACCTAATGTGGTCATGGAATATGGCCTTCCAGAACTGCATGATCCTCCTTTGTATAGCTTTATAGTGTATGTTTTGGTGGAGAGAATTACTTATGGGGGCCAGATTAAGCCTACTCAAAAGTAAAATCCCTAATACATATTTAATACAGATTCAGGAGCCTCAGCCCCAGCTGCTTTGAACTGCTGATAGTCACATAACTATCCTCTGCCTTAAAATTCATTCTGCCATGAAGAGATGACAGCTTGAACCCTTAAACACAGAAGGGTCTTAACCATTGGGCTGCCAGAATACTTTGGGAAATCTTGTATGCTGTTTCTGTTGCTGAGAGCGTCGGAATGCAGTTTCAGCCCAGAGAAACTGAAGTGATTCTCAAGGTTGTGTTAGCCTTTATCATGACTTTTCAGAGCTTGATGTGTTAGAGCTCCACTAGAGTCTGTGTGGCTACATTACAAATGCTTCTGTGATGGATATACAGCATCACTACAGGGCATCTTCAGCTGTATGCAGTAGACAAGTGAAAGCTTTTAGTCATGTCTATTCTATCTGGAAAATGTAAGCACTTCATTCGGTATGATATAGGTGCTCAGCTTCGATGTGGAACTGATTATAAGAAACATATAATGGAGTTTATAGGCTGGTATAGTTACGTATTCCTCTACTTCCTCTCTTTCTTTGCTTTGGATTCTTTCAGTAATACTCACTAGAACCCATGATTGAAAGGTGTGAGAGAGGGAGTTGGGTTTTTACTGATTTTAGAACAGCGTAAAATAAAGGTGCATACACGTGAAGGCCAAAAGGACTAGTAAAATCTTTGATCTCTGGTGTGTGGTACACATATGTATTGTGTGGATACACATAGGCCTCATTCTTGTGAGCTCACCAAAAAAGACAAAATGTTTTTAAATTAAAGAGAGAAAAAAAAGATTTATCAGAATATGAACTAGAATAGCTTTTTAAAAAACACAGTCTCAAAGCGGAGAATTTAGATGAGATGCAAATAAGAGTTTTATATACAAAGCTCCCATTATTGATTGTGACTTTGCAAGTGCATCCTTGTTACCGTCTGAGTTTCAATCAATATAGTGTCTTTCCAAAATGAGTTCTGTACCTGGTTCTTGGGAAACTCTTCTTTCCACCTCCGGTAGGTCTGGCTGTCAGCTTCCTGTTCCTCTCAGCAGTCTGGCTGAGCTGCAGACACCTGCGTCTCGCTGTGACTTTATCACCCTCCTGCCTGTCACTTTGGAAGCCTCTCTCTCTCCTAGAATGTCTTTTTAAAGAAACTTAACATACAAAGGGAGAGCAAACAAACAACAGATTCTATCCTTCACAAAACAAGCAGTTAGTGTGTAAAATAAGTTTAATTTCATAGTGTACGCATGTTTGCCGCAGTTGGCTTACTTACGGCTATTATTTCAGTTCTGATTACTTTTTTTGTATGCAGTATTTACCTTTTCCACATACAGGAATATCAAAAGCACATGGACGCTTTTGATCAGAATGTAGCTAATGTCACAACTTGGATGTATCGTGCTGAAATACTGTTGGATGAATCTGATAAACAAAAACACCAGCAAAAAGAGGAAATTCTTAAGGTAAAAAAATGTGATTTTCTGGAAAGCATTAATTTTATTCTAAAAAGGACTATGTCAAAACTAGCATATTTTGAAAGGTATCACAAATTGATTAACATTCTTTTTTCTGTGATAAAGCTACCCTCTGGCAGCTTGTAGATTACTTAATAAATTTGTACTGCATTACAAAAGTTAAATCCCTGCAGAAATAAAACCAGATATGTTATTATAAATCTTGGGAAATTCCTGGTGAGTAGAACAGCAGCTTATTAAGCCTGTGTTGTCTAGAAAATACTCCTTAAACACATCTGGTTGAACAAAATCCTTTTTTTCTGTGTTCTTCATTTTTAATTGCTTTTCTGATTTTCAGTGATACTTTTCTGATATCTATGTTATCTGCATTTGATATCTCTGTCATATGATTGTTTTAATTCTATAAACACTGTTTACATTGATGCCAGTCCAACACCACAGACAAGAATATTATATGGTGAACTAGCTGTAAAATAAAGGGTTAGCGTATTGGTCAGAAGGTTGTATTTGGCTCATTGCATCATTTGACCAACTCATGAAAAATAAACTTGCAGGATAGATGTGAATTTTGAATTTTTGAAGTATCTCATTGAAAATACCTTCTTTGTTAAGATTAAACAACCTCAAATTATTATCTATATGGATTTTTTTTTCTGAAATCGGTGTGAAGTTTTACTTTGTATTGAACTCCATGGTCAGAACATACTATCTGAGGAACAGTTTGCAAATCAAAATCAGAATTGTATTGCTGACACTAACATAATGATACCCTTTACTAAAGCAAGACTACAAATTCCAAGGCAGAGCATAAATCAGTGCCTCATTGATCTCAGTAGGATTGCAGGACAGACTTTTGTAGTTGAATGAGCAATTTTGCCACCATCAGGTACAAAGTACAATTATCTTTGCCATCAATACAGGTATATATATTTGTATTGCACAAAGGCATTTCATACAGATGGTGAAATGTAACTCTTAATGTGTTCGTGATTCCTGAATGCCTGGCTATCTTTTTCGGCCTCTGCCCATACTGGGATCTACTGTTAAGATTACTGTTGCAAAGAAAGAAGGTATTTGCCCTCAGCTTTTTGAAATTTGTGATAGATTTATAGAAAAAAATCCCACTGGTTTTCATCTGGTCATTTTTCCCCACCTCAACTCTAGGCATGAACAGTAATGAAAGAAACAACTATACATCCAGTTCCATAATACATGAATTAGCAGCTCTTCTTAGCTTTAGGAACATAAAATAATTTAGCATATCCTGAAATACACTGAGGATTGTATTATTGCAGATAAGAACCTGCCTAGAAATAATGTTCACCATCAATTTCCTCTAGGAGATATTAAAACAGACATGTAGATACATTCCTGCTATAAATTTGAGGGATATGACTGGGAATGTTATCTAATGTATTTCTACTGGATTTACACACTCATGCATAATTATCTGAATTTGCTTTGTGGTTTTGCTCCCTATTCCTTTGCACACTCTCTCTCTCTCTCTCTTTCTCTCTCTTTGCATTTATTACTAACTTCAAGCCCTGTCTCTTGCTCACGGACTGTAGCGCTTAAAGGCTGAGCTGAATGATATGCATCCAAAGGTGGACTCTGTGCGTGACCAGGCGGTAGACTTGATGACAAACCGTGGAGATCACTGCAGGAAAGTAGTAGAGCCTAAACTGTCAGAGCTCAACCAGCGATTTGCAGCTATATCGCAAAGAATTAAGAGCGGAAAGGTAGGAGGACTTGCTTCCATATGGAGTTGAATACAAAATGGTATTTATGTAAGGTGCACAATTACAACTACATAGCAGGCTGCAGTTTCCCCAGAAAACTAAGCTTTTAAAGGGAAAAAAATGTGGATCCTAAGAATATTTTTTTAAAAGGGTGGGGTTTTTGACATGAAGATCTTTTTTCTCTGTTTCACAATTAGAAGTATTCGCTGACTTTATGTGAACGTAACAATGATTACTTCATTAACTTATAAAGAATGAGCAACATCTGGGAATCGGTAAGATTCTTAATCTTCTCAAAGTATGAGTAGCCTTTTTTAATATAGATTGGCTTTTAGGGGTTAATTTTTCATTCAGAGCACCTAGTCTTTTCCGATGAGGCTGTGACTCACCGAGGTTTGAGAGATAGATATAGATGTGTATATACATATACACACACACAGAGCTTGTATCAGTTATACTTCAGCTACTCATCTGTACAACTAGTTTGACTACTGAACCTGAATTCAATGTAGGTTAGGTAATTTTTAGTTGTGACTTCTGAATTGAAATGAGGGAGGACGTAAGCCACCTCCTTTGTCCATTGTATTTGCTGCCTTTATTGAGGAGAGCTATTCTGGCAGATTAAAGCAGGCAGCCATGCAGGTTGGTATGTAGGATAATGGGAATGCATGGATCTTGATCTTAAGCTTTTTGGCGGCTAGTGTAATAGCACTGGAAGTGAATGCACAGAGGATCAGTGGCAGAGCAGCAAATAAGCTTTGCAGAAAGCGTAAGCAAAGAGACATGGTTTTCCTGAGTTGTTTGCGGTTTATGCAGGGCTCAGTACCCTGTGTAACCAGCACATTCTTTGTGGATATTTGAGTTTATTCAGGTTTCATTTCTGGAACAGGAAAGAATATGTCCTATGAATAAAGGTCATCTTTTTTTTTTCTTCCCTATTGGCCGTCAGTAGTACTTCAGCCATTCCAGTGTGGCGCTCCTCACTTACTTCTTACAGAAGTGCAAAATGCAGACAGAGAATGTCTTAGCACAAAGCCCAAACAACTCTGTTGCGTGACGTTTTTATTCTGAACATCTGCTACCTGCAGCCTGGATTTTCTTCTCAGTTTTACCTTGCAGTTCCACAACACTGTAAGCATACAGGGCTGAGACAGCCTTTGATAGGGTTGTATGAAATTATTTCTTGTCTTAGGGAACATTGCCACTGCCTGCAGATGGTTTATCAGGGGTTAACTTGTTGCATTGCATGTTGTGGGCTTACTCAAAGAAGAGGTAAATGATGCTTATCAAGACTAAATGTCTCCAGAACACAGCCTGCAAACATCTTCCACCTGGCAACCTTGTCTCTCAGGTGTTCTCCCATTTATGATTGTACAGGCAAGATGAGCCGGAATAGCAGCACCTCACTATGCATTATACACAATGTACCTAGCAAGACGAGAGGGATTACTACAGCACATGATTTTAAAGATATATTAGAATTTAGGGGACCTTTTCCATGTCCTTGGGGAACAGAGAGCTAGGGTATGATTCACAAAGGATATCTATAGTAATAGGTATTGCATAAGACAGAGAGGCAGAAGCTTGTCGGAATTCTTGGCGGTTCTACTGACTTGCTGTATGCATTTGGATAAAGGATTAAATTGCTGGGTGCCTTGTTTTGTCCACCTGTATAATGTAGGTAACTGCACTTCCCTTAGTGCAGTTCAGCTTCATGGGCTGAGAAATTATTATTCTTACAGGGTGATATTATGCTTCCTAAGTGTTCTGGGTTTTTTTCGTACTTACGTAAAATTATTCACTTACTGAATAGTAGATTAAAAAATCAATTCAAGAGGATAGTAAACTTTCATAATCTATTTTCAATCAATTCTCATCTGTTTTCAAATTAGCTATATTTTTTCAAATACAACAATTATCAGTACAACAGTGTAGTAAATAAGAAATGACCTGTGAAGTCAATAAATGGTAGTACATAATTGTTATGCCCTGAATTAACAAAATGATCATAGCGTGCTAAAATGAGATTTAACATTTTCAAGTGGTCTTTGAACCTCATGCAATTATTGGAATTTCATTTAGTATTTTTCATTCAGTTTTCCATTCTGTTATTGTTTTTAGCATTTGTCAGAGATTAATAATTTTATATTCCAGTCTTATTAGTTGACTTGTCTTTTAGTGAGATTTAAGTGCTTTTGAAGATATCCTTCAGAGCATTTGAGAAGAAATTACTGTGTAGTTTGCTATTATTTCTACCTCAGTTCAAGTGCTTGCTGAGCTTCTTGATGAAAATTTGCGAGCACAGTATTATTCTCTATAAATATTGTACATTGTGTTCGTAACTGTGCAAAATCTTTGTCATTAAAACAATCAACCAGATACAATTAAGGCATTTTTACCCTAATTCTCCCTGGTCATCTTTGTAACAGCTGAGAACAGATTACAGTTGATGTCCGGTCTCTCTTGTGTTGACTGATTAACTTTGATTGTTACCATCTTCACTACAAACTTTTGCTTTATAATAAATAACAATTGAAGTGGAGGGAAGAGTGAAAGAGAACTGATTAGAATATAATGTCCTTGTGTCTTTAGCAAGAAGACAGTTGTACATCCAAGAGTTCCAGAAACATCATAAAGCATTAATTAGCTTTAAATTTTATGCAAGAATCATCAAGAATTTGCTGCTTATTCTTACACTCAAAGCTTTGAAGGAAGAAAGCTTTTTCTGTTGACCCTTTGCAATGCACTTAATAAATATACGGCATATTGTATGCTAAACTATCCACAGGCGCTAGGGTATCAGATAGATAAAAGGCAATGTATTGTTGTTAATAAGTAGCACTTGTTTTAGAGTTTAAAACTCAGCGCTAAGCTAAAGCACCATAATTATACTGTGATTGATTTTGGGTTGATTGTCTTTTTTGTTTGGTTGGGGAGTTTTTGGTCCTGTATTTTTGTTGAGGCTTTTTTGAGACACAAGTTCTTTTAGTGAAGTTTTGTTGATTTTTTTAATATGTTACAAAATATTGCTAGGGTAATATCTTATACAAAGATTATCTGTCTTTTGTTTTGTATAATTCACCTGATATTTTTGCTATTCTTTGTGGGAGAGCAATGATTTCAAGATACTGAACCAAATTATCATGATTTTTTTCTCAATTGGTAGTAGTAGGTGGTTTGTCATTTGAATGGATTGCTTGTTGCTGTGTGAGTAATTTCTGACAAACCAGATTTAGCCAAGTAGTGTCAATATCTAATTTCTTAGACAAGTCATTATGTTACACTGTTTATCTGAACCTGTTCTTACACACAAATGTGAGAATATAGTATTTTTTAAAAGATTTCACTCACCATAGAATTCTTATTTTTTCCTATATGGAAATTATACAGTACTATTAAATACCTGTCTGTACTTGTTTCTTTGGGTACTTTGAGCTGTATGGTGTAGATATTTTTCCACACAATGGAAAGTCTACCATTGTCTTAGCAATAGGGGGTAGAACAGATTTCTCTTTTCATTTATGTTTCTGATAAAACTATTAAGTATGTGATTTAAATAAAAGATCTTTGTATTTCTCCCATTTTAGCCCTTCATTCCTCTGAAGGAATTGGAGCAATTTGACTTTGATATACAAAAAATGCTTGAACCACTGGAGGTTGAAATTCAGCAGGGAGTGAATCTGAAAGAGGAGGACTTCAATAAAGATATGGTAAGTATGAAATGGAAGTCTGAGTGAAGTAGGCAGGGAGATAACAAAACTTGAGTGAAACTTTAAAACTTCCATATTTGTGTTAGGATCTTTAGATATGACTTGGACAGAATTTTACTGTGCTAATGTATTATAAAATCAAAAGTCCCCAGTTAGCATAAACTAAAAGTTTTAGTGATAAGTTAATTGTTAGTTTATAAGAAAAACATTTTTTTACCCTTGTGAAAACACTAAGAAAAACAGGAATATTTTCTGTGGGTCCTATACTAGTACCAGCAATATTGCAGAATAGGGAATTAATATTAAAATCTCTGTAGCAGTGTAAAGACCAAGAAAACTCAGAATGATGTATCTAAATGGGCAATATAGTAAAAGATGACATTCAGTAAAAACAAATGGTCATTGAAAGATATGCCACTTGCCAGTTAGTTCTTAACCGATCTGATTACACCATTTATTGTAAATAGTTTTGTGGCTGTGGCAAGCTTTATTACTCATGTTTGCTCTTTGCAAGTAGTAAAACCATTTATGCATATTTGGGGAGGGTGGAATAAAAAAAAAAAAAGGAGTAAAATACTGCTGCGCTTTGCTACAGTTGCACTGTGGTGCATTTTCTCCAGAGTGGTTTTCAGAGGGGGGACATTTCTTGGCTGGGAAATAACAGATTTGTCTTTAGGACCCTCTCTTTATGACTCCTCAGCAAGATGAATTATATATTTCTTTACAAGCAACATAAAGAGTCAATATTTTTTTCCTTTTAAGGAATTCTTCAAAGATAACTATTTTATATGAGAGCTGAAAGAAATCTTTACAAGACTTTTTTTCTTTTTTCTTTTTTTTTATGCAGGAGAAGTAAAATTTAAGGCAGTATGTAAATTACCACTGCAGTGCTAAATTCTAAATGAATCAAGTTTGACGGGGCAGCTTTCACTACTTGAGCATATTTTGTTCCCTTTCTTTACATAAAATGTTTAATGTGGTTCAAGAGATACACTCCCAGTAGCTGTGGCATAGATTCAGCTTCTATGTGAAAAGTCTTTAGCGGTATCATTTTCCCCGGCAGAATAGCTGTTATGCATTGTGATGATACATGAAATGGTCAGGAATTACATGGCCTCCTGGTATACCAGCAATTTCAGTGACTACTGACAGTGATTTAGACTATTTTATATATATCTACTCTTCTTGTTTTAAAGTGAAATATATTTTACCTTTTTGCCTTCAGTGTTTTCATCCTGTTATCCTGGATGCTCCATGAAATCTAATATCAAACATCTGTAGGTTTTCAAGTGCTGTTTTACTTGTACCCCTCACCTGTCTACGTGTATTGCAGAAAGCAAGTAAAAGTTATTTGGTCTTCAGTATAGCACTGCAAGTAGCTGTTAGATGATTACCCTGGCAGAGGAAGTGTAGTTTTATATGTCTGTATCTCCTAGTACTTAAGTAATAATTAGATAAAATTGCTCATTATACTCATTTTATTTTTTTTTAAATCAGAGTGAAGAGGATGAGAGCACAGTGGAAGAATTGCTGCAAAGGGGCGACACGCTTCAAAAGAGAATCACAGACGAGAGAAAACGGGAGGAAATAAAGATAAAACAACAGATGTTGCAGACTAAACATAATGCTCTCAAGGTATAGGAGCTACAATTATAAGCACATGCTACTAAAACCATTTTTTTTTTGTTCATTTCAGTGCATTGTTCTGTTAAATGAATCTTCATTACTATTTAGAGATGAGTAATTTAAAACTATTTGGCTATAAACATGTATTTTCTTATATACTTCTCTTGATGCCTTGGAAAAGACATTTTGAATCTCCAGCGTAATAAGTATTGTTTTGTTCTCAGTGTTGGAACCGTGTGATTGCCAGTTGGACAACAATGATTTCTTTGATAATAATTCCTTTTTTAACACATTATGCATGTTTTATGTTTCTCCAACAGCAGTCAAGGCCTTAGTTAGATCAGTTCTCACAAACCTATCTTTTCAGTTGTATAACATACTTCTGGCAATGAATAAGTTGTTTTATCCTTTAGTAAAAGATTTATATGCTATGGTTTTTAGTGGGAAAAGTGGCTCCAGCATCTTTAGAATAGGGTAGGTAATAATACCAATAGACCTAGCAGCTAAGAGGCTAAAAAGCAGAGTCACATATCAAAATTCTGTGTTACCACACTTCTGGAGGTATCGCTGTATGACACTGTTCCTAGAAACATCCTCAGTGAGATCTATTTGGACAAGCTAATAGTTGTAATTGGGAGTGTCATCTTTCCAGAGGAAAAATACAAGTGAGGAAAGAAAGAATCTTACAGTTGGAAAGTCACCTTGACCACCTACCATAGGCTCCTGCTACTATAGAAGAATTTTTCATTTTATTGGCAAGCAGAATTTTTTTTTCTTTTGAAAATTTTGATTAAGTTGTTCCTGGCTTGGGGAACATGGCATGTTTACATTTTATTATTACTTGTTTTTAAGCAGCATCTTTCCTGTCCTGTGGATTTCATTCTAACTTCTACAGTTTTGCGGATCTGTTTGAATTCAGTAAAAGACTATCTGGAATATACCATTGTTTTGTCCGCATTTAGAAGAAACTTAAAATCTATTAGGTTTGTCTTTGACTGTTCCAAGTTAAATGGAAGTAATTCATAACTTTTATGGAGGAGAAACAAGAAAAGTATTTCTAGAACTATGCTATCGACCAGATCCTTAACGGCTGTTTTTATGGAACAGAGTGATTGATTTTCCTTTGGGTGACGCAGTTAAGGCATTCAGCCTTGTCAAATAAAATTCAAGAATGGTTGAGGCCAATTCATCTGAGTATTTTTGTATAAAATGTACCAGTAATTTTTTAATTTACTTCTTAATAAGAAGTGACAGTAATGAAAATATTTTCTGAATTCTGTATAAGCCAAGTCAAGTAGTTAAAGCAAATGCAAATGGAGTATATTTAATAATATTTATATGAAATAAAATATTTTTTTACCTTCTTGTTAAAGAGAAGTTTTAATACTTTCATAAAGCTGAGTCATAAACACAACACATTTATTATGTAAATTGTATTTCATTTAGAAAAAGGAAACCTGTCTTTGCATGCATTTCTGCATTGAAATGATTTTCTCTTGAATAGCTACAGAGTTTGCATGCAGGCTAGACTTTCACAGGAGACCACAAAACACAGGAAGCCCACTTATGGCTAGATACTAAGTGGGCTGTGTTTCCATCTGTCCAGTAAGTATTCTGAGCAGAAGTGTTTTATAGAAAATATTGACATTTATGTAAGAATCTTAACTTGGTGACTGTCTCAGTGGTTTATTCAACATGTGAACAACCCTGAATTAGGTAACCTCCCTTGAAAGAAAAAATAATCTTAAACAGATGAAAATATGTTGTGTTCAGTTACTTATATGTTGTTAAACTGAAGATAATATGCTGTGTTGAGATATTTATATGCTTGGTCTAAATATCAACATTTAATTAAAAAAATAGTGGCCTTGTGCACTTTTTTCCCTTCAGTGTGCACACATGCCAATTCATATTTTATAAGCCTTTAATTCATATTCTAATAATGTCTGCACTGTGAACAGGACTTGAGATCTCAAAGAAGAAAAAAGGCTTTAGAGATTTCTCATCAATGGTATCAGTACAAGAGGCAGGCTGATGACCTAATGACATGGCTGGATGACATTGAGAAAAAGTTAGCCAGTCTACCAGACCACAAAGATGAGCAGAAACTAAAGGTAATGTTGTTTTGGGATGGCAATGGTAGATATTTTTGAGTGATAGTTTATCAATTTAACAGACAGCAATGCAACAAATATTCCACTAGATACAGAAAATTATCAGTTCAGTTCTTTATTTCTATTTATAGTAAAACAAACCCTAATTATCTGTGTTCAGACTTTCTTTGTTGTACTATATCTTGTATTTGTTTGTTACACAGAATGTTATATAAATAATTTGAAACTAAATAAATTTTTTTTGTCTATAATATGGAAAGTGTGCGATGTATTAAGAAGCATAAAATGTTTTCTAGTAAAAATTGTAATTGATTTTATGTATCTTTGTTCCAGATGAACAAATGACTTACCGATATATGGATGACCTCTATCTCATGTTAGCACATTCATTTTCATCAGAACATACTCATATGTCACTGTCAAACTCTATAGATTTATTTACATACTGTCAAAGGTTTTCCTAGTTTGTTTTGCATCGTCTTTCTTTGCTTCATTCTCTGTTGAGTTTCCCACAGAGTAAAATAGGAGTTAAGTAATATATTAAAATATATTTGTAAGCTGTCCAAACACTATTTGTCTTGAATATGCTGACCCTTATTGAGAAAAGAATTTCTCCAATTGCCCATCATAGTGTACTAGCAAGAATCTGGAATTGGAAACTGCTGGCCTTTGCTACGTAGTTTTCAGTGCGTACTAGCTGGTAGTGTCACTACAGCCAGACTCCAAGGAAGTTCTTCAATTTCAGTTATTTTTGTTTTGTTTAAACATAAAATAAGACATGAAAAGCTGTAAATTTTAATTGAAACAATAAAATGGAAATGGAATTTCTGACAGAAGTATTTTGCTAATTTGAAGTTGATTGATCTAGTTAGCTAACTGTCCTGGGCCCTGTATTGGTTTTGCTCACTAGGAGATTGATGGAGAATTGGAGAAGAAGAAGGAAGATCTGAATGCGGTGCACAGGCAGGCTGAACGCCTGTCTAAGGATGGGGCTGCAAAAGCAGTGGAGCCAACCCTGATACAGCTCAGCAAGCGCTGGCGAGATTTTGAGAGCAAATTTGCTCAGTTTCGAAGACTCAACTATGCACAAATTGTGAGTTGTTTCGGGCAAACCCATATGTTTGCAACTGCTACTACTAACAGCATCCTACTAACAATGAGAGCTTCAGGGTCAGTGTCAACTCTTCAGATATTAATAAGAAAAACCCTATTGTCTGCAAGTGGGGGAATCTTTATATTCTAATACAATAGTTCTCTGCCTTGGTCTTAAAATTGCCCTTACATTAAATCAGTCAATTACAAAAAACTCAGCAATGAAAACTTCATGTTTATTTTTGTTGCCTCATTATTTTTCCATAACATTTTCCGGTTTAAAACTGTCAGTTTGCCATACCTCTATTTTGTTCAGTGAACGTGTAAAACAGAAAAAATGTCTTTCTCAAACTACCCATCCCATGCCAATTTTAATTGGTTTTTTATTTGTCCATAACATCTTACAGTCACCTTAGGAAGAGATTAAAATAATTCTTATGACACCATATATACATGGCCTCTTCTTCAAATGCTTTAATTCTCAAAGGAATTTTTGCAAGAAAGTGTACTTTTAAGTTTGACAGAATGGAAACATAATTTTACGAACCAACTTCGTGTTTTCTGATTTTGAGTTGTTTAGTTGTATATAAAATATAATTATTCTTACTGGTTTATATATGCTGCAATAAGTGGATAAATAAAAGGGAAATAAAGTGTCACTATTCCAGGTTTATGATCAAAATATGTATTTTCGAAGGTTACCAGAGATTGCTTTTGCACGTGCATGGCATTTTTTCCTTGCCATTCCTACTACTCTGCTCATTGCCTTCTGGGCTTTTGATTTTATCTGAAGAAAGATAAGATTTGCTCTCAAGGAAGTTGTTGCATTATGTGCTTTTCTGTAATTATAAAAGTGCTAGTGGTAAAAGGGTGTTTCAACAAAATATAATCTGATATATTTATTTCGAAATGCACCTAGATTGCAGAGGGGACATACTGATAGGATAATTAAAATTTAAATACCTGAAGTGTTATTTCTAATTGATATATGGTCAACTATGTTTTAAAAAAGAAAAAGTTCCAAAAATCAGCAATAGTGTATCACCTTTTAGTCAATACAGTCCTCTATTTAATGTACTGAGTGTATTGCATGTTTTTAATTTTTCTACTATTAAGTTACATAATGTATATATAAAAATAATAATTGGGATAGCTATGCAGTTAATGGAGACAATCAGAGAAACATTAACTTTGATTTGTATGTTATTAAATCTTGTTCCATCTGATTACTCTTCCCAGATTACTGTGGTTTATATTAAACTTGATGGATGTAATCAGTTGCAAATCGTTTATATTGGCATGGAGCTAGAGCAGGCTTCACTTTGTCTTGTAAATGAGTCTTTTTTTTATAACGAATATATTTGTTCCTTTGATAAGCAAGTAAGAAATAGGAACGTGCATGCAATTTATATAAAAACATTCTGCTGTCAATGTGCTTTTTATGTCACCCACCACCTACCATGACAGATGATGCATATATCCATTATAAAATTTTACTAGCAAATCAATAAAACTACCTATTAGTATATTTTTCTTTAAAATATGTAAGGTAGATACATCAGCACATGTGCTTTTGAATTGATCAAAGGAATAGGGTCACCGACTTCTTAAAGCCATGTAACCATTACATCCATTTTTATTGTTAAAATATATTATTTATGTAATATATTTCTATCCTTGTAATGGTCAAATTTTTAAATATTCTCAAATATTTCATGCAAGAAGGCTACTTGTTAGTATTTATCTGGGGTATGAGGTCATTATTCGATGAAATTTACATGTGTACAGGATAATTACTGTATCCTTCTCATTTCTCATTAAAAATATCTTGCTGTGTTGACAATGACCAAGGTGATATTCATATGAAATATTTTAGAAGTTTTACAGAAGCTACTGAAACTGGTGACAGGCGGTATACTTCATGGCTCAAATCAGAGTGAGAAGTACATCTGCCTTGTTACTGTTTTGGTTTTGCTGAATCAGTGAAAGAAAGTGAATCTCTCGAGTACTTTTTTTTTTCTTTTTTAATACAGCCTAAGTACCTACCTCACAGGGATGTTGTGAGGATTAATTAATTGTTTGTGCAAGACTTCAAAATACAAAAGAAAAATGAAAATTCAAGCTATTTAATTGAATATATTGCATATACCAGCAATAATAACTTTCACGGAGATTTTGTGTTGACCAGCAACTGAATAAAACCATATAATAAAAATACAAAAATGAATTTATTTTTAAAGCAAAAGAAATAGAAAACTGCTGCATTTTTTATTTATAATCGATGATGTATTCAGTAACAGACTTTAAAAATTGAAAGTTGTTATTATAAATCAATGAGGATTTAGTTGTACTGTATATCTTGCAATTCATTATGGTTCATTGAATAAACATAGCAAGACTACATTGAAGAAGATCTTTAATTCTGTGGCTTAATGACAGATTTGCATTTCTTACTTTTGTTTGACCTGATATATTTCTGATATCAGAGCGTGAAATCAGAATGATCACGCTCCCCTGGATTTTACTTTTCCCCAATATTTGTTGGGAGGACCTGTCAGAAGGATATTGGAACCATAACCATACAAGAATTGATTCCGCCTAGCATGGTAGCACTGTGAGAGAGTTGGGGTTGTTCAACCTGGAGAAGAGAAGGCTCTGGGGAGACCTTATTCTGACCTTTCAGTACTTAAAGGGGGCCTACAGGAAGGACAAACTTTTTAGCAGGGTCTGTTGCAATAAGACAAGGGATAATGGTTTTAAAATAAGAGGGTAGACTTAGACTGTATAGAAGGAAAAATATTTTACAATGAGGGCAGTAAGGCACTGGAACAGGTTGCCCAGAGAGGTGGTAAATGTCCCATCCCTGGAAGCATTCAAGGTCAGGTTGGATGGGGCTCTGAGCAACCTGATCTAGTGGAGGGTGCCCCTGCTTATTGCAGGGGGGTTGGACTAGGTGACCTTTAAAGGTCCCTTCCAACCCAAGCTATTTGATGATTCTATAGTAGATTCTCATAAAATTCTGATTGTCTGACAAATATGTAGCAGTAAATATCCAACAGCTAATTGACAAATATACATGAGTGTATATATACATAAAAAGGAACTTTCTGTCACCACTTTTGATAATAAGGTATGACGTAGTTACATTACCTCAAACACTATATGTTGTGTTTACTGCCAATTTTGAAACATTAGTCAATTTGGTATAGTGGTCACCTCTTTATGTGAAAATTGTCAGAGAGTAATGTGTCATATTCTATAGGGAAGAAGGTGAGTTTATTGCAAGAACACATTAAATATGGTATACAAGTAAATAAATACAACGGCACAAAACCTAAAATGACACTCAGTGGGAAAAAGTTTTTTGAGTTTCTGTATCTTATACATGTCTTCTCCCACCTGGTATCTTTATTCATATGTGGCAAAATAAACAGTGCTCAGAAAATTCAGTTTTTCAGTTGAGCAGATTTCTGATTCCTGTATTACGAAAAGTTTAGCATTCTACTTCATTTCTGCTAAAAATTTCTATTTGAAATTAGTCAGTAGTAACTTCAGTTGTGGAATCTGAATAACTTATTAAAGAGTGGAATATTTTACCATCATGTTTTAAAATTATGATTAACCACTAAATCCCACTGAAATTCATAGACGCTTAAGATACTCTTCAAAAACAAGTTATTAATGTTTAATCCTAGAGCAGTATGCAATTTTTGCATATTAAAATTACATGTTTGTTTTTTAAAAAAATCATTTCAATAAAAATTATAACATTAGAGAGGTCAAAGGTCATTAATTTCTAGACAATCTCTGCAGAATCTAAAATCGTTAAGCCTTGGCAGTCACACAGTTTTCAGAAAAGTTATCAATCCCCTTTGCTACAGTTTAAACCTAAATATTCCAGTTACTATGTTTCTGCAACAGTTTATGTCACTGTTCCAGGATGATGAAAATAGTTGTCTGTTACAGAGAAAAAGCTAGATTCAGATAGTTTAATTCAAATGAGGACCAAAATCAGTTACTGATCTATTGATTATATTTCATTAAAATAGCTTTAGTTAATGCTTGTTTTATAGAAGTTTTTCATAAATATTAAGCCAGAGTATTTTTAGGACAAGAGAAATATTGTTCTTGCAATGGATTAACAGCTGTCAAAATTATGTACCTATTGATGTATATACAAGCAAAAAAAATAGGCTTACCTAAGTCATTTCAGTAATTTCCTTACTGNGCAGAAACTGTCTTTTTCATACCAATTAGACTATGCATTGAATAGGAATGAATAAGGAAAATAGCTGTACAAAGCCTGTTTATTTTTATAAGGTAAGTGATTTAGTCTGAGCAGATCAA
>RSEF01000001.1:140120464-140146257 GCA_003993805.1 Himantopus leucocephalus
TACCATTTGCATCTTGCTCAGATCACTATTACTTTTTATCTATTGAATCTAGACATGCACATATATATATATATATAGATGCACACAGCTAACTCATTTATGATTTATCTTTATACACAGAAGTTCATTAAGTCCATTTAGTTCATGACTGCAGAATTTCATCTATCATAGAAGACTCTCAGGGGAGGAAAAAGGGTATGAAATTCGTTGTGGTTCATGCCCACGGGTAGCACATGCTAAACACTTTCTAAGGATATCTGGTATCAACTTTCCTACATTCTCTCACAACATTTAATTTTTAGTAGATTTCAGATTAATTAGAAGAGCATTAACCTTGTCTATAATGTATGCCCTGGAAGATAATTTTTAAATAAGACACAAAAAAGACAAAAATTAGCTATCTGAAATTATTATGAGGGATCCATTAGAATTTTAACTCACCATCAAGAAACAGTTTCAATAACATTCAAGGTCTACAATATCTGTAAAATTAAAGTATTTTTCTTTTAAATTAGATTTTTTAAATATTTTTTCTATGTTTTCTGTCTTATGCTTTTTTATTTTTTTTTACATTCTCCATGAGTGATTTGCAATTCCTATAGAAATACTTCAAATTAATGTATTGTTGGTCTATTCTGGAAAAGTTTGTTGTACTTCATTGATTCAATGACTTCTGGCACTGTTAGAAAGGAATACTTTCAGGGAGTCCGTGTTGTTCACAGAAACAAGACTGAAGCATAAATATCCTGAGAAGACAATATCCTCACAAGAGAAACAGGGTCTTCCACAAGCAGTAAGTTGATAAGATAAGTAGTTATATAAGACAATAATTTAAAAACCTATTTTCTATTGTCTATTGAATAATATTGGGGTTTTTTCCAAATATTATATGTGTTCTCATTGAAGATATACAGGGACGTGGTGTTACTTTGACTTCCTAAATAGTTATGAGTAATATAAAAAAAGAGTCTCTAAGGCTGCTGTAAAGAAGGGACAGTATTGTTAAATTCTGATACAAGGACAGAAAAAAAATGGCATCTGAATTGTTATTCTTACTGGCACTGTAATATAACTCTACCTTGCAAAATTCAGACTGTATTATCTTAATGTAACTATTCGAATAGACAACATCATAGAAATTTAGTATCATGAGAGCAAAGGTTGATGATATAAATGAAATCATAAATTACTCCTTAGCTCACAAAAGAAAAATCATGCCACTGCTGCTGTTTCCTGGAGTTTGCTGTGCGCTCAGAAAACTAAAACCAAAGAAACAAATTTCACTTGGTATAAGATGGAGTGATCCCCATATATCTGTTGGAAACACAACTAATTACCATGTTGTAAAATTAATTTGTACGGAAAAGAAACTCACTCCTATTAAGAACCATGCTAGGTCTAGGCTTTACTTAAAATATTGAAGTCAGTTGAAGACTAGTGTTTCAATGAGTTTGTGAATTTGCACAATAAAAATTTGCATTCATCCTAGGTTTCTAACACAACTGAAAGACTACACTAGGACGATCACAGCATTTTTGCTTACACTTTTTCAGTGAAATATTGCCTGTTATCTTACAGTAAGTACAGTATGAACACATTCAAATACAGGAAACATGCTAAAGTGACAATGTAAAACAAGGTTTTCAAATACTGTAAAATAACTGGACTCATAAAGCTATTTGAGTATTTATTATCACAATGCATTTCTGTCAAACTAGCACGTGCTCTGCTGTAAAACAAACTGAAAATATATTTTGATTTCTAATTAAAAGGAACTCACTATAAAGTTACTTACAAAGTATCTAGATATGAATCAGGACTTCCAGGAAATCTATTTCACACAAAAGAATTCAACATGAATGTGTTTGACTTCTATGAGATTTAGAGTAAGATCTCAGCTAGTAACTACAGGGGCAAGGAAAGTTGTTTTGTACTGCCATCTATCACGGTGATAGCTGACTTTGCATTTACTTAAATAATAATTTCCATGTTATTACAACCTTTTGATTTCCTAAACCCAATATTCAGAAATGAACATAGTATAGTATATTTGTTTCTGTAACCGTTCAAACACGGAATACTCACATTCACTTAAATACGCTCCCTTGAAAGCAAGACAGAGCTCCAATAATAATTCCAAAACTGTCCTAAAACATCATCATCAATAGCATATCTCATAAACGCAGCTTCATCCACGTCTCAAGGCCAGACTTACACAGATTCTTTCACCTCTTAGAGACACAAACTGCTAGAAGCAAAATGCTAAAGGCCATATTGTCTTCCTTCCTCTCCTCCCTATCAGTCACGCGCAGTCCAAATGCACCTCACAAAACTGCAGAAGTGACAGGGATCATCTCAGAGTTCAAACGAAAACACTGAAGCAGTGACACAGTAAGATGGGCACCACAAACAAAAGATTTAAAAGAAAGGTGTGCGATTCCGGACAGTAGTCAAGCTTATCATTACCTTGAATTGCTGTTCATCATACTATAAAAGAGGATGACTCCCCCAGGCAAACACCAGCTGAAGCGCAATCATACTTTACACTTCTCTAGTGCCTTTATCTGATGACCTCAAAATACTTGACAAACATTAATTCATTTCACCTCAGAACACTTTCTGCTGCTGGCTAAATATCATTATAGCTTAAATAAGGGACAATTGAGTGGCTTTCAGCTAACAGTAAATCGCTCTCCTTGCTATGCATCAGTGGTCAAAAATGCATATGGGGAGATTCTAAAGGTTTCTCAGAGCTTGGTCTACTGTACCAGTATGAGTTTGGGCAAAGCCAGACTCTGGGAAAAGCGCAACACCAAATATCCCCAATTTTTATTATCTGTGTGAGCAGCTTGGCTCTAGTACCTGCTTCTAACAGCCTTCATTTTTTTATGTGGCATCACAAGAAACAGAAGAATCTTTCTTACCACTCCAGGGCCAGGCTTACTATTTTTTAAAAAAAGTACTGTGCATGGGAGAATCTGGAAACTTTACCAGATTATAAATCTGTCTCAGTTTCTTATGCTTCAGATGCAGAGATGACATGAAGATTACTGAATTATATTTTTTACTATGATTCTCCCCGATTATTATTGTTATTGTAAACTTTCTCTCTCTCTCTCTCCCTCCAGCAACATAAAATCAAAGCTAGTGACTGGCTGGCAGTGGAAATAATATGTCTGTAGAAATCTGGAAACTTACAGCTGTTGACCAATATTTCTAAACAAAGAAAACACAAAAGCTACCAAGGCTTGGATTGTAGGACAAAGCTATTAAAAAAAAAGGTTTGGCTACATTTTTCATCATAATACAATTCTCAGATTACAAATACCACTAATAATATACAAGTAGAAAAATAATAACAAGTATTATATGATGTTGTAGGAGATCACAGTTTTATTTATTATCATTTTGATGCCTTTCTATACTTCTCTTGATTATCCTGCCTTGCTGTATAACGTCTAATATACAGACTTATAAAGATGACACTGGATTTAGAGCTGCTAACAATTCTAGCTGTGCTCCTTAGACATAAAGTGAGAAGTGCTCCTTGAACTAGTAAATCCTCTGCAATTAAAGGGGATTTTATTCTGATGCAGCCATCAGAGATTCAGATTTTTAAATCAATAGTACATGTACAAAAGTGTAAATGCCTAATACTATCTTAGGGTAAAGGTGTGTCATTTATATTGACATAGGAATATGTATGCAATACCATGCCAGGTTTTGGTCTAATGCAAGTGACAGTTGGTCAAAATATTTTCAATTTTACAAAAATGCTCATAAATTAAATTACAATTTCCTATAAACATTCTATGCTTAGTTACAAGAAAGTATCATTGGTGACTTTAAAAGATATTTCCACAAGCAAAAGACTGGGAAATAACCACCAACAGCAAGCCAAATATTAATGGATGCCATCAGAAATAACAGTTTTTAAAAGTTACTTACGCCTGTCGGTCCCTGTACATCTTGTTCACTTTCTCCCATTGGAAATTAAGCTGAGTCAGCTTTTCTTGTATATTTGCCGCTTCCCTTGGTGTAGCACTTTGCAAAGCCGGTGTCTTCTTGCTGTGAACAATGTCTATATGACCCAGCAGTCTCCCCAGGCTATCTTTAATGCTCTGTAATATAAAGATTTTAGAAAATAAAAACAAAATATTGTTTTTATAAATAAAAAAATGTTCATAAGCAAAAGAAAAAGGAGGAAAATTATAATTAAACAGAATAGAATAGACCATTTCAGTTGGAAAGGACCTACAAGGATCACCTAGTCCAACTGCAAAGCACTGTTGACTTCTGTCACTCATTAATTACTCTACACCAAGGTTACATCTGTTTTAACCCTCTTTCTTCTTAAAAAAGCAGAAAAAAGTCCCATTTTACAGACTTCTGTTTAAGCGTTCTTTAATTATTTTCCTGTTTATGCTTTTCTTTTATAGTTGTTTCAGCAGATATGAAAAAAATATCAAAGTAACATCACGAAAAAAAGTTCGTCAGGTATCACTGGTTTTGCCTTTTGCAGGATATTCACAACCCAACATTTACGATTCTTCAAGTAGTCAGTTAATTGTTGTTTCAGAGAAAGACAAAATACTTTACAGTACACCGACCTAACTGCACAATGCCATGTGCTAGAAGACCAAAAGGAAGAAAAACTGAATTTACTCTAGACTTTTACACCTTTAAAATGTGTGAAACCATTTAAAACTCCATATGTTGTCAATGACCATTAATTATCCATTTATCAACCCATTCAGTTCCATGACTGAATTATACAGGTTTTCTTTTTGCTCTATAAAGCAAGACATAAATATGCTGTTTTTTTCTATTGTGCGAACTAGGTGGTGTTCAACCTCTCGCTTTCTATTGAATCTTTTAGAATCACTTGAATGACTGAATTTGTTAGAAAACCCAATGCTGAGGAAAGATGATATCATAACCTGTGCACTGACTTTAAGGATATAAGCATTGAATGTAACAAAAAGTAATTAGCAGAGACTTCTTCCTTGTGAGTCAAGACCAACGTAATGAAATCCTCAAGCAGAGCACTTCCTGTCACATTTCAACCTACTATCCAAACAGGCGTAATTTGGTACTTCTGTAATTTCCATGTTCTTTACCAGAAAGACAACATAAATATTTCATTGAATCAACCCAAACCCATGAGTTACATAGCTTACCTTTCAGCTCCACATTATGAGTATCAAAAACAGAGAAATAAATGCAGGTTTTGAAGGAAAAACATGTTTTTTATGCAACTAATTTATACAGCTGTCATTCCTTTATAGTCTTGGTAACATACATCATATGTAGCATTACCAGAGAGGAAACACAAGCAAAATGAATATTTCTGAAATGCACTTAATCATTAATTCTTTACATTTTAATTTCATTTCTTGTAGGTGGCCTCTTCCAGACTCAATGCAACAAGGCATGTGATACTTGTGCTGTTCTGGGGATTTTATTTTTCTCTCTATGGTATTTGTGTTTGGAAGGAAAACGCTCTCTCTTCCAGGCTAGTCAAGACATCAACATAAAGCCAGAACATCTCACAATTGCTGATTTCCTTCAGCCAAACAAAAATCCTTTCCTCAATGAAACAAGGTCCGTTCTTTTGAAAGGTGTGGCCATGGTTCCTTACGATGGTGAAGTTCGCACTATACCTCTTGCTGCCTGAGTAAAATGCAGCCAGGCATGAGAGAATTAAAATGTTTTGGATTGATGACTGCATCAATTTGATTTTAGTCTAAAGTTATACTTTCTTTCCCTAAAGATTTTAAAGTTATGATTTTCTCCTTTTCTCTAACGAAAGGTTAACAACTGCGATTTTGTGCATTCGAAACAATAGTTTGTATGATGCAAAGCTCACAAAATTTTGTACCAAACTAGACAAAGGATCCAATATACCACTGAGCCACTAAAAGCCTCAGATAATTCTTGAGATAGGTTTATTAAAATAGCAGTGTAAAAATAAATGTCTCCCTAGTCTATTCAGTGTCATAATATTTAGCCATTTCTTACCATTCCTGCTTTTTAATGAACTCTTAATACAGGCATGCACATGTCTCACTGAAACGGCTGCAGAGAGAAAGGAATACTCTCCAGATAAAAATCTACAGCCCTATTACCATAGAATCATAGAATAGTTTGGGTTGGAAGGGGCCTTTGTAGGTCATCTAGCCCAGTCCCCCTGCAATAAGCAGGGACATCTTCAACTACATCAGGTTGCTCAGAGACCCATCCAACCTGACCTTGAATGTTTCCAGGGATGGGTTGGAAGAGACCTTCAAAGACCATCTAGTCCAACCCCCTGCCATAGGCAAAGACATCCTTCACCAGATCAGGTTGCTCAAAGTCCCATCCAGGGTGACCTTGAAGACTTCCAATGATGGGGCATCCACAACTTCTGCAGGCAACTTTTCTCCAACCTTTTCTTCAAACTCTCTAAATTTCCAATACCGCTACCTATATCTCTTCTACTGTGTTTCTGTCCCTTATTTCTTCTGAAATACATAGGCCTCAGAATGAATACTGAGAACTTGTAGCTGAGAACTTATCAGACCAACTGACCACAGACTCTTAGTCTCATTTAACACAAAGACATTCTTCAGTTGCTGCACACAACTCTGCAGCAACTTTCTTTCAGAGGTAAGGGAGAATGCTGATTTGACAGAGTTATGAGAAGTACAAATTGCTAGTTTGTGTCTGAGAAGCTCTTTCACAGTACCAGCACTTTTGAGGCAGGGATCAAAGGATGTTGTGTTATTTTGCAGTAAGCAGAAAAAAAATGACTGATAGAAAGACAAACAAAAAAAGAAAATTAAAATTGCCCTCTAACACTCTGTCACAGTCTGGTTAAACCCTGTAGCTACAATCTGATGGTTCTATTTTACCATGCATAAAAAAAATCAGATTTGCCTTTCTTCTCTTTGTGAAGAGCAGGTATCAAATTTGAAGTAATACAGGAGAGATTTTGGAGGTTATAAGGTACCAGAAATAGAAGAAAAAAGACCATTAGCATGAGTGGACTCTTCCTTGATCTGTTGCCATTCTTGTCATGGCAAATGAGTGACAAAAAGTCCCTCAGCCATTCTCTCATATGGATTCAGACAGACATGGGAATTCAGCACTGAACATCTGTGTTTTAATTCCCCATGGGCGGTTAGGAATAAGAATGCTGTAGTGATTTAGGTGCAACAGAATTCCGGTCTACACACATGCTATACAATAGAGTTATTAAAGAAAGTAAAAGCTGTACTAAGCATTGACAAGCACAATATTCCATCACATTGTTTTGCTTTCTCTGTATCTCCACTAAAAATTATGTCTCAGATATATAGCTTGTGTTTGGTAATACAAATGAAAAGTAGAATTGCCTTTCATTAGTTTCAGCCAGAGACAGAAACACAGCTAGCCAATTCAATTTTTTTTGGGGAAAAAAAAGTATGATAAAACACGTTTTCATCTATTTTAACTGCAACTAGATAAAAAATGGTAACTTGGCTTGTTCAGTGCCCTTCTGCTCACCTAGTTTGAACAACAAGCATCTCATTTATATGCCAACATATGACAAAAAGGATGAAATAAAGGTCCAATCCTGCAAACTCAGTGCAGGAGTGCTCATTGGAATAATCTCAACTGAAGCTGAGAGTCCAGAGAACATTATTGTGATAAGATCTTTTATAGCTGGAAAAAAATATTCCCTTTTGTAATAGTTTGTTGCTTTTCTTTGCCATATTTTAAAGGTAGCAAGATTTCAAATAATACATTTTAAAAAGACATTTCTGATCTTATATCATAAAAGGAAGCTATTTGAAGAGTCTAGTAATCACAAATTATAACAATTTAAATGTAGTTTAAAGGGTAGCTTTACTTATGAAAACTTCACACTAAGATTTTACTTTTCATCTAGGGTTTACTAGTACTACTGAATAGAAGGTCAGGGGGTATATTCCTTTCTAATAGGTCTTAGTCAGAAATAATGATACCTGAACTTTACATCCTGAATATAATACTCATTTACTAAAACAGTAAAAATCACAGCCACAGTTCACTTTGTTAAATTTTTGGTGTTTTGTGCTCAATTTTTTGATGGAATTAACTTTTTAAATATTCTACACATTTTAATTAATATATGTATTAATTATTTTAATTGTAAATATTCTACAATTCTTGAGCAAAGTCAATCATAAAATGAATAGTACTATGCTTAGCAAGTAGAGTGGAAGAAAACATGATTTAAGCCAGATGCACAAAGTCAATCAAATTGTAAAGAAGAGAGAGTGGTTTGAGGAATCTGCTACCTCACATTTTTACTCATTATTCCAACACATGATCTTCAGGAAAATTTTCCAACTCTAAATCTGTTAACTTACATGTTATTTGCTCAAAGTAAACAATGTAAGAAACAGAAATTGACTTTGAATTTGCATAACTATATTATTCAGTAAAGCACATTGTAGAATTATGTAAGATAAATGGTATTTTAAATCTGAAAATTATTATGACATGGTCAGAAAGGCTAGAAAATGTTGATTTTAACCTTTAATGTGCTAAGGATGATATGGAAACGACTTCAACATGTACTGCTCAAGCAAAGTAGGAAAGAAGCCATCAATTTTATGATTTACTATTAAGTATCTAGAAATATTATTTCTCTGTCATAGTATCTAGAAATACTATTTCTCTGTCATAGGAATTTAAGTCATGGACCAAGAAATCTATTTCAAGTTATACACCTTAGTGTTTATGTATGTCATCCAGCTAACTAAAAAATGATGTTCTAAATATATATTTGAAAAAGACACAAAAGCTTAGAATTACACATATTCGGAATGTGGAAAAGACAAAACCTCAAAATTTTTGCATGTCATTTCCCTGTACTTACCACTCAGAAACCATTCCCTGGAGCAATCACAAGGAAAAAAGCCTGAGCCCTATAATCCCAAGTGGAGCATGCCAAGGTTCTGAGACTATCTTGTGTGTGTATAATTTGGACACTACTAGGAGGTGCAGGAGAACTGAGTAAGCTGCAGGGAAAAAATCTTTATTAGCCCTTATGAAAACAATTATCTGGCAGAAGGGGTGTCAAAATTAGTCATTAATGGCAAAAAGCGTAACTCTGGTACAAAAACTACACTGTGTCAAATCTCACCCCCTGGGAAATGACAGTTAAAAAGAAGTGTCTCTCTTGATGGTTTTTGCTTAAACTTGGAAAACATTTGGGGTTTTTTCACTATCCATGTTTCCTAGAATGGAATAAACAGTTTCTTGAAATCTATACAAATGAAACAAAAGAAATGTAAGACAAACATTCAGCAAAGAAAATTTCAGCCCTGTTGATTCAAATATACCATAGTTTTAAATGTTTCAGTCTTCATATATGGAATATCACGCAGCTTCACTAGCAATTCAGAATGAAAAACAAATACCAAATAATCCAAACTCTTATTCCCTACATAAACAATGAGCCATTCTTAATGTAAACAAATATCCACTTGTGTCAGTGTTAAAAAAAATTTTGATGTATGACCTCCTTTGTCATGACACCAATTATTTTTGCCTCTCCGAAAATCTCATATATCTCTTCTCATGTAGGTCTTGTTTATATAGTTCTGACCTTTATTTTGCCCTTCTCTGAATATTTTCTAATTATTTTACATACTTTTAAAATATTTTTTTTAAATTAAATATAATATACACGACAATGCTGTACTACTTACTGAGAAAGTGTTCTATTCTGAATATCATATTTTATCTCTTACTACAGAACAACAGCTGCTTTCTGGATCAAAATGAACGCTGAGAAAATATTTTGAAGGTATAATTCACAGAATCACAGAATGGTCAGGGTTGGAAGGGACCTCTGGAGATCATCTAGTCCAACCTCCCTGCCAGAGCAGGGTCACCTACAGCAGGTTGCACAAGATGGCATCCAGGTGGGTTTTGAATGTCTCCAGTGACACAATGAACTTAATTATCCAAGACTCTTCAGTGTCAGGTATAATTGAACTTACTGCTTTCACTATGTAAAAACACTTTATATTTTCACTTTATATTTTACCTGTCTTCCACTATTTTCCTATCATTGCTTTGCTCTATGGTTTAGCACTGCTGAAATTTTTTAGGATGTTCATTCCTTTTTCCTGGTTTTAGTCAACCTAAATTGTCATTTTCAATTTGCTCCAATTTAATTCACACTCTACCCAAACATTTAAAAACTGCATCAAACAATACTAGTTTTCATGGAGGTTTTATGTGTTACCCCACTAGTAACCTTCTTGCATGTATAAAATTTGGTATACAATAAAGTTGCTGTAGAGATGTGGGTAGCTACTAGTCAAAGCTTTTAGTCTTAGAAAGCTACCATTAATTGGACAGACTTCATGGACAATTTGAACTAAATTGAAGCACTTCTCAGTCCGTGAGCAGGGAAGCCTTTTGTCTCTCTTTCCTTTCTCTAAATTCTGTATTCTAATATGTTGACCTGACTTCTAACTCTGCAACACCTCATTTTTCTTAGTAAAGAAACTTTTAAAATATCCATGTAAACTATACTTACCAATTCCTCTTTATTCAGCATTTATGAATTCTTCTGATTCTACTAATGGATTTTATTTTTTTTTTAAACACCTCATTCACACAATCTCATGTCTAGGTAATATGTTCTACAATTCTGTTGTAATGAATTTGATTTTAAATCAGTATTTTAAAACCATGGGTATAACAGAGTGTGCTGGTATATTATTAGCAGTACTAATATGAAGTGACATAGAGATAATGATAATTATCCAAATAATTTTCTTCTCCAAATTACTTGAGAAATATTTTAAAAACAACAAGCACTTAAGACAAAATCTGAATGCTCCTAAGTGACAAAATGTGGTTGTCATTTTATAACCAATTAGTGTTATTATACCGTATTTACTATTTTGTAAAACGTAAGAATCAAAATCCTTATGAAAATGTGACAGCAATGCTCTGAAATAACTGCATACAAAAAATCCAAACAAGACAAATGAGAAAAAATACTCTGGGTTCCTAAAGCTCTAGGGCTGCAAATACTATAACATGTTATTCTTTGCCAAAAAAAAGATAAAGGAACATTCCATAAAACCCCTTATGGGTAGTAATTTGAATACATAGGTCCTGAGAAATGTGACCTACATTTAGCAGACTATAGGAGATACTTATAAATAAAAAGAAAATGGCAGATGTCTTCTCTCTGGGATGATTCCCAATAAGGAACATATTTCCTCCCTTTTCAACAATCTATCATCTAGTATGAAAGCTGGCTGGGTCTGTGTCACTACTCAACAAACCTCATTTGACTTTCCCAGCATAATGTCTCACACTCAGCATCCCTTACTCAAGTCTACCTGAATCTTGGTTTTATACACTCGGGCCATGGATAATTAAGGTATTCAATTATATTAATCTAAATATAAGAAATATCAAGGGGTAAAAACATAAAATGCCTCCAAATCTTCCAAGATTATATGTCTTGAACATAAAGGAGTCAGCACCTTCACAAAACCTCATCCATGACTAAAATTTTGCATCTTTAAATAAACAGAGAAAATGTAATGGAAATGTTGCAAGCTGCCAGGACACCCTTAAGCACTCAAGTTAAATAGCCTTCTTTTCAGAAGGTCTGAATATCAGCTCATCGTGACCACCCAAGAAGGCACTTACTGCGTTTGACTTAAGTAATCAAATGAAGACTAATATATGTGCCTATGAATATTGAAATTGTATGCTTTTTTAAATCAAGTAGGTAAATTTTGTAAATATTAAAACCAGATTAAATACATGTATGCACTTTAGAATTGATGAGTGGCATATCTCAAAATGTTTAAAATTAGTGGTCTATGAACAGGCATATAATTTCTTATTTATATGTCAGTTTTTTGCTTTTGTTCAGAGCACAGCTGCTCCAGACAAAGAAAGATAGTACAGCTGACCTTCTATAAATGAAATCCACGACTGGATGGCATAAGAGAGTCCAAGGAAAGAAAAAAAGAGATCAGGTATGTATGTGTATGCACAAAACCATGTATCTCAGACACATCCCCCATCTATCTCACATCAAAGAGAAAAGCTTCAAGCAGTTAGTTATCAACCAAAGCCTTGGGAGATTCTGTAACATGGTTAACAGAAGTGCACAAAGCTTTAATTTTTAAGAAAAAAGGATAACAGAAAATCATTAGCAGCTGAAGTGACAGTAGCCTTTGGGGAATGATCCATCTTATTGCTCTTGAACAGAGAAATCTGAGTGTTAGAGACTTGAACATCAGTTCATTTTCACTACCTGGAATTTGTCTTCATCTGCCAGAGAAAGACCACTTTCTGTAAAAATTCAGTTCCTTGGCTATTTTTGTTCAAATAAGCCACCAAGCACTGCGTTACTGACAGATCTATTTGGACAGTGCGTTTGATTCCACCCAGTTCTAAGTTACAGTTAATTGCATTTTACTGAGCTGCAGCAGAAAACCACTCTGAATATCAAGTTAAGTGATGTTTCTTGATAAGAATCACTTAATACAGGCCAAACATGTATTCCAATGTGCAAAATTAAAAATATACTTTTGGCAATCCAAACAATAGTAGAATTATGCTTTATAATTATATGTATAGCAGATTTGTTACAATATTTCATGCTTTTTGTACTGACAACAAAACTAGCAAGAGCACAGTTGTTAGTAATCATGGATGGCTGGAAAAATTCCGTGAATTGCTTATAATTTTAAAATCTGTATAGAACTATGAGTTACAATATCTGGTATGGGTATTATGGGTTTAATAATCCATTTTGAAAGCCAATTCTGTCTGCCAGAATCACAGATATGTAATGTGTACAGTAAATTTCCTGTATCCTGAAATAACACACAGTAGAAAACTGCAAAAAACATGCCTTATCTGTCACTAGATAAAGAACCATCAAACAAAGGGAAAAAGAAGAGGGGAAAAAAAACTGAGCAGGAAAATGTCTATATTTAAAAAACAACAACAGCAAACAACCCATTTTTTAATGAACTAAATAAAGGTCCTACTGGAAGTACACGAGAAGATGAACTAGAAAAAGAACTCGGTGATTATGCAAGAAGTTACATATCTAAGAAATCTCTTTCTCAAAGAGCCAAATGGTTTTCCATATTAAAACTATTACATCATTGAGAACTATTATAGCTAAATGTATAATCATATTCTACAATACAGTGTTCCTGCTAAAATTAAGAATATTTAAAAAAAATAATAAAAAGAAATGCCTAATATATATAGGTCCTACTGCAGGTTTGCAGCATTAATTATATAAAGCAAGTAGCCTCAAAAAAAAAGTTCGAAATCACAGTTAATATAATTAAGTAATGAACGGGCACGACTATGACAGAGAATGTGAAATTCTACTAAACCTTTTCTCACATATAGCTATAAACACAAATTAGACTTCTTAAATTCCTGGTAGACTGTTTCATTTTGGCACACTCATTTTTGCTATGTGTTAGCGAACAGAAATACATGTTGGTATTAATTCTCTGCTTAATAAATGTATTTATTTCTGCATATATGTCTCCCGCTAAATAATCTGGAGCTTGAACAAGACAAGTAGCTTGCATGAGATAATCACCACACAGGAAAACTTTGGTATCGTATGAGCAATATAACTTCGTTTTCTAAAACCAGATTAAGTTGAATATATGCAAATTTAACTTTCAGGAAGCATTTGGAACATCCATTGCAAATAAGGATAATTAACTAAATTCTGAAGGCATTGTATCCCTACATTTGATCATGTAATGAAATCCATTGTAATTGCAACCAATTCTACATAGGGAAGTCAAAGATTATGAACTCCATCAATATGAATATCAAGAGCAGACAGAAGTACCATAACGTTTGTAGTTATAACAAAATTTGTCCTATTTTAAGAGTATATCATTAAGTCAAATTTACTAATCCTTCATTCTATGAACCATGATTTTCCATACAATCAATTGGAGTTTCATCTTTGACAGAACTGTAATATTTAAATTGTTTGTGAATAAGTACAGTGATGAAGAAAAACTGAGTTACTGTATGTGCTAATATTTAAAAGAGCTTGTAATAGGATAATGGAAACATTGCAGTTGCTGACTTTATGAGATAAAGGGACAAGACTTGGTTTCTCTATCTGACTTTTCCACTTTCTAAAGCTTAAAACGAAGAGAACAACATTCCTATGAGCTGGTTTCAGCAGGTTTACTAAATATGCCCGTAAAATAATTATCATTTACTAACTGTTAGAAGTTATAAGATTTTTGCTGCAAAAACTCATATTTTGCTATTTTACATCCCTTTGATAAGAAGTCAGTGCTAGCATTATCTATGACAATCAATAAAAGCAAGTTTTAATTTGTATTTGATATTTATCCTATTGGATAATGAGCAATCAGGTTTAAGTGTTACTGTACATATTTACTTTGGAGAAAAATGTTCAAAGCAGCTACCGCTGAAAGATTCTTGTAAATAAACTTATTTTTCTCTTTAAGGATCAATTAAAATGGATTCTTTCTGAATGGGAGTGAAAAAAAATCACAAACAGATTTAAAACACAGAGCTATTCATGACAGTTCTGTAATTTGATTCATGCAAATCTGTCAGGGATAAAAATCAACCACAATTTAATTTCAAACCTTTCCCAACCAGCTGCTGAACAATTTATGCACTACTTTTCTATTTTTACTGCAGGATAATGACAATGATGAATGCTTTTCCTTGGAAATAAATATTCATTAAGCAGGCTCAGATCAAAACTATACCCTTCCAAAAGCCCATGAATGTGCAAGATCCATTTGCCTCTTCTAAGAGATTTATTTAGGAGGAAGATGGAACTGTGCCCACAAATGCATCTCATAACAATTTAATAGTTCGGTTAAATTAAATCTATGGCAATGCTTACTTGTAACTTCAGTGTCAATGTTATTAAAGTTGGTGTCAACTCTCATAATACCAAATATATGTGGGTGAACAACAGATTAGTTATGGATATAAATCAGATAAGCCCAAAGGTAAAGTGTTGAAAAGAACTAAAAGGAACTCAACTGCCAGTAAGCCAATCTAGTAACGAACATAAGTTCATAGAAAAAGACCAAGTGGTAGCTCATTAGCCATGATTTACACGGTCTATGACTTTTTTTGAGCAGAAGAGTCATTCTATCAAAAGGGATTGTTTAAAATGAAGAATGACAATAACATTGGCATGTTGTGTGCTTCAATACTCAGAACCACTTTAATCTTCTGGTATTAAATCAGAAGCGGTAAAAGGAAGGGTCTACTGTTATTTCACACAGTCCTATTATCAGTTATATGCTTCCTTTTCTCCAATACTTCACTGCTATGCTTCACTACACATACTATACTGCCTTGCTAGGAAACTGAAAACACCCAAATTTTCAAGAGCTAATAAGAATATCTTGTATGCGTGTGTGTGTATATATATATACAGACACCTAAAATGTATAAGATCTATGCATGTATAAGAATGCAATTTTATAGAAGCTAATAACAGCATATGGATGTGGTTTTGTTACATGTCCTCTGTTGTGGAAAGAGACAAATGGGCTCCTACACAGGACAATTCAGAGCACCTAGCCAGAGCCCCTGCCCTGATTCTCCCTCTAAGCTTCTTTCTTATAGCTGAATGTAGGTAAAGTCCGGCCTCCTTAGGTTAATGTTTCCTTTTGTTGAAACCTTTCCTTCCCCAAAATAATCACAGAAAAATGGAAAGGTGGTCTTCTTTTCATGCTGGATGACAATTTGAAATTACTGTAATTAAATACAGCACTTAAGCGTGATTTTTTACAAGGCTTTCCTCACACAAAAATTATTCTGCAAAAGCTGATAACTCCTTCATCTACTTAGACTTACAACTTTAATCTTATTCTCTTCTTATGTCAATTCTGTGTTGGAAAAATTCCACCAATTTCAAAGGATTTCACTGTTGCAAGTGATGAAGAAACCAGACAGTAATATTTAAAGTCATATCAACAATACCTAATTAGCTTTTTCCTAACTACATTTTCTACGTACTAGGCAATATTTTCTGTTTAGCTAATTAAACTGTAATAATTGCACAGAATACAGCCCCAATCAGAATTCAAGCTTTTTTTGGTCTAGCATGCAATGGAACAGCTAAATTTTACTTGGTTTTGTTGCTGTTTTATAAAAAATATTTTTAAATCAAGATTGGGTGTGGATAGGGTTACTTACTAATTACTTCAAATTACAAACACACAGAGAAAACTTTGACCACAAATTCACAACTTTAAATATATAACTGCCCCTCTCCATCCTTTCTCTCCCATTCAAGGATGTACTTTGCAGATACCCTAGTGCAATGGGTAATTGTAACCCTAATACCTGTTTTCCAAATACAGGTGAAACAGATAAAAATAAATGAGCTCTTCAGTGTTCTTATATTTTGCACTGATGTGCCTTCACATATAAACATCCATATATGCAGACATCACAGAGGGGGGGCTGAGCACTTACAAAACAGACGTCTCTGAGAGTGACTGCAGGCTGCCAATATACAGAAGCCCCAAAATAATGGAAACCAATCATTCTAAGAAAAGCTTTCTATCTTACCTTGAGACACTCTTCTTGTTTGAAGAGATCCTCACAATCCTTAGCCTGCAGAACAGGAGAATTAAGGCGCTCTTCTACTTCAGACAAGGCTTGCAGAAGGTGAAGGATCTCTGCCAGGTATGTAGAAGGCACATGAGTGGTTTCCACAGTCATAGTTTCAGTCACCACAAAAGTTGTATCTTCACGAACTGTTTGCTAGTATAGATATACAACAGAATGTTTCCTTTAGTTTCTTAACACTACGCAAACTTATAACTTAATTCAATTTCCAGTTCACAACCTAAAAACAATTAAATATAATTTCTAAGAACAAATGCAGGAAATATTTGAGTTTTCTGACATAGATCACTCACACTCCACTAGTTTGTTTGAAATGGCAGGTCCTAAAAGTAGTCCATGTAAAAGTGTATAAACTTCTCTTTTTGTACTCGCCAAAGAAATGTAGATAGGAAATGCAAGAGTGCTCTAATATTATGAGGTTACTGAGATTTTAGTGGTAGCCCTTTCATTTTAAACCATCACACCTCTTTAAGAATCTGTCCTCCATTATAGAAATTCCATGCATTCCAGGCCTAAACTACTAAAACGTTTCAAGGTGTTAATTAAAATAATGACCTGTGTAATAGACACAATTTCTTAAATAACACACAACACAAAACAACTAGGTCAACTCACACTTTCAACACTATACTAAAAACTTTCTCTTTAAACTAGAAAGTACAATTCGAAATTTTGTGATTTGAAAGGTCTTTAATGCATTGATATTTCTAAAAGAAATTCCAGCAACACATCTCTTCAGGAAATTAAGATTTTTACATTTTTTAAATCTGGACAAATATGAAATAGACACCCTATTCTGAAAGCAGATACATACACCCAACATAAAGAAATCCCAGAGTGTTTTGGTTCCAAGAAAACAGATAGTTGATCTATGGCATTTGGAAAGATACTGACATATAAAGTGACAAAATAGTGACTGTTTATATAAATACTCTACATTTCTGATTTGATGTGTTTATGGATCATAGATAAAAAGTAATACCAAAAGTGTTCTTTGGAGCAGGGAGAACTGTGACTCTTTCTTTTAACTAAACTCCAAATATATTATCACCTCTACCTCCATTAGAAAAGGCAAAATTTAAAAGATATAAATCATTGTGATTTTGTAAGCATATGTTATTATTTATTTGTTTTCTCACATCACATAGGATTCCTAGTGTGGGACCAAGATCCATTGTGCTTGATGTCTGTCTTCTCAAAAATATAAACTTCACTTATTGAGTCCCTCAAAGAACTTTTACAACCAATTGCCAGTAAACTTTCTTTCAAAAATCATATTATTTAGATGCTTCGGTCCCAACACAGATAATCATGGATTTTGGAGCCATATATGTGAAGGACAATGGATCAATGGTCCTGAAGAAAACAATATCATTGGTTAGCTATTATGTAAAATAAAACAAATATAAACCCTATCTTGCACACACTACCTCAGCAAGATGTCTCATTTTAATTTATCTATTTGCCCTGTCCGTCCTTTCAGAAGATGTTTCTCTCCTCAGTAACTGGGCTGAGTCATCTGCTTCTTCAATTTTCTTTAGAGTCTTAAAATATGCATACATACACCCTAGAAGATGTATGCCTATCCCATATAAAGCCCATAAGGTTATCTGTAGACTTGTGTTATTCTGTTGCATTTAGTTGCTTTGCTCACATTTTTCTCACTAAATGACTTTCTCAGTATATCTGCTAACACTGAAACCTCTCTAATTACTATATCCCTGCTATCATTTTTATTATTTAAAATAAATTGCTTAAAAAAAATGTTTGCCCCATATGTTTCACCAATCATATGCTCTGCAGAAATAACCGTTTACCCCAGTAAACCTAAAGAAGAAGCTGTCCCAGTTGATTATAAAGTGAGAGATTCTCAACAGGCCACTGAGGCGCGCAGCAATATATTTTCATTCCTCAAGACTGTACTGTGACACTTCTACATGTAGCAAAGAACTTTAGACCCACATGAGGAACACTTTAAGTATAATTGTATTTTTCTTTTTGACCAAGAAGACAGAATATTTATATTCACAGTAATGAAAAGAGCACGCTAGGTATGGAAGGTTATTCATTCAAAATGAGGTCACATGAATATGTAAAGTGACGCACAAAATATAAATAGTTTAAATATAGTTTAATACAATAGTTTAATTGTATTAGTTTTTTTCAACTCAAATTTAGGCTAATAACTATGTACGCATGTACACATACATGTATACACATGTACATAAAATAAAATCAGTGCCTTCTTGCTCTAAATAATTCCTGAAACCACAAAAAAAGTCAAGCGGAAATCTCATGTCTGAGCACTTCATGGATATCATGCTTAATTATTTATTGCAGTGCCAAAATTGGGTATCTTTCAATCACTGCTACAAAGAACTCATATAAAAGCACTTTTCAAGGCGAAATTAATTAAAATCTGAAGACAATACTGAACCTTGTATGATATATGTGGTTTAGTAATCCTTCAAAATATGTGTAATATTTAACTCCCATCAATGTTAATGAGATGCATGCAACTGTATATTCATACTGCCCTTTACAGAAAACTTTACATTCATATTTCTCACAGCTGGATGATTACTTGTATAGTTCTGCAGGAAACATGATTCAGGAGATTTCTAGTTCAAGCAAACCATTAATGTTTATGTTGTTAGTTAAACTGTAAACTACTACAACCACATAAACAAACAAATGGATTTATATTTGAAAGTAGAGGCCTACCAGAACCTGCCTTCATATTTGGAAACATTATTTAATACCTTATTCTAAAAAAAGAGTAACAATCCAAAATAATTAGTTTCTGAATACTATTTAAATAAAAGCATTGGAAATTTGATACAACTTTAGAAATCAAGGATTAAATTTCTTTGAGTTTCTTTGAGTGTGATTTTCCATAGGTCACAGGTTTGTCTGTCTTTCTATCCTTCCCTCATTGACAGTAGCACAACAGAAGCCAAGGGAGAAGTTGGCATCTTGCACTGAGGAATGGAGGGTAGGAATATGCAGAAATGACAATTTTAATCAGCAAAGAAAGGGAAGAAATCTTCTACTGTAGAAGATACAATGGGCAGAGTCCTTCCCTATATTCTGGACATGCTTCTTTACTAAAAATGCATAGCTGAAACTGAATCATATACTAACACTGTAGTAAGAAAAAAAACTTAAAAAAAAAAGGTGACTGTAGCAGCTGGAAACCACTACTATTAACAATAGTATTAATTCAATAAATATCTATCTCATTGATAATGCCAAAATGGTTCACCAGAAACAAGGTAGGTTAACATTTTATAGGGATTAAAAATAAATAAGAAAATGGAAATTAAAGTTTTAGATAATAGTTTAAGAACCGTTTTGAATAAGTTGAATCTGACAAAGTGGCATAACACATTAGATAGTTACTTGAAAATACTCAAAACCAAATAATATTTTAAAATAATACATAATAGAAATGAATTGTTAAAAATGATGAGGAAATGCTGGTGTAAATGGCCATTTCCTATATTGTTATTTCTTCAAAATAAATTTGCATTGATATTAATTTATTTTGTATTTTTACTTGATTGTCAGTGATATACTGATTTGCAAATTATTTCTCATCTCTGAAAAAACAACTTATTTTGGGTAAGGCTTAACGTTTCATGCATTGCTTTTCAACAAGCATTATCATTACTAGAATAGTAAATTGAATTTTTTTCCCCATCATTACATATTTTTAATGAAGGGATAGGATCTCTCCATAAACATGACTCTACCTACATTTGAGAAACTGATTTTATTGACAGCTACAACATCCTACCAGGTGAAACACAAAGACAAGAAATACATCCATGAAATGGTCCTTACAAAGAAGGCCAATAAGCAAAAACCAACCAAGCAAAAACCAACCAAACAAAGCCAACCAAACAAAAAAAAACCAACAAAAAAAGAACTACAGGAATAAGGCAGGTTTTGCCCACAAAATCAAACACCCCCCACCCCCACCCCCCCCGAAGAAGTATCTGTGATGATTATTGCCTTCATCTAGAACAGTATTACGTGGTGGCATCAGAGCTAACTAGCCTTGGAGAATGCTGTTCACTTTCTTTCAGCACTGGAAAACTCAGTGTTAAAGCACGTTTCACCCATCTCAGTATCCATTTCCTTCCCTCTTTCTGCAGAGGGAACAATCCCAACATCACTTTTGCCGTTCAACAGTTTACAGCCAGAGAGCCTCCAACCTTTTTGTGTTAGGCCTTGACAACTATTCCATTTTTGGTCCCTTCTCACTATAGGCCTCCAAACTCATAGGGACCTTAGTGCACTGTGCTTTTGAGTTAATAACTTCACACAAACAGAATACGTGGGAGGAGTAAAGCAGCGAAACACACCTATCAGCACTACTGTACCATGACACTGCTCCTAGCAGCATCCTGATGAGAAGTTCAGGAAAAACAAACATGTGCCTCCTCCTGAAGTGAACTAATGCTTGAGAAAGTATTCTTTACAAGCAGCTGTAAGATATACGAGAGTGTAAAAAGTCAGTCATCTCTGAGGAACAAACACAGGTGTGCTACACATGCAGAAAAAAGAATCAGATAGCAGACACCTTCTGGACAAAGGCAGTCATGCCTCAAAGAGTCCAATAAACTTTGGAAAAGTTTATTGCTTTCTAGAGCAAACTGTAAACTGCATGGTATTTGCTAGCCCATGGTTAGCATCAATATATCAAATCAAAAATTAACAATGGAAAAGTATGATTGAATGCTGTCAGAGATCAATAAAACCACTTTCAAGTACGCATTTGTACATAAAGAAACTTTTATTCACCCCTTCCTATGCCAACTGTGACTGATGATGTCAGCTAAGATTCAGAAAAATAAATTCTGCGTCTTCAGTAATGGTAGCAGATCTTACCTGTAAGTATGTATACATGTCGAAAGTAGATCAAAGTTATACCAATAACATGGAATTTTCATTATGGGATTAGATGGCTTTAATGAATCAGAAAAACGTTATCCATCAGTATAAAAAGAAGCATTTCTTTCAAGTATAGAGACACCTAAATCCTCACTACAGTATTAAAAATGTATAAAATGCTTATGTAATTCCATGAAGGCAAGGCCTTAAAAGGCAATTGGCAGCATAAAAATGTATTCAAAATATTTTTTTTTAAAAAATCATATTTTTAAATAAGAATGTAAATATTTTCTCATGTATGTGATTTTTCTACTCATGTATGATGGCAGTCCACAAACGCCTGCATTTTGCAACACTTAAAACATGTATTTTAATGCTTGTATCTGACTTCAATGACATATAAAAATTGAAATTTTAAAAACGCATCATTATTTTCAGCACTGTTCTTGGACAGAGTGCTTTGTCTTCACAATACTTCACTGCTAAGGCACATCTTACTGGTTGAGAAGTGCTGCGTTAGCAGTTTTTATTCTATGATAAAATTAATCTATTTTATCTCTATATAAAATGAAATAAAGCCAGTTAAAATGAAACTATTCTTAATAATAGCACTAATTAGAAAACATTTTAAATTTTACACCGTAGGAATAGCAATAGAAAATTGAAGGCTTTGATTTTGAAAACCATCAATCAACAGGCATCAACCAGTGTGAACTTACTTCTACTGTCTTATTTTTGACCTTCATAACTTGATTGAAATGCAAAGGTTTTCTCCATGAGAAAAGGTCTGTTCCCTGTACTTTTAGGCTTACATTATGAGATATCTCCCAAAAATTCAGATAGTCATGCTACACTCTGATGAGCTCTGTATGGTGGGTTGGACAGATACCTGTGGTTGCTGAGCTCAGAGACTTATATTACTACTTATTCCACCCCCAATTTTTCTTTTTTTTTTCTCTGGGCGTGTTATTTTCACATTTAGATGAGAAAAAAAAATGAAGATACAGACAAAAGCTATAATGATTAATTTTAAACGTTAAATCCAGAGTATTTCATCATTATATTGGTTGTATTCATAGTTGTAACTTTGGTTTCTTTTTTCCTTTTTCTTACTTTTTTCTTTTTTTTTTTTTTTACCAGGAGGTAAATATATAGTTTTAAAACTATGACAAATGATTTTGGTGATGCAGCCAATCCTCTGTATTCTGCACACTCGTATGCCTTTAGAGCCCTCCAAGATGTCAAATACACTCAGTCAAGTGGTAAAATGAACAGCTTTGGCAATCCCTTCTTCAGTTGCTTAACAGTGCTTTTGTTTTATTCAGGCTAGATAATTGCCTCCAGACATGGACTCTCCTCAGGCTGAGGCACTGCTGCATATTGAATTTAGCTGAAGCTTATTAGAAAACTCACCCATTGCTCCTTGCTAAAGAGCTGCTAGCATTCATGCAAATAACAGATTAACACAACTAGCACAGATTGGAAATTCTAGCAGTTCTGCTGTTAACTTTTAATCCCGACAGCTTCCACTGGTATTGATTTGTTAAGCAAAGAGAAAAAAAAAATAATTTCAACTATGATGACACTGGGACATAAGACTCTCCTGTGCTGTACTGTTTGTGATATAAACCAGCTCTTTCAGAAAATAAAAAAAAAATAATAGAGCACTGTGTATCTTATGCCACAGCTGCAATGTTACCATGTCCTGAAGAAAAACAAAATCTGGTAGCATTATGGCATAATTGACTAATTGGAACTACTGGGATTTAGAAGTGTCTCTTGTTTTAAATAAATTATGCATATATGTTAATTAGTTCTGACGGCATATCTCAATCTTAATAATTGCAGTAGTTCAACATTGACAAGTAAAAGGAAATCTGTGTCTCTGTCATGTGACTTTAAACAGATATTTGTAACATTGTAAAAGGAATTATTAAAAAAAATTAAAGACTATACCTCATAGCCATTTAACAAACACTGCTCAGGCCATGTAGAGTCGCTACCATTTTGGGGGGAAGGTAAGCCTTTAACTACTAGTGAGTCAAAAGAGACAGCCATTCTCAGTGTCAGAAATCAGTAAATAAGCAAATACTTAGGTACTCATGTTACATTTCGGAACGAAAAAAATCAGAACACATTGCAAAATATACATCCTAGGCTGGTTTTCAACAGATATTAAAAAATATTACTTAGAATTTTATAAGGGTTTACCTGGAAAACCCTTTTGTAATTGATTTACACGTGTTACCTTCTGGTAGAAAAAATGTATTTGAAAGTTTTTATATACTAACTACAGAACACATAAATCTTTAGAATTGTTAACCGTTTCTTGTATTCATCTTGTAATATCTTTCACAGCTGAAAAAATACATACAGCAATTATACAGGAATTATGTCATACTTAAGGAAGTATCTAGTTGACACTAGATTAAAATCTTCTACACAGTCCTATATCCTTGTACTCATGATGTCCATTTGTGATGGTCTTTACTGATTCTGTTAAACCAGCACTAGGTACTCAAATTTGCCTGCACAGGAGGAAATACCTCAAAGAATGGAAGGAATTTCAAACTAATTTCTACTCAAATTCGAATTTCAAAATGGGGTTTCTCAGGCAGTGGTAAGCTATAGAGAAGAAACAGCGTATCTAGTGGCAGAACAAGCTTCTGCACGATCTGCTGGAAGGCAGCCTTCCTAGGACCAGACTTTGGTCAATGCCAACTTATTTAATGACTGATTTATTAAGACTACAGGAGAGCCCTAATCTTACAGAGCATTTATTCATGAAGCTTTAGGGCTGTCTTGAATAATAATATGTGTAACTCTACTGACTGATCACCGAGGAACAAATTAATGTTAAATAAAGCATAGATATGTTAGAATACAGTCTATTGATGTCTAAATTGACTAACCCATTTTGAAATTGACTGTTGATTTGTGATGCTTTCAGGATATTTATGCAAACTATGTCTGTTAGCTCTTTGTTGAGATAATTTAGAAAATAATCTAAAAGTACCATTAAAGTACCACATTAGTGTTGAATGCTAACAGCTTCGAAGAGCAAGGTCCTAAACCTTAAACATTGACACCTTCCAGAACTGTTAAAAGGCATTACCTAATTATTTTCTATCTTTTTTTCTTAATCTACATTTATAGAGATGCAATCATACAGAATAATAATAGGGTTTGTCACTTAGGCTGATTTTGTTACTGCAAGACATAGATTTTTTTTTTTTTTTAATAATGTGAATGAAATTGCTATCAATCCAGTCCAAGTTTCAGCAAAAGTTTTCATTCCTATGTTATGAGGTAAAGATATCTAATTTCACTTTTAAACTAGAAAATGTAATTTAGATTACTTTACTAAAGTTTATAAGAGATGATGAAAAATGGCAAAGAAAAGCCTTTTCTCTCAAGTTCTGTCATATACAAGACAGGATTTTTTAAATTCACTCTATTAAAATACTATAGATTTGCAGTGATGATAGTGAATACTGTACGGAATTAATAAGGAGATATGAGAGAAGACCAATATGCTTTAGAAGAACTCAAAATACTGAAGTAAACTGGTCAACTTTAATAAAAAAATGCTATAGATGGTCTTCAGTTAAATTACCACAATGCTGTATGTATTCATTTTAGATAGAGAAGGCAAAATGCATTTTAAAATGCATCTATAACACTAGCTCTTCTTCAGCTATATCAAAGACAAAATCCATCTTCAGTGTATTTGCCATAGCTTTCTTACCTTAAATTACACATAAAACTGAAGTCTTTGAAATACAATTAAATTATTTGGAATAGATTTTCAATTAGCAATTTCCAGGTTGATGGATACTAGAAAATGAGTGTAAACATTCCACTGTGGTTCTCTTCCCAAAGATTCTCATTCATCCTCACCCCTTTTGCAGACCACAGTCTAAAAAGCCCAGTCTTTAGCTGTGCTGTGTAAAGCTATTTGTTTAAAAAGCTGCCACTGTAAATGTCAGAAAAGTTAAATGGTGTCACAGGATCACCTCTGTGCTGTCCTTAAGAGACCCAAAGCACATAGGTGAAACAGATACTAATCCATCACTGTATAGTTCTTTTCTTTTGTCCAGTAGGTATTTTCGTATTTTGCTTTTCTAATGCCTTTTCTGTCTTTTATTCATCCTCTCTCCCGCTTATTGTAGGAATAACGAAGAATTAACTTGCCCTTTCCTTTTCTT
>RSEF01000001.1:140154660-140170931 GCA_003993805.1 Himantopus leucocephalus
AATTGATATGTAAGACGGCTGTAGATGGTGCAGGGGAACCTGTGCAGTGCTGGAGACCATGGTGCTTCGATGCTCTGAAAGTGCATTTTTCACTTCTGCATTCTGAGCACAGTGAGAGATGCCAGCTGTTTAATCACTCAATGCCTATCTCTCTTGCACTTTCCTCTTCTCCCAGTGTTTGCCAGTCTTGCTTATCATTGTTTTGATGTAAGAACTATTTGAGTCCGGTGTGATGAAGTCAGGAAGCTGGAAAAGAAGCTCTCTAATTCATTCTGATATAAATATCTTTTAATCCTACTGCTTTAATTTCTTGGTTTTGTCCCTCAAAATCCTCAGAGAGGAGCATAACTAAGAGCTATTAGAGGCTTTTTGTTTTAAAGTTCACATGCACAATTTTTACAACCTGTTGAATAGCTTAGTGGGTAAAACCCAGTACTCCCACTTGATGGGTAGGGGATCTCATCATGAGGATATTACATAGAAGGTCACTAGCACCATTCTTCTGCTGCCTTTTTTTTAAACAACAACTGCTGTTTTTAAACAACAATATGTTGTGTTGTACTCAGTGGTATCACTACATGTTAATCTTGTTTGAGCCTGTATACTGAGTCAGGATTGGGAACAGATACCTGCATGCTCAATAATGGTGTAAGTGCCTGTGGTATGTGTAACAGCAAGTTATCTTGCAAAAACTTAAGCTGTTATGGCCTCTTGATCACCTAAGCAGGTTTTCTGGATTGTTGTCACAAACTCGGGTCCTTATATTCCTTCTGAATTATACTGCTGATACCAAAGTACTATTTTGGATCTCGCTGCATGTTCAGAGAGGATTTCCAAGAACAAATCAAGTTAGAGTTGCATATGAAGGCCAGAAAAGTCTATATGTAAGCACTGCTCAGCAACAGCTAAATTTTGTGCTGGTTTTGGCTGGGGTAAAGTTAATATTCTTCATAGTAGCTAGTATGGGGCTATGTTTTGGATTTGTGCTGGAAACAGTGTTGATAATACAGGGATGTTTTAGCTATTGCTGAGCAGCGCTTACACTGAGTCACGTCCTTTTCTGCTCCTTACACCGCCCCACCAGCAAGTAGGCTGGGGGTGCACAAAGAGTTGGGAAGGGGTCCCAAACTTGCCAAAGGGATATTCCATACCATATGATGTCATGCTCAGCATACAAAGCTGGGGGAAGAAGAAAGAAGGGGGGAATGTTTGGATTTATGGTGTTTTGTTTTCCCAAGTAAAGGTTACGTGTGATGGAGCCCGGCTTTCCTGGAGATGACTGAACACCTGCCTGCCAATGGGATGGAGTGAATGAATTCCTTGTTTTGCTTTGCTTGCACGCACAAATTTTGTTTTATTTATTAAACTGTCTTTATTTCAACCCACTAGTTTTCTCACTTTTACTCTTCTGATTCTCTCCCCCATCCCACCAGAGAATAGTGATCAAGTGTCTGCATGGTGCTTAGTTGACGGCTGAGGATAAACCATGACAGTGAGGTGATCTGCAAAATCTTCAAAATTTGCTGTCTTGCTGTTACTAGTGGTAGAGATACTGAGGTTAAATACTTAAAATGTACATGCTTACATGTATTCCCCTCCATGGGAAAAAAAACCCCCTTGCATTTCTCCATGAGGGAATGAGTACTTCCTTAGAAAAAAAAAAATTACCAAATAATGTGGGAAAAAATACAAGAAGTTCAGAAATGTCAGCTGTTTGGAAGCAAAGGAGGTGGACTGCAGTTCAAAAGTCTTACTCTTGGGATCATATGGTAAATTAAATTTAGGCATAATGCATCCCAAGGGATACTGCTGACCCTGATTGAATGCCAAATCTTAATCCACTCATATCAGTGTGACCTTGATCAAGAAGAGTTTAATGGAGATTTCTGAGGTGGGGGAGAGGGGCAGGTGATAGAAAAAAAAGGTTTACATGATAATTCAATGGGTAAAGAAGCAAAAGACAGTACTTGTCAGCACTGTATTCTGTCATATGCTCACACTCTCCTGGACTTTGAATCCTTTGCTGCAGAAAAAATATGAAACATGGTAAACCTCTGCATTTAGCCATTTCATTTTCATGCAATGCAAGTCTAAAGCAAGTAAAACAAATGGATCTTAGCAGTCAGAGCCTTTGATGGTAGTTTCGGTGCTGAAAGCTCCCCCTTCCTTTAGAGAAGAAAAGCGCCTTGGAAAGAAAAAAGCTTTTTCTGTTACGGGAGACACTGCCTTAACTGAACAGTAGATATCAGAATATTCACTCCCAAGAGCTGAATCTCTTGAAGCTTATGTTCCGCTTCCTGTAAAGCCAGGCATCTGCCATTCATTTTATATCAAGGTTAATTCACACACAGACTTTCTGAGAAATAATTAGCTTTCCATTTACTCAGACAGGTCAGTTCCATAGCTTTTAACTCACAGCTATCATTTGCAATCTGATGTGTGTTTTTCTCACTATTTCAGACCATTTTTGTGGTGACCTTTAAGGCACCAAAATAATTAAGCACACCAGTGTTGTTCTGTAACTTTGAATTCACTACATTAACATGCTCATGGTATTAAAAGGCCAGTAACCCATCTATTAGGTCTGATCATGCCCTTTTGGAATCAATAGCAAAAATCACAGTAATCTCAACTGGTGGTGTTCAGACACTGGAAATTACTTTCATTTGCAGAATCACAGAACAGCAGAGGTTGAAAAGGACCTCTGGAGACATCTAGCCCACACCCACTGCTCAGAGTACAGGATGCCCCAACTGTGTTCATCTGTGTTTAAATATCTCCAGGGATGGAGACTCTGTTGCATCCCTGGGTGACCCATTCCAGTGTTCAATTGCCCTCACAATAAAAAAGCTTTTTCTTGTTTTTCTATGTTTTGTCTCGTGTCCATTACCTATTGTCTTTCACTGGTCACCACTGAGGAGAGTCTGACTCAGTCTTCTTTACTCCCCATCGTCTTGTATTTATGTGCATGGATAAAATCCCCCTAAACTTTCTCTTCTCCAGGCTAAACAGTCCCAGCTCTCTCAGCCATGAGAGATGCTCCAGTCTCTTAATCATCCCTGTGGCCCTTTACTGGGGTCACTCCAGTATGCCCATGTATCCTTGTATCGGGGAGCCCAGAAATGGACCCGGCATCCAGACATGTCCTCACCAGTGCTGAACAGAGGAGAAGGAAGGTCTTTTCCAGGAGGGTACACTGCTGGCTCATGCTCTCCTTCTTAACCACCAGGACTCCACAGCTTTTCCTGCCATAATGAACAATGGATTTTGACAACAGTTCTTGAAGAATCATTTGGAAGTAGGAGAATAAAAGATGTTGCAAGTATACTGGTTACCAACACATTTCTCTCCAGTTCAAAATATAAAAAAGGCTGGAACTAGGAAATTAATAAAATGTTTAAGTTTAATGTTCAGCTTAGACTGCTATTTCAATGTGAATACAAATTGCCTGGTGTTTGTTTTAGAACTTATGCCTACCTATTCTGTTTCATGCATCTATTTCCATCTTGTAATTTAGTTTGATAGAATTTTTCTTGGGAGAAATTATACAACTAAAAGCATGCTTTTATAATGTAAAAGACAAGATAAGTAATTGGCTTAAAATTATGTAGATATAAACCATTGCCTGTCAAACTAAAACAATATAGATTGCTGCTTGTCAAGAGAGGGAGGGGAATGCCTTTGTGGCTCCTCTACCTGATTAAGTTTCATAACATAACCAGGAAAGCTTTTCTACTGGAAATAAAAGTTACTTTTTGAAGTTAATTACATATCAATACTAAATGACATCAATTAATTGCTAACAACCTGTAATGCACTTTTAACAGAAATCCTAAAACCCTGTAATTTGCTAAAAAGGTAATTTCATTCCTTAATTGAATTTTAATTGTTTTACACACATGTCTTTGATATACAGCTAATACTTAAATTGTGTATGGCTTGATGTTTTTTTCCTAAAATGAATTTATTTTGAATTTCTCCAGATATGCTTATTTTTTTCCTGTAAATATCTAAAGGGTTTCTTTGGTGTCCTTGGTAGACAGCTATGGCTACTGACACTGGCTTTTGCTTTAGTACCACATACAAAACAGAAAGTGATGGGTTCAGTTCAGCGAGTGCTCAAAATCCGTCACTTATGACATTGCACTGGAGACCTTTTTGACCATATCGGTATAGTGTGATACCAGGAAACCCTGAAGCGGGTGTAAGATTCTTGTTGGCAAGCGGTGTGTGTGGTCGATTGTTTTTTTGGCAATATTTTCTGCTGGGTCTACTAGAGCACAGCCCCATGTGTTGAAGAGGTATAATATGCTACTGAGGAAGAGAAGTAAGAATAGTGAAAAAGAGGAAGGTCAGCTATGAAAAGTATCCTTCTAATATACTCTAGACCTGTCTACCATAACTTTGAATGCTAGCTTTGATATCATCATAACTGAGGCCTTATCAAGCAAGCAGGGACCAAGATGTTCTCAAAGCTTGCTTAGAATGTGGGCTGAGAACTTTCTAAACAGTTAAAGTGAGGATTTCTTCCTCATGAGACTCCCTCTGTTAACTTCAGTCCAGTAAGGACTCTCTGAACAAGAGGAAGGAGAATCATTTCAATGGAACTGGTGCAAAAAGGTTGTTTTGATTTCCAGATGAACAGCCCATTTTTTTCTAGATAGTCTGAAAATGCTGAATGCTTTTACTTAAAAATGAAAGATACTTGAATTTATTAACTCAGTTATCTGTCAGAGTCTTTATACATTTCTCCTTTATCCTCTTCAGGCTCTGATTGAATTCTTAAACCTAGTGGGACCAGCTTTCTGGTTGTATTGCGGTGGAATCTGTATTTCCTTTATTTGGCACAGTCAATAAAACCTTTCTAATATTTCAAACCAAGGCCATATCTAGGGAGGAAGAGTGTTTGGGGGTTATGGATTTGATCAAATCCAATAATTTCCTGGAAGGTAATACTTTCTTCAAGGTACTGTTGGTAAGTAAATTAATGAGGTGTTTCTAAAACCTTTATGCTTATTTCTCTTTGGAAGTACTTGTGTCAGTGTGCTATTGAAGTACTTGTGTCAGTGTACTATTTATGAGGCAAAACTGTTTTTTTGCAAGATGCCCTATCAGGTATCTTATTTATATTCAGTTTTCAGATGCAGATTCAAAACATTCAGGAAATTGAAAAATAGGTTTTTCATTTATTTATCCATATTTGTTAACTTCCAAGGATTTTGTCTGAGGCTTTTACCGGCTAAATACATGAGATTCTTTTATGGTGTATATAATGCTAAACCAACAGTTTCAAGCCGCTCCAGATCTAAGCAGAAAAGAGTGTCTTAGAATATCAGTTTGTTGCTGTAGATCCCCTACAGTAGCTAAATTTTAAAACCTACTCCTAGCTTTACAACTTTGTATATTTTTTTAAGAATATGTATTTTCTCTTGTAAAATCCCAAGCACAATATATTTTTAACATTTAGCCTTTGAATTCTCTATTTTAGTAGCTGTTGTTTTATTTTACAGAATTACTGTTGCATAGATTACTGTATAACCTCTCTTCATTAGTAATCCATCAAGATTTTCGTATCACAAAAGCAGGCTCTTCATAAACTCTGCATACAATTCACAGCTTGTGTTTTATCGTACATGAAAACAAGACCCTGCAGAGCCTGAAAAGCTTTAGATGTAAAAGCGAAACTGTACCTTCTGCTTGTGGGATCAGTTCTTCCAAATGATTCGGGAGAAGAACATATTATTTGAATGTACAGAATATATCTCGTCCGGAGCATCATTCTGGGGAAGGATAGAAGAAAGGTGGTTGGTGGGAGTATCTCTTCCTGTTTGACAGAACCCGTCATGAAGCTTACTGGACTGGGTAGCAAAATCATGTCTAGACTGCATTTAATTCAGGGAGGGATACTGTATGTAAAGCCTTCTCATTACAAAGTGGAATGGGAGAAAAATACTGCTAAATACAAATAGTGTTTTCTGATTTTTTTTTAATTGTCTGATGAAGACTAATTCATAAAAGAGTATTTTAATTGCATGGCAAACTAATAAAAATGTTTACAAGGACTTTCTAGGAATTAACAGGCAATTGTTAAATAGTTGCAAGAGGGCTTAGGTTTTCATTGGACTGTTGGATAATGACCCTCTCCAAAAATAGTTTTTATTTTTTTGAAGTATGTAAACATCCGTAAAGAATGTACATAGTTATTAACTTTTACATTTCAAAGTGTTTTTAAAGCATCAAGAAGACCTAGAGAAGGCAATGTGAGTACTTCAGTTCTTCAGAGGACAAAATCTTTGGGGAGCAACAAAACACTCAAAATACAAAGGCCAACTCTTAGGTAGATTCAGTATTTCAGAGAAATGACTGCTTGAAAAAATGATGCTGGAAGAAAAGAAAAAGTTTCTGCTATTTTGTTTTATATAATGAAAGTGAGAGATGTTAGAACACAAGGAAATGTGTGTGTATCTCTTTCTTGAATCATTTCCTAGATGTATGTTTTTAGTGCGTCCTTGAAGGTGAGACTCTAAATCAGTGACACTGAAGCCAACTTTAAAATTAATATAGGAACTGATGATAAATTTAATCTTCTAACCGGGCCTGAAAAATCCTGCGCAGTTAACATACACTAACTTGTTTGGAAACAGTTTAGTAGGAAAACTTTGCAAAAGTTTTCTAGAAAATAATTAAGATAAAGGATACTAATTCCAAGCAAGTTGCCCACAGATTAGCATCCTGATTTGGACGGCAGAGCTGTATTGTTTAGAGTGATGTAGAAGAAAAGGTGGCTTTCGTGTTATTTTGCTTTAAGATCCAATCCCTTAAATATTGTTATGGTATTGGATTCAATTTTCAGTGTTTTTGAAACTAAGAGAACTGTCTTGTAAGGTAAAGTGTGGGATTAGAGAAAATATTAGAGCTAGGTCTAGGCAAACAATTCATCATGTAAAAGTATAGTTTGGGATGAGATTTTAATGAAAAGTATATTTTTTCAATTTCATGCTCTTTACCAAGGCAAAGATTTTTGTGTGTGCGTGTGTCAAGCAAAACATTCTGCTGACACCAAAACATTAAGTTTCTTTTTCAGAGACAAACAAGAAAATGTAGGGAAAAAAGGTCTAAATGCACACACAAAACTTTCAGAGAGGGAAGAGGTGGTCCTGCCATTGCTTTCTGTAACCGACAGCCGGGTTATTGAATGAGACTGTGGGACAGGCACTGCAATTCTTTCCTTTGCTTGGGGCTTGATCCCGGTTACTCTTCGCAGGAAGGGCATTAATAAGCATACTATAAACTACCTGAGTTTGGAGGTAAGGGAGTCTCAGGCATGTCTGCAGAATCTTTTCTACTTCACTTGAGCAAATGACTTTGGCATGAAGGCTGAAAGCAGGCTGAGCAGCTCCCGAGTTTCCTGAACACCAAATGTGTGATACAGCACTATATGTGTATGGGTGGAGGTGCCTGACATTCATAGCTTATCAAAATAAGCAGTTCTTCTGTCGACAGGGACCTTGGCAAACTGGAAGGTAGGGCCAACAGAAACCTCATGAAGTAAAGCGAGTAGTTTAAAGTCCCACACCTTAGAGGAATAACCCCCCATGCATCAGTACTGGCTGGGGACCGGCTGGCTGAGAAGAATCACTGCTGGAAAAAGGCATAGCAATTACAGTGCATGCCAGGCTGAATACGAGCCAACAGTGCACTCTCATTGCAAAGAAGACAAACTGCATACCGGGCCATGTTATGATCAGCACTGGTTATGATTGGCACTGGTGAGACTGCACCTGGAATACTGTCTAATTTTGGACCACCCAATTTAAGAAGAAGACTGAGAAGCTGAACTGCAATGAAGGGCTGTTCAAGTCACCAAGGGTCTAAAGCACACAAGCTGGCAGGAGAGGCTGAAGCAGCTGCTGGTTTAGTTTGGTGAAGTACAGGCTAGAAGCTACCAAATGTGGGGAGTTACAAAGATTGCCGAGCCAAACTCTCCTCCACAATGGCAGGTGACATAACAAGGGGCAACAGTCACAAGTCTGGGAAAGACTAAGGTGCTGGAATAGTTTATCTGGAGAATACATGAAATTTCTGTGCTTGGAAGTTTTTAAGGTTCAGCTAGGTGAAGCCCCAGCAGGCATTAGTCCTGCTCTGCATGGGTAGTGGGACAGGGCGACCAGTCCAGCTACTGGTTTTATCAGCTTCTGACTATTTAGGTTTTCAATATGAAAAATGGTATGGTTTCAACATGGGGGACTGAGCATGGACCTGTTTGTGAAGCCTGTGTCCAGGCCATGCATCTGAGTGAGAGGAAGGAGAAGCAAGAGCTTTGCTGAAACCCTCCCCAGGGCTGTACAGACCATGGAGACAAACCAGGAGTGTCCTGCTTCCTCTCAGAGTGTTTGAGCTACTGAACTGGTGGAGAATAAAGAGGAATATCACCAATTGCTTCTCTGATACTTTTACCAAACCATCTCAGAACAATTGCCTCTCATTTGAAAGGACTTGGTGAAACTGAAGTCATATTTGTAAATAGTTTTAGCATTACAGAAGCCGCATTTTTGTTGAATTTTCCATTCTTTCCATTCTTGAAAATTCTTTGTCCAGCTTCAGTGAAAGCCTGCAGAGGGTTAATTCAGTAACTGTTGGCAGAAAAGCTGCATATGTACTTCACAAAAATATTAAATCTCACAACATTGCATATTGTCACAAATCAGGATACACAACATTTTGAATTATGGAGAAGGTTTGTTTTTTTTTTTAAATTTCAGTAAACACAGTTTTGAGAATTTTGCCATGTTTCAAGATATGGTAGGTACTTTACCAATCAAAATTTTACGGGGCTAGGATTGACAGACAGCTGGGTAACTCAAAGAAAATGTTCACTTGAAAATAAATAGCACAGTTAAATCAGGTTCATGCTATTTGGATTAATTTTGAATTTTTTCACAGAAATGTTTATAACTGCTGACAGGTTTTTGCTTTCACGGGGCAAGATTTTTTCCAGATTAACAAGCTGCAGTTTTGCTTCCTTATGGTCTTTCATTTCCCCCCAGACTCCTCTACATTCATGAAGTGTCAAGTTAGTTAATTTTATTTAACAATTTGAATAGACTATTTCCCCTTGACATTATTCACACACTTCAACTCATAAAGAGGAAAATAATAGCAACTGCAGCACCTGAAAAGTGATCACTTACAGGCGGTGTTGTATGACCTTTCTGAAGAAGAACATAATAAGTCTATTCTATTGAAACAATGAAGTGTGTGGGCCTAAAGCTCAAGAGAAATAAGTGCTGTCTTTGTCACAGTCATCTAGGGCTCCTTGAAAACAATTAGTGAGCAAGTAATAGATCCAGATAGAGAAAAGGTAGCAACCAGTAAGGCAGCACAAATTTCTGAATTCATTCCGGAAATGAAAGAATTCTTGCAGTGATTCACTGTCTCATAGAAATAGTTAAGATTTTTTTGACAAACTCTTTGCAGGAGATGCAGAGTCTTGAAATGGAGGATTTCCATACAGAATTTAGCTGAGGGGTAGGAGGAAAGATGGAGAGCAGATGAAAGCGAACAAGGACATCCTGTAGAGAGCTGTCACAGGTGAGACACAGTAAGCCACAGTATGTGGTGGATCTGGATACTGGGATTTATTTAAGGACCAATAAGATGAGAACTTTTACCCTACCTGATTGTTTCACACACTCCCTCCTTCCCCCTCTCTCCCTCACCACAGTCTTAAGTTCCCTAGGTCCTGGCTTCCCTTCCCAAGGGAAAACAAGGTCATTGTTTCTCCAGGACAGCAGAAAGTCATGCAGAAAGTCAGATCAGTTCCCACTGATCCGCTGCTCTCGGGTACCAGCCTTTGGCATCACTGGCCAAGGTCCCTGGGCATCCCTGGCATTCGTCTCTACACAAATCTCTGATCTCTAGGAGGATCTTCCCCTGCTTCCAGGATCCTTCCTGCAGCCAGGATCTTCACCTTCTCCTTTCCAGGCCCCCTTCCCTTTTCTGACACCACTTCTTTTTGGCATCAGCTCTTCTTTCTTGGCCCCCAAACCTCCCATTTTCCCAGTCTAAATAGCTTATGTGCAGAAGCACAACATGTGATTAGCCTTCTAAATGGTGGTTCTGCCTCGTGTTTTCTTATGAGCTGGAGGATTCAGGATGTGGCACTTTGTTCAGTCCGAGTATCACCAAAATTTACAACCAGCCCACACTGGCTGCAGCTACCAAGTAGCAGCCTTCTGCCTGAGAGTGGAAGAGTTGAGAAGTTCAGTTTCAGACACCCACCCCAGCAAACATACATCCAATTAGCTGCTGCCTGTTAGCATTCAAAATCCAAGCTGTTTTTCCACCTACAAGTGAATATTTGGAAAGTCTCTTTCCTAGTCCTGCCTTAAAACACCTTGAACATGGCTATTCCCTATCCCTGGTGGGGGCTCTAATCTCTGGGCTCTACCTGGATGATGGGAAGATTGAAAATATTGTTGAGCATCTCAGGCTTGTTGGATACAAAATGACAACAAACGTACAAAACCTTGAATCCCACTGCAAAATGGAATTTTGATTTTTTTCTTTAGTCTATGCAGAGATCTCTGAAAGGTGACCTGTTTTTCTGGAACAAATCCTGAAAAATGAAAACATTTGATATTGCAGCAAAATATAGAAAGTAAGCAACCATCAGCTTGGATAACCAGTAAGGCATGCCAGTGTTTCCTTCTCTACTGCCAGTATGTATATTCAGATGAAAGTGCAGAGAGCAGTAAGTGTGGATTGATGGTCAGCCAAAGCAAGCTGCATAAAGTTTGAGGACACTGAAGGGATATTGCAGCCAGCTATGCTCTGATTGAGATGGACTGCCTGGATATGTTATGGGCACAAGAAGAAATTGCAAAATGGTCCTAAGGATTAGATTGCTGTCAGCTTTTGACTGACAACAAGCCACTCACATGACTGAAAAATAGCAAGAATAGATTCCAATGAGAAGTCAGATTATTATTATGCAATTTGTAGGCAATGCATGATCATGGAAGAGCCTTGGCTCAGTAATTGCTTCTACCTTGTCTAGACACTCTCTGAATACCATTATTATTTCAGATTAGCTTTACAGAAATGTCCAGAAACCCCGATTGGAAAGTCATAAATAGGTAGTCTCTGTCCCAGAGAGCTTGCAATACAAAAGGAAACAGAGGCAACTGTTGAGTGCGATGAGAGAGTAGAGAAGAAATGTAAGACAGAATGAAAATGAGCTCATGCAGTGATATTAGAGAGCTGTGGCTCTCTGTCAGTTTCAGCTGCATATATGTTCCTGAACTAATTCTGCTGTAGTCTTTGCAACTACAGTAAAGTGAAATTGATGTGAGGTCAAAATCAGAATCCTATTGTTTCAGGTGCAACACACAAATCAGTGCGCCAGTCCTCTTAACTGTGCAAAAGGCTCGCATTTGTAATGTGACAGAGGATTTTGCAAATTCTAAGAGACATTTCCAAATCTCAGTGATGTACTGCTTAGCCTCCTGGGTCACTGACAGTTTGAGACTTCCTGGGCACTCAATGTTAACAAGCCACACTGAAATTTATCTTTTTTATGTATTTAAAGCTTTTTTATTAATGGAAAAAAAAAAGATAATTTTTGCATAGGTTATTTTATTCATCTGGTAGGAAAAACAGATAAATGTAACCTTCCTACAGTGTTAACTAGACTAAGTCTGAAAGTATGTTCCTCAACTAATGTGCTCACACACAGAACGGAACTGTTTTCACATCTCATTTCCTTAGCGGATGAGATGGAAAATTAATTTAGAAACAAAATCAAATAAAAATACAGAATTATTTTTTCCATATTAAAAAAAAGTAAAAAATAAAGTAATGACATTGGCAGTAAAATAAACATTTCACAGCCTAGTCCATAACCCAAATCAACCTTTCTAACCCAGGTAGCAAAAGACAAGGCAAAGGTAATTTAATATTCATCTTAGATTACATTACCAAATCCTTTTAAGACTATAATTAGAATATAGCTAGTAACAGGTCTGTTTCTTATCTGTCATGAAGAAAATGTCTATAAGTAATATAACTGCTCTAAGTGATTTACTTATAATTTGATTTCATTTGTACTAGGAAATATGACACAAAGTCATACATCTAGACGAGCAGGAATACCACGTTTGGAAAACGATTTAAAAACAGCTATAAACAAAATTGGTTTTTAATACAAGTAAAAGATCCACTATGCACAGTCTAAGACTCTTCTAGGGCACTTTTTTTTTGTCTTAAAAAGCATATTTTGGCATGGATCATAGATTTCTAAACTGCAGCATATGTGCCACAGGTGGTTTGTAAGCCCCCTCCAAATTATCAGACACACAGATGGGAGCTGCCTCCACCAGCTCTGTTCCCTCTTGCTGCCACTGCCCATGTTCAAGGGCCTGCAGGGCTTTATCTCTGCTAGATGCCTTTTTTGCCATGGATTCCCATGGCAGATGATGAGTCAAATCTTGGTTTTAAAGGTTATTAGAAACTGCCTTAATGTAAAGTGTAGTTGAACTATAGTCAAATGTAATTTTCTTATTGGATTTGTCTTCTCCAAGCAGTAATTGATGAAAGAGGGTGTGACCTTACTTCTCCTTTCAGACCATCAGCCTCTGCTCTTCTCCTAAACTCCTTTCTCCCCTCAGACATTCAAAAGGTCTCTTGTCTGCTTTCCTCCTCTAACCTCTGTGCATTTGAAAAGGTCCTTGCCCTCTCTCTGTGTAATGACACCAGCTCCTGGACTTGGAAAAAAACATTTCTTGTCCAGGCAGATGTCACACTTTCAACTCCATACTGAGATGTTAATTAAACTGGAGAAAAATTAATTTCAAAATAAAATATTTATATGAAAGCTTTTAATTATCCAAATTATCTATAAAAATTTATCAGCAAAGGAAGCTTTGGAAGAGCTCATGAAAAATAAAAAAAAGACCCCAGAAAACATAGGAACTAACAGTGCTGACTAATTTTCAAATAAAATATCACATTTTGAAATAAAAACATTGTTCACCTGAACTTCAAGTATCCAAAATACCCCACTGCGTGATGGAACTTCTGTCACCTTGTCATGGAGAGAGAACATTTCTCTCCAGCATGGGAGCCTGAAGCAGGCCACTGACTTCCAAAAACAAGTCTAACAAATCAGGCAGGTACTTGGATCTTTCCAGACTGAATTCCAAATTTTCTGGGTCCCTCCTTCCATTACTCCTCCTGGAGCTGATGTGACCCAATGCAGCTTGTGCATAGCTGGTCTCAGAAACTGGAAGAGTGTCAGAGTGTTCTCCCCTCTTGGCCCGAGAGCTCACTCTAAAAATAAGCCTAAAGAAAATGGAAAATGCAAAGCTGAAAACAGCTGGAAGTAAGAAGACCAAGCTATTAAAATCAATGCATCTGGATGCAGTCTTTGACTCATGAAATCCCTAGGTTGCTGATTGTTGGAAGCCAGCAGGATACACCAAGGGAAATATCACTCCGTGCCTTTCCTGCTTTTTAAACGCTTTCCCTAAACAATTTCTATTTGTCATTGCCACAGACAAGCTACTGGGCTGGCTGAATCCAGTGGCTACATTTATTATGTCTAAAAACAACAACAAAAAGCGGGGCCAGGACAGTTCTTTGCAGCCAGCTGGCATGATATGACCTATGTCCATACCATTAACTCTCTTACCCACCTAAAGAGGACGGCCTTATTCAGACAGCCTGTTGGAAATGATGCCTGGCCCATACAAAACCCTGATGCATGCCCAGGCTTTGTTTAAAAGGTTTCTGTTTGACACAGGGACCTTGATAACAGTTTAATTGCTAGTTAGACAATCCTCAGGCAGGAGCCTGCATGCTGTTTATTGTGCTGCTATTGAGGTAGCCAATGTGCCACTATAAATTAAAAAAATAAAAGCCCCTCTCCTTCTCTTTTGGCTTTTATTTGTACAGTTCTCTTTGTGTGGACTAAGTGGTACAGCAACATGGAAAGAGCAGTGAGAGAGAATTTCTCATGGTTCTTGAAGAAAAAACCCTGCACCACACCTCAGAGAAAGGTGCTATTCACAGCACCTGTGATTATCAATTCTCCAGCTGTCCATATTTTTTTGGCCTTAGACAACCCTCAGAAATAATCGAAAAGCATCCTTACCAAAGCGTTAGAGGGGAGATACCCCAAGAGCCTTCAGCCTTTGCAGCTCAATCTGGGACATTTAATGCTGGAGTGGTCTGTCTTTACCCGAGAACAATTCTGCCTTGAGCAGTCAGAATAGACAAAAACATGGCACAGAGCAAGTGGGATAGTCAACTTCTCTACATCATATTAATACATTACAGTACTCTCTTTGCACAGCACTTTATGTGTTGGCATGTGCAGGGCAGTTGGCCTGACCTCACTGTCATTTTCAGCTTCCAATGTCATGTTTTCCTTCTGCTCTTTTTCTGCCAGGTGTATGGTCCTTTTCATCTCCATTTCCTTGCAGTACTTTTGGATAAAAAAACATCTATTACATCCAGTTTTGCAACAGAAGTTGGTTAAATCCTCAACGACACAGAGTACCAGCAATGTGAAGCTCAAGGGCAGCCTAGGCTGCACTGGCCATGGGATGGTTAAGTTCAAGATCCTTAGGGTAGCGAGAAAGGTGCACAGCAAGCTCACTACCCTGGACTTCAGGAGAGCAGACTTTGGCCTCTTCAGGGATCTGCTTCGTAGAGTTCCATAGGATAAAGCTCTGGAGGGAAGAGGGGCCCAAGAAAGCTGGTTAATATGCAAGAATGACCTCCTCCAAGCTCAGGAGCGATGCATCCCAATGAAGATGAAGTTGAGCAAAAACACCAGGAGGCCTGCATGGATGAACAAGGAGCTGCTGGGCAATCTCAAGCAGAAAAAGGAAGCCTACAGAGGGTGTAAGTAAGGACAGGTAGCCTTGGAAGAATACAGAGAAATTGTTCAAGCAGCCAGGGATCATCTTAGGAAAGCTAAAACTCAGATAGAGTTAAATCTGGCCAGGGACATCAAGGGCAACAAGAAAAGCTTCTATAGGTATGTCAGTGACCAAAGGAAAACTAGGGAAAATGAGGGCTGTCTCTGGAAAGAAACAGGAGACCTGGTTACCCAGGTTATGGACAAGGCTGAGGTACTGAACGACTTTTTTGCCTCGGTCTTTCTTCACTTGCAAGGGCTCTAGCCACACCGTCCAAGTCTCAGAATGCAACGACAGGGACTGGGAGAATGAAGAACTGCTCACTGTAGGAGAAGATCAGGTTCAAGACCATCTGAGAAACCTGAAGGTGCACAAGCCCATGGGACCTGATAAGGTACATCCATTAGCCCTGAGGGAACTGGTGGATGAAGTTGCCAAGCCACTATCCATCATATTTGAGAAGTTGTGGCAGTCCGGTGAAGTTCCCGTTGACTGGAAAAGGGGAGACATAACCCCTATTTTAAAAAGAGAAAAAAGGAAGACCCAGGGAACTACAGGCTGGCCAGTCTCACCTCTGTGCCTGGCAAGACTTTGGAGCAGATCCTCTTGGAAACTCTGCTAAGGCACATGGAAAACAGGGTGACTGGTAACAGCCAACATGGCTTCACTAAGGGCAAATCATGCTTGAAAAATTTGGTGGCTTTCTACAATGGCATTACAACATTAGTGGATTGGCCATCATCTACATGGATTTGTGCAAAGCATTTGATGCTGTCCCACATGACATCCTTGTCATGCCTCCATTGGAGAGGCATCGATTTGATGAAATGATTACTCAGTGGATAAGGAATTGGCTGGATGGTCACACTCAAAGACTTGTGGTCAATGGCTGGATTCCCAAGTGGTGGCCAATGATGAGTGCTGTTCCTCAGTGGTCAGTATTGGGACCAGTACTGTTCAGCATCTTTGTCGGTGATGTGGGCAGTGGGATTGAGTGCGCACCCTCAGCAAGTTTGCCAATGACACTAAGCTGTGTGGAGCAGTTGACACATTAGAGGGAAGGGATGCCATCCAGAGGGACCTTGACAGGCTTGAGAAGTGGGTCTGTGCAAACCTCATGAAGTTCAACAAGGCCAAGTGCAAGGTCCTGCGTCTGGTTTGAGGCAAATCCAAACAGACATATACAGGCTTGGCAGAGAATGGACTGAGAGCAGCCTTGAGGAGAAGGACCTGGCAGTGTTGGTTAACGAGAAGCCCAACATAACCCGGCAATGTGTGCTCGCAGCCCAGAAAGCTAACTGCACCCTGGGCTGCATCAAAAGAAGAGTGGCCAGCAGGTCGAGGGAG
>RSEF01000001.1:140170941-140216971 GCA_003993805.1 Himantopus leucocephalus
GGTTTTGTCAGGTTAGGTTAATGGTTGGACTTGATGATCTTAGCGGTCCCTTCCAACCTTAACAATTCTATGATTCTATGTATCCATCACCTTGGTAAAAGGCACCACTGTACCCGAAACACATCCTTGTGTCGTCAGGCACTGACAAATGGCGTTGCTGTGCACAGCCAGAACTGACCCCAACCTGACGTGTATCCAGGACATGTACACCCCTTGCGGGGCTTAATTTCTTGTACCACACCTAGAGGATCTATTCCCTGTCCCGAAAGGCAGCTGTGAACTCCACTCTACCCTTCATGTGCCTGCAGGTGGAAAAGCTGACATCCTTGACCCTTTTTTCCATTACAGCCAACTGTTTGGAGCACTCTGAGGAACTGAGAGACCAGGCTGAACCTCTGCAGAGTCTACAGTGCCTATAGCCATCTGACACAGGCACACCTTACCCCAGGACCAGCTCTCTGATCTAGAAAACCAGATGTTCTTGTCATGTAACAACAATACTGTGATCTGGGGCTGGGGGTAGGCAGAATCTTGCTTGACCAGCAGTGGCCAGATGGGACTGGTCTGAGGCTCTGAGGCTGCTATTCGTCAACTTTTACAGTGGTGTGTTGGCAGAATAACGCTAATTTAAAGTTTAATGGAGCCACACTGTTGATCTTAGTAAAACTGAGTGACGTTATTTAAATTCCAAATAACTGAAGTTTTCAAACAATCCAGTATTAGTAGAAGACTGTGATCATTTTACCTGGGCCCCATCCCAAGTATTTAAGTCATGAACAGAGTAGATACCTAATAATTTTCAAGATACTTGAATGTGTCCAGAGGAGGGCAAAGCAGCTGGGGGAGAGAGCGTGTCGTATGAGGAGTGGCTGAGGACTCCGGGTTTGTCTAGCTTGGAGAAAAGGAGGCTGATGGGTGACCTCATTGCCCCCTACAGCTTCCTGATGAGGGGACGTGGAGACAGAGGTGCTGATCCCTTCTCCCTGGGATCCAGTGACAGGATGCGTGAGAATGGTTCAAAGCTGCACCAGGGGATGTTCAGACTGGACACGAGGAAGCATTTCTTTACCAAGAGGGTGGTCAAACACTGGAACAGGCTTCCTAGAGAGGTGGCCGATGCCCCGAGCTTGTCAGTGTTTGAGAGGCATTTGGACAATGCCCTTAATAACATGCTTTAACTTTTGGTCAGCCCTGAATTGGTCAGGCAGTTGGACTAAATGATTGTGGTAGGTCCCTTCCAACTGAAACATTCTATTCTATTATTCCAAAAAGAAGACAGTATACTTTGGGACCTAATGTTTATTTTTTTGGGTTGGTTTTTTTTCTTTTAATTTGTGTAAACATTAAGAACTCCGAACAGTCTAAGATTAAATATGTTGGACATTAAAAAAGAAATTAATAATTTCATACTCAGCAGAAGACTGCAATTTCCACCCTCAGTGAGAAACCTGAGACTTTCTGTAGATTCCCAGATGTGACAAAAGTGGAATGGGCGGCAAGCTTCTTCAGATAGCTGTCGACTGAAAGGAACATGACTAAGTGGAAACAACTTGGTAAATGATCGTGAGACAGGCAAAACAGCGTTAAGGCAACAAAGCCACACGCTACAGCTCAGAATTAACTAAAAATAAATCGTGTCCACAGCACAACAAATTATCAGCAAGACAGATGGCCAAGAAGAGGAAAACCATAATTGTTTCCTCTGGGGCTGGATTTCTGACAGTAAACACTCAATCTAGTCCCAAATTTGTAACGGAAAATAGAATTCAATAGCACGGAGGAAACCCTGGAGAATAATACAACGGCAATGCAGTGTTTAAAGCCCTAGCCATATGAGGGAAGGGACTGATGATGACGATTGTTCTTTCAGTCAGTGCTGAAGGCAGACTGAAAGGAAGTTTTGTCTGCCAGAGAGGCAACCGTCTGGGTGCTGGGAGGCCTTGGCCTCCGCTGGCTCCTGTTTACTTCTGGTCCCCGAACCAGACAGTGAGTCCCCTGTTTATACAGTGCTTTCCAAGTGATACTCTGTCTGGGGGGACGAGATGATCAAGGTTTTCATCACACTCTAAACCAGAAGAGAGCTGGCAAACAGGTTTTCAAATACAACCACAAGAAGCCGACAGTGATGTAATAAAGAGCTCCAAGAGACCACACTATGGCGATGGTACAGATCACGGCTACCAAAGAACACAGGACACCTGACAGTTTCATTTTAAAAACACCGACAACACTTAGTGAATTTTGTAATTTCATCAAAAGACTGCCATTTGATTTTTCACCAAAATTCCCAGAAAGTCATAAGTTCCCCAGTCAACCTTTGACCAAGTAAGGGTCTGTCCAAATGGAGAGAACATTTTGTTAGCGTAGATGACAATATTGTTCTGGGAAAGTCTCCAGCCCAAGAAATTTTGAGAATGACTAATTATATGTATGGAACTGTTCAAACAATTAGTTTGGTCCTGGCCTAATTTGGAAAAGTTTCCAGGCCTTCCTATGTAGAAACAAGTTCATCTATGAAAGTTGAGATGCTAACACGTTTCCTTAGGAACAGAATTTGGACACGTATGGATCCCTAATACTCTGATCCCAGAGCTAAAAAGCTTACTACAAAATTCAAATGCATACTGGTACTTCTCCATTGTTTCCAGTGCAAATTCTGATGCTAATAAAATCCATTTAGCTGTGCTGAGCAATCCTTTAGCTCCTTAATAAATTGCTTGTCGAAAGAAGGGATTTGGCCAGAGTACCAGTTGATTAAATTGGCCAAGTGCTGCCTCACATGTGGGGACAAATTCTGCAGGCTAGAAATAGCTCACAAGCAGCCGCAGGCCACAGCATAACTTGTTCTTATTGTCCGCGCTAAACCTGAGCAAGTAAGAACCAAAGGAGCTGGATACCTCAACTGTGTATCATTCAGAAGGTCCCCTCTAGCAGGGAAATTCTCAACTGAGCAAATCCAACTATTCTTCAGCATCATCTTCCTCTTCACAGATAACAGAGGGATGAGAAAATACACAGCAACATGACCCTACGCCACACCCACATTCACAATCGCATTATTTTAGCAACAAGAGAAAAGACTTTTGTCCCATCAGCACTACCACTTACACCAGCGCGGTGCAGCCACAGCACATGCATCACAGCCAACTGTAGCCCCAAGACCCGCTGCTGACAAGATGGAGCAACAGCCTGGCTCAGAGAAGGGGTAAGCGGGGCAGGACTGCCCAGCCACACGGCCACCACCATATCGCACAACCAGGAGCAGACGTACTGAACTACACTGAGAAAAGGGGTGGGTCAGCCCTTCTGGTGTGTGAGCTAAATTCCTCATGAGGATGGTCGCTGACAATACCCATTGTGCCTGCCTTGTGCAAGTTTCAGACACCTCTGACCCTCAATGGCGTAAGGACATAATGAAAAATTAAAAATAAAATACCAGGTGTTTGGTTTCCCCATTAGAAAAGTTACTTAAAGGAATTTATGAAGAACAACATCACTTGCAGTGCTACTCACAGCTAAACATAACTTACTCCAAGAACTATAGACAGGAAGTTATTAGGTTAGTGCTGCCTTTTTCTCACATGCAAAGGATGACCTACAGCTCACTTCCCTGTGGAGCTGAGGAGGAGGCCATCCTCCTCTCCCTGGTGTTTTGCTGCCGTGTCCAAACTGGTACTTCATGGCATCACTGGCAGATGGCCACGCTCCTGCATCTGCCCCATTGCACTGACCAGCATATCACCCCACCTGCTTTGGGTCTCATCCCTGTGCCCACCAGAGAGCGACGAACGCTCTGCTCCTGCTACAACACCTCTTTGTCCAGAGGAATGCCCTGGGGCCACGTCAGAATGTGGGGAGACGGGAGGTGGGGTCAGGAGTTTCCTCCGCTCCCTGTGCGGTACCCCTTGTAACCAAGTTCTGATATTTCCTCTCAACAAGGAGAGCTCTGGATTGCATCGCGCTAAAAGAAACCTTGAGTGTTCGCTTCAGTGATAAATAATGTTCAGAATACTTGAAAATATGAGCTGGTGAAATATTAAAACTCATTAAAATACAAGGCCACGTTGGGGGAAACAGGTTTTGTACACATCCTTAAACTTCCCATAAATACCTCAAGGCTCCTCAGGACCTGGAGGAGAGGAAGGGAAGCGCATACCTTTCTCACTAACGTACATTCCTTGGTTCCCCATGCGAGGAAACACCCTTCCTGCTGAGCTGTGGGCAGCAGGGGTTGGAATTCACCCCGTGCTTTTAGTGTGACCATAAACAACAGCATCGCATTTGTCTCTCTCATCTCTGAACGTAGTTTGTACTCAGCTGGCTGCAGAGGAGGCTGCCTAGTCCATCTGCATTTCTTCCCCTGCTGCTTTCCAGGCTAATTAATATACTCTGTCCTGTTTACTGGTACCACTACGCACGGCCAGAAACAGGGAGTTGTGGTGGTTCATGGCTGTTGGTTTGAGTTCAGGGAGGGGGAAAAAAAAATTAAAAATATTTACCTTTATGCCAGTACTTTCTAAAGAGGTGTAAAATGGCAGCTCATGAGAGCTCAGATGGTGTCTGGGCGCTTCAGCCCAGGCGTTCAAAGCTCTCAGAAGTTCCAATAAAAATATTTTCATCTAAATATTCAAAAGGTCTTCGCATCCAGCAAGCTGCGCTGTTGGAAAAACCCGGCCACTTCTCTCGGAGCAATTGGCAGAAGCACACAAGGGACTTTTCTAACGGGAAGCCTGTGTGAATACCCGCCTGTACACAAACGCACGTGCCAGGGATTGCTGCAAACACACAAATGATGATACTTCTGAGCTTTATTTTGAGCTTTGTAAACAGAAACAGAAGTCAGAGTGCGAATCACTATATTAGGCTAAAAACCCGGAGCCGCATGCCCATGGCTGCCGCAAGGCACACCTGCCTCTACTTACTTTCATAGTGAAGCTGTCCTGTGAAATATTTTTCTTGGCTAGAGGCTATGAGGAAATAACTGTAGTTTTCTAAGCAAGAGGAAGCAGGAGAGCGGGCCGGTTAATCTCCTAGTTTCCTAGGAGAAATTCCTAGGCAAAGAGATCTCTGTCCACTGTTGGCGAGAAGAGCCAGTTTTCTGGGTAATTTTATATGTCTGAAACTAACCCTAGCACAGTTTATACATACTCAAGGACTGTCACAAAGAGTACTACAGGCTAAACCATCACAACTGTCTCTAAATGAGGCTGCCATGATACCTCCAGACCATCCAGGCACATCTGTGCTGCACATTACAGGGCACGAGCCACTACTAATTCCAGAAACACCCTTTGAAAACTTATTTATAATATCCCTCAATCTAGTACAACCGCACAGCATTTATTAAATCTGTGTTTTAAAAAACTCAATTGTACCGGAGATGACCAGGAACCATCTCCAGTTTTCAACAGGATGATGGAGGAGTGAGCAATTTTCAATTGCGGAATATCAAATCTGCCTTTATGACCAGCCATATCTGAAGTAAAACAAGATTAAACTGCAAGTAAATTTTGATTTTGTTCCAACAGCCCTGGGGAAAATATTCTGCTTGGATGGAAACGCAAAGGGTGGGAGTATGGATCAGTAAAACGAATTAGGTGAATAAGGGAGCAGGGAGAAGACAACTCTTGGAAAGGGGAATGGAAAGAAACCACAGACTTTTCAGCACTTTAGATACTTTATCCTCTCTCCCAGGAGGGACAACCCCTAGCTTCAGGTGCTGAAGCTGGGAGCACAGTTGCCCTGGGTTTCTCATTTTATCAGGTTGGGAAATCGATAAGGTTGAGGCATAACATCCCTCAGCTAGCAGCAACACTGAGGTGATGCTCTCAACTTACAGGTCACATTAAGAGACCTTCATCCTTTCAATCAAGATCTCTGAATCATCAAAGCAAGACAGCAAATATTCATATGACAGAACCTATTAGATGCACTTCTTGTGTACTTAGCACAGAATAAATATACACCTCAGCTTACTGGGCAAACAAACACAAAGATGCTAGGAAAGCAAAATAATAATGTTTTTAAAAAACACTAAAATCCAGTCAGAAATCCTAGTTTTGGGGGAAGGTTTAGCAGAAGGAAAAACATATTTATTTTGTGATAGTTTTTACTAAGACAGCAACAGGCTGATCAGCAAAGGCACAAGTGGAGATGCAGCTATAGTGGTAAAAATGCTTTTTCTACAGGAATTTAATTTATTCAGACAAAATTGTATCATGAAAAGGAATCAAACTAACATGTTCTTTTGCTTTTATGAAGCAGTTTCACAGTAGCAGGGATTGCTAGCACAGGCATACCAACCAGTCTTTTTTTTGTCAGGCACCCAGTTGTAGAGGTAACACAGATTTCCCTTTAGCTGCAAAGCATTTACAGTTTGCTCTTAATCAGATTTTCCTTCAAAGAAAGAAATGAGTAAGTAACAAAAAAAAGTTCATGAACTCAAACCAGTGGTACAAATTTAAAAACAAAATCATGTGAACTTTGCTGAACTTCCAGCTCTGAAATTTAATGTATGATTTATGGTGCTACTGAGTGCAGCCATGACACTGACACAGACCAGAGCCAGATACATCTTAAGCATTAGCGTTGACGGTTACAAATACATTCAACCTACGGCTACACACAAAGCACTGTTTGTGCAGAGCAGAAATAGTTCTCTAGCAACTGTGATAAATAAAGCTTTGCTTTAATTTTTTACTTTTAAGATCATTTACTGCCTACTCAGAAGGACATTTTCCCATTTTGAGGACTAGATGCATATTGGTCGAATCCCAAAGGACAGAGAACCATTGCCTTGGCTAGACCTGCGCTGGAGTTTGACGCAGCGTTGCAGGCTTTACAAGCAGGGTCTCAAGGGAGTCTGGAGTCTGCACATCAAAGTCCTTCATTTTGCCTTCCACAGTGACAAAAACCCTTACATGTGTCCAGCCCAAATGCACCAGATTTAAATAAAAATAGCGGATGGGACACCAACTCCTTTCAAAAAGTTGTAACAGCCCCAGGTAGTAGTGCATCACATTAATCTGATACTGAAGTTTCTGAAAAATACTATTTTAAGCTAAAAGATAGATTGAAAATAGAAGGTCAACAACCAGCTAGACTATGCAAAGAGAATTTCCTTGTCCTCAGGCTCGGCTCCAGCATATCAAGAACTGTTATCAACTTTGAAGCTCTTTTACAAATTTCTGATGGAAATAGCAAAGATTAACGATTTCATAGCTGTCATTCGCATGTAGCATGATAAATTATTTCAATAAGATTGTCAGTCTTTTGCTTAGACACATGCAAATTGATTTTATTTGAAGGCAAATTATACCCTAGAAACCAATTCTTCTCATGGCTTATGAGGGTGGAAATGAAGAGGAAATTTCTTCAAGTGACCTTTAGAACAAGCGCCAGTACCTACTCTTCTTAAGACAAGCATTACAAGGGGGTGGTATGGTATATTATCTCTAGGATTGCTTTTGAAGCAAACTGCTACACAATTCAAGTGGGAGCACGTGCTGGTGATTCACCTTCTAACAAAGCAGAGAAGTGTTTGAGTGCCTACCCCAGACAGATTCCCCGCAAGACACCTCTCTGCCCCTGGAGACTCTGCAGTTGCTCTCTATTAAAAACATTTGCTGGGACACTTCATGAGCAAGATGGATACAGGCCTACACCAAAGAGGACAGCTCAGGTGTGACACACTATTGCTCAGCCCTCAGTGACACAGCCCAAACAAAAATAATCTCAGAAGGAGAAAGTACTTTTAATAGAAAGGCAACTGAAAGGAGTAACCATCACAGATAAGCCTAAATAACCAGGATATCATAAAATGGTGGATGAGAAGCTCAATGTGAGCTGGCAATGTGTGCTCGCAGCCCAGAAATCCAACCGCATCCTGGGCTGCATCAAAAGCAGCGTGGACAGCAGGGCGAGGGAGATGACTCTGCCTCTCTACTCTGCTCTGGTGGGACCCCACCTGGAGTACTGTGTTCAGCTTTGCAGTCCTCAGCACAAGGACCTGTTGGAGTGGGTCCAGAGGAGGGCCATGAAGATGATCAGAGGGCTGGAGCACCTCTCCTGTGAGGAGAGGTTGAGAGAGTTGGGGTTGTTCAGCCTGGAGAAGAGAAGGCTCCGGGGAGACCTCATAGCAGCCTTCCAGTATCTGAAGGGGGCCTACAAGAAAGCTGGGGAGGGACTTTTTACAAGGGCATGTAGGGATGGGACGAGGGGTAATGGCTTTAAACTAGAAGAGGGCAGATTTAGATTAGATATCGGGAAGAAATATTTCATTATGAGGGTGGTAAGGCACTGGAAGAGGTCGCCCAGAGAAGTTGTGGATGCCCCATACCTGGCGGTGTCCAAGGCCAGGCTGGATGGGGCTTTGAGCAACCTGGTCTAGTGGAAGGTGTCCCTGCCCATGGCAGGGGGATTGGAACCAGATGGTCTTTAAGGTCCCTTCCAACCTAAACTGTTCTATGATTCTATGAAAACACCACACTTGTTACAAAGTTCTTCACTGATAATCTGCAACAAAAAAAATCATAGAATCATAGAATGGTTCAGACTAGCACTATACAGCAAGCCAAAATGATCAAGTTGACTTATAAAATTTTGATCTCTGCTTTTGTAATGGGAAGTATTGTCTTCCAGGATAATCTTCCATTTTTGCTTCTCATTTTTGCACGCCTACATTGCTCCTTGTCACCTTTGCTACCTGGGTTTGCCTGCCTGCTCGAGCCAGATGAAGTCACTCTGCTTTTAGACCTTGATGTTGCTGACAGGTAAATGCAAATTCAGCTGAGGCTGTAAACCTGCCGCAGTGTTTCAGTGGGACTATTCACGTGACAGATGCGGAGCACGTGCTGTGGAAGGGACAGCCCTGCAAGGGAGTTGGGAAATTATACCAGACCGTTGGATGGTGGGTACTCCTCCTACACTGTAAATCCTACTAACGGAACCATTATTGCCAAGCACAGTCAGCAATGCATGACACAGCACTATTCAATCACGGAGATTTTTTTAAAGTGTTAGATTATCTAATGTTTTACCATAGGGAAGATGCATAAGGAATATACAGAGCACCAGGAAAGCTGTAGGCACAATTTGCTACCAATTACAGATGATGTACCTTGTCAGGGTCAAATTTCAGAAAACTGAAAGACATTGGCAAGTCTTGCATATTCCTTCTAGAACATGCCAACTTTCCAGAGAATCTGCCTTTTCCCTATATCTACACTGTATTTACTTGAAAATGGTCCCCCAAAGTACATACTTAGGATTAATGCTTACAGAGGAAGTCACAAGACTGAAATAATCTCACGAAACTCTGAGGGTGTACTTAAACAAGATAGTATGACCAATTCTCCATGGCTGGTGCCAAGATTTGGGCTACATTAGCACAGATTAAACCAAGTACCACAAATCCAATTCTTGGAATGTGGAAATTCTCTTATTACAGTGCTGAATTTATGGAAAACACAATGAAGCAACATATCCAACGAATTCTTTTAGAAGCTAACGAAGCTACAAGCACTGGAAATACACGTAATGGGTAAAGAATGTTTCTGTTTTAACTGTTGCTGATATGAGTAACCATGCCCTGCACAAGAACTCCCCAGTGCAAGGCACAAAATAATCTTTAGCTCTAAATCTGACAGTAAAGCATTTCATAAACATTCTTCTTGTACACATGGGAGATTGTTGCCTAAAAATTTTCTGCCATAAGGACTGCATATTTTCAAGTTAATACTGAATCTGTGGAAATAAGTCGTCAGTGGATAGCTATTCTATGGGGTTTATTTTAATAGAGAGCGTTAGAAGAAGAGAGCCACAGGTAGTTTTGCAGTTAGTGTAAGTAACAAGGGCTGCATGAGTCTGGATGAGACTGTTCTTATCCACACTTCAACTCATCTTCATCACCTCTTTACACTGTACAAAAACCTGACATGAAGTGTAAAAAAAAACAAAAAATCCATTTCATACTCATTAACTTTTATGCATTGAGATAATTTTTTCTCACTAATAGCACTGGGACAGAGTCTGAGTAAAATTCTTTGGCAACAACAAAAAACAAAGCAAACCAAAAACCTGGCCAAAGTAAGGTTGAAGACAGAATCCATTTTAAATTAAACAAACAAGGAAACCAAATATTTTGAGGGGGTAAAAAGAAGAGTTCTGTCCCTGGGATTAGTGGACAGTGCTAACGAGACACAAGTTTTACCTGTTTATAACCTTGACTTCTCAGCCGTAACTATTTCAACTTCTTTCTGATGGCATAAATTACACACAAATAGATGTGAATACTTTGACGTTAAAGTGACCAATCCAGATCAGATAGAACATGTAGACAGCAAGACTCAATTTATATATTGGGGTTATCACATATTCAGATTATAAAAGCCCACCTTAAATAATAGGAGTACCAAAAAAAAAAAAAAACAAAATAAAAATTAANTAAAAATATCATATTTCAGCTAACCTGAAGTAACATTATTTTAGATAATTATTTCAGAAAAAAATTTCTTTGAAGTTTAAAAAATTCAGAACAATTTTTAATGTAATTAATAATTTGAAACAGGTTTTTTAGCATTTGGGAAAAATTCTTCTTTTACATTTTTCCTCTTTTTTCAAAGCAAGAAATTCCTCAAAGATCAAATTCTGATTTGGTTTTATTTCTTGAAATTTTGCTTTGCCTCTCAAAATTTTATGGAGCAAAACAACCTTCTCATGGAAAAAAACAGGAGCCCATCAGATAATAGCAAGTGACCATTTTCATCTTAAATGATAAAGTACTCTTCACAGACCAGTAAAGATGCAAGTTGCTATAATTCAAAGCCATTACTCTTAAACTGAGAGATATTCTCACGTATCACAAGGATCCTTGAGAATGTTTTTCAATGAGACTTATTTGAGGAAATTGTGGGGGGAGGTGGGCAGTGCAGGAAAGAAGAATTCATTTAACTTCTTTTTATTTACTTTTTTCTCAATACCCAAATCTGGAAAAAAGGAATAAGAAAACCTTTTTTATATTTTTGGGGATAGCTTTGTTGAACATTGCTTGAACATTAGCAAGCACCCTCCACATCCCTCTTCTTTTTTTTTCATTTACTTTTAAGTCTGATGTTACTAGCAATATACACTATCATGGTCAACAGCTCCAAAACCCCTACGAAATTCTGATAGATCAAGACTGCTGTGGTGGAAGACAAACAATTAAGTAAAAGTAGCACACAGAGTGTCAGTGTAAGAAAGTAGTTCACGCTGACTAGCTTTAAATAAATTAAGTAAAAAATATCAATATCCTCTTTTAAAGGGTTCTTGGTTTTTTCCTCATAAATGGCTTGAAACTGAGGAAGCCGTCACGAACTGATCATTGCTCAGTTTCTTTCTTGAAAGGTACTCCAACTTGTTGATCATCTTAAGACTTCTGCCTTAGAGAGGACTTTCTAGAAGCATTTTTATGTTCCAAAACTTCATCCCAGATAAAACCTGGTAGTGTGCTGAATTCCAAAAATGGAAATTAAGAGTTTATTATTAAATGTGGATGCACCTCTACTCAGCTGGAGATCCTGTCTGGTGTCCTGGGGCAGGGCCATGTGTCACGGACACCTTGAAACACTTTGACACCACTGGACCAGGTCATTGCCAAAGGGTGGGAACGGCGGGTGATGGCCCAGAAATTCACGTGTAGCAGAGAAGTTGAACTACACTACAGTGCAGTAGAATGCAGTGCAGAGATGAAGGGAAAGGACATGACTGTTAGTATGTCACTTGTAGAAAATAAAAGAACATTTCGCTGCCCAGTTTCAATTCCTGCATCCTCAAGCTCCACACAGAGATCCTGTTTTGAAATAACATCTTAAGTAAAAACAAACATAAATATTTTTTTTTCCATATTTTGTCTGTTCTCAAAACTCAAGGAACTTGAGGATACCTTTAAGACCACTGGTAATAAAACTGCACCCTTCCTTCCACACTGACTATTTCAGTTGTGCAAACACTCTTTGGGGTATCCCATGGAGGATCTTCATATCATGTCTTGGAATAAAGTGTCCAGCTTCATCCCCTGGGCAATTTTCAGCACAGTCAACCATAGTATAACTATAAGACAAGATTTCAAGAACAAGTGATGAATTCCTTTTCCTTCCAACCCACCGACCCAAATTAAGCAAGTTACAGCAAAGATCAATTCAAACAAAAGTGTGCAGCTCTTCCTACTCAGAGAGAATTCAAGTTCGAAGTTGAAATCATGGCTCTGGCCTGTTCTTAGCAAGCAACATTGCGTAGGTGTTACATGTGGCACGTGCATCTGGTTTGGGGGATTTCTCCATATGGTAACACTGAAGCATCTGAGATCTGCCAACCTGTGAGGCAGAAGGTGGTTAATCTGGAGGCAGGCATAGCCTCTGCTGTGCCTTGCTGCCTACGGTCTCCACTAGAATTCTGTTGCTACCAAAACTTCTCAGGGAGATAATTACTAGAGTTTTAATTAAACAATGGTCTGCTGCTTCCAGTTGAACACGGGAGAAACTGTTTATCCAAAGGAGCCCATCTAGGATGTTTTCAAGGGTTGACACACCTGCTAAAATGGCAGACACTCAACATGCCTACACAAGCTTTTACTCTTTCAACATTTATAATTTAATAACACACACTGGTTTGGGCTTAGAAAAAATATTTGGAACAAGAGAGAGAGGAGTAGAGAGCAAGGATGGGGTTTGTACCATCTCAGTAAAACTGAAAAAAACCCATGTCATTAAAATCAGTTGACCATTTGGTTTAGCTTTTAACTTCAGAAATACTTTCAACATATATTTACAGATGGAGGACTGGATAGATTTTTCATGTACTCCAGTTGTAACCTATTCCTTTAACCATTCACCTTTTGCAACAAAAGCTACAACATGAAGACTTTTTCATTTAATATGAAAACAAAATGAATAAGGCACGTGAAGTCATAAAGCAAATGCAGTCTGACCTTTGTTTTTAAAAAAAAAAAAAAAAAAAAAAAAANTAATCTTTAGCCTCTTCAAAAATCACATGGAAGTCTTCATCTCTTGCTCTCACTTAAAGCAGAAAAGCCAGCAAACACCACATAGCATCCCAAAAGTATAATCCTGAAATCCAGGTCACATATCATAAAGAGGTAGCCACCTATTATCCCCAGCTTTATTAGAAATCAGAACTTTTACACATAACTAAAACTGCCAATATTTTTCTATTCTCCAGATTCTGTAAGAAAATACAAACAGATTGATCAGGAAGAAACCCCTTTGGAATTTTAAACTTTTAGGAATGCGATATTTTCTCTTTAATTTTTGTTTCCCTCCTTAAAATGGATCTAAATGTTATATTGGGATTATGGGAGCATAGAGGAGATACGCAAAATGAGAGGAGATGGCCATGTGATCTCACTGACCTTTGGATCCTGAGCGGGCACGACAACCCCCACCTCCTTATAGTCATCATTTACCTGCACCATGTCACCGGGCAGGTAGAGCGTGAGCCATGAACACCTCTTCTTCCCCTCTCGCCATGCCCAGCGCTCTGCTTCACAAGTGTTTGTACTTCACGTATATTATGAGGTTGAAATTATTTGAGAAGAACAACAACCAAACCCCTAACTTTCTCCCCCACACCAAGACATGCACTCTCTCTTGGACTAGATGATCTCCAGAGGTCCCTGCCAACACTGACCATTCTGTGATTCTTGCTTTTTCCCCTGTGCACACCTTTCAAGACTATTAACCACAAATATTTAATATTCACAGGATGCTATGGAAAAATCTTTCCATGAGCTTGTTACCTATCACTTAAATGCCATTGAAGTTTCATTCTGAAAAATAAACTTGATTTAGAGCTGGGCATTTTCTCAACAACTATCTTTAACAAGCTTTCACCACCAAACGGATCTGCTTATTAAAAGTCATGGTTCTCTGCAGACGTTATATTTTCTGTATAGTATTGAAGAACAGGGATGGGTATAGATTTATTTCAGTCACTTAAAAGCAAACACACAAAACCTTGATGGAAAATAACCCCAAGTTCTAGTTCGCCAGTGGGTTTGAAAGCTTCAGCACTTTCCTTGTCATAGTCACAAAGTCTTGCCCCAGCCTGCAGCACAGCCGGGCACTGGGAGTCCACCCTGACAACTGGGCTGGTTTTCCTCCTCCTAAAACATCTCAGGACAACGTAACACATCAGCAAAGGTACAAGCAAGACACTCGCAGGCAGGCTTTTTGAGTTCTCAGCCTTTGTTTGACCTGCCTTCCACACCTCGCCAGCCTCGGGAGCAGCGATGCCCCTGCACGCGGGGGGCGAGAGCCTGGTCAGCGCAGGGATGGCACAAGAGGCTCTTGTGTTCAAGGCTGCGGAAGGCATTTATACCCGTACCTCGGTTCAGAAAGACAGAAGCATCCTTTGTGTGCTTCATATTGCTCTCAAACGTCTTTATTACTACAGTTTTTATAGCCAGCTCCCGTAACTGCGTACTGGCAGAGGAAGGCAGGGAATCAGGGAGGCCCTGCGAGGGGAATCGTGCATTGATATTTGAAATGTCAGCTTTTAAACGCTTCTAAATTTTCCTTCTCTGTGCCCTTCATAAAAGACGTCCCCTCCTTGTCCCCCAGCTATTTACATAGCTCAAAATTCTCTTAGATATTATAATAAGCTATTAAATAAAATATGTAATAATAATTAATAACTTATTAAATACTATTATAAGCTATTAAATAGCTCAAAAGTCCCCCTTTTGAGGTATTTAAATTGACAAAACAGACAGGTGCCAACAGAGGAAAAGGTTATCAGAAGAGGGGTATAGAAGAAGAGACAAAAGTCAGGAAGAGCAGGAGCGAGGAGGGATGGCATTGCAGCAGCAGAGGTGTCGCAGGAGATAGGATGAGGAAGGGAGCACAGAACTAGAGGACATGGGATGTGAACAGATCAGAAAAGGAGTGGAGCACAAGCAAGAAAATCAGGGCTGGCAAGAAAAGGAAGGTGAGCAGCCCCTTTGTATAACAAACGTTTATGCATGAGCTTTTCCCTTGATTTTTGCACTAAGCATCAAGCAACACAACAGAAGACGCAAATAAGCTGGTTAGTAGTTCTGGTTTTGACCAAGTCTCTCTGCGATTATTCTTTTTCTTCCCTTTCCTCCCCTAGTGGGCTATGCGGTTGAATGCTGACAAACAATCCTGCCAACGCCAACTTCATCTTCACATCAGCCTTCTGCTTCATTGCCTTTTAGCCCCCTTATCCCTCCAGTATCACCTCACCAGCTCTTGAAGACTGAAGTTCAGAAGGTGTCATCTCTCCTTTGCTCATCTGACATTCAGTCAAAACCCCTCGAGTCGTTACAGTTGATGCTTATTTGGCAAGAGATTAGAATAAAAATCCTACCCACATTAACAGAGGTTTCTTTGCTGCAGTGACTGATGGCTGTTGCAGCTGTTTAACACTCACAATGTTTTATGGGCTTCAGCTCTTGTAAAGTACACAGAAAACAGGCTGGGTTTGTTTCTCCTTTAGAAATGAACACACGTAATGTTATTTTCTCTTGGGTTTTTGGATGGTGCTGTGAAGCAGACAAAGCAAGATTCTAGAAGATGAATAGAATAAAATTTCAGTGCCTGGGACACTTTTTCATAATCAATGCTACTGTCTGAAACATATGGATATTGAGATCAATGCACTGTTACAATAACACTACTTCATATAACAGTACTACAAGCAAGGAACCTTTGCTGGGTGAAAAGGATTCCAGGGCTTGCAAAGACTGCAAGGGGTTGTCTCTTCCTTCACCTCCATTAGCGCCCTGTGCCTCCACGCATCTGCTTATCAGGAGTATGGACAGAAAGGGAGATTTACCCTGAAAAAAATCACTGCAAAGTCCGAGCATGACAGAATTTATTATCATGGTCGTCCTGCCCTCAGCACTCTCCTCAGACCCAGGTCCTTAGCCTGAAGGACAACACCCACCCGTACCCATTTCACTGGCAGCTGAGACCACCACAGATGTGATGTTCTGCTTCATCCATGCCATCCCAGGGAAGGGAACATCATGCCAGCTGTCACACAACAGAGTATGAGATTGGTATGAATAATATCATAGATAGAGCTGTAGTAGCTCCACCTAATACCTGATTCTGTTGGTTGTGGTTAGACAAGCAGTCCCACAGGGACAGCAGTACAGTGTCCAACATTAGTTATGATGCAACGTTTCAAACTGACCTGCTAGTCCGCCTTGACAAGGCTTCTCTGTCTCTGCTGTTGCTGTCTTGCAACAGGAGATGAATGATTTCTTTTTTTTTTTAACCTTGATTCTATGTGGGTTTGGTGTTCAGAGCTCAAACCACTTCCATAAGAGCATCCTAGGTATTAATGGGAGTTTTACCATAAGTGTGGATTAAGTTTGCCCTTACCCTTCTTAGCTACAAAATCTTTTAATATATTTCATGACTCTTACGATACACTATTGAAAATCTTCAGGTTGACACATCTATGCAGCTGTCCCGGAGATGCAGAGGTATGTGTGGAAAATTAAAAGTTTAATCAAGGTCATTGTTTCCCTCCTAAAACAATAGGAAAAAGCCCCAGCAACAAAACTTTAACTTGTGGCCAATGGGGATTTTGAGATGTGATTCATAAAAAGAAGTATTATTGATTTCAATCTCTTGAGGAAAAGCAGAGGACAGCTTCATAGCAAAATTCAGAATTTGTTTCATTTCCTGAATTTATTTCCTCAATAAGACAGAGATAATTTTTAATGTACCCCTTTTAAAATGTACTTGCAAATATGGAAGAGATACTAGATAGCATTAAGCTTTTTTTCCAGCGCATTCTAGATGCATTTTCAGTGATTATTTGCTACAGTCGTCTGTTATAAAAATAATAAGTTGTGTTTCACCTTTAAATTTCATCATCATGGAACAGTTTGTTACTGGCATTTGCCATCACAGCCCTTCCTCACTAAACATCATCTCTCTCCCTTTCCTTATCCGGTGATTAGCTTCAACTGTCTTTAATGCTAATGAATCATTTTCCAAACAAGATGGAACACTGCAGACAAACGTCTTACAACAAATCACTAACTCAGTGGAATCATCAGTGAATCCTCCACGTGGCTTCCCACACGGCCCCTTCTCTTTTGGTAGAAGTGGTTGACAAACTGTTATGCAAGACCATCACTCCAGTGGGACTTTCCAGGGAAATTTTGCCAAAATTTTTGAGTGACAAAATGTTTTGAAGAAAATAATACTCAGCAACTGTTCCATCCGATATACACACACTCCCTATTTCTTACTCCCACTTACAGTCTTTGCCATCTTTCTACAAGTTACTGTATGGCAATGCTGCAGATATTTTTTCCATCTCCGTTCCAATTTTTTCCAAAGGTGGAGAAGCACTGGAAAATTAGGAGATTGGGATAAGGAGGTGGCATTCAACACATTTGATTCTACAGAACTGTAGCCCTACGGGTTAAATGGGCTCCACTGACCTCTGGGAAACCATGGTGCCATGGTGTACAGTAGCATGAGCTTCATATTCCAGTATAGTTGCCAAAGACTTCTTAATATGAAACCACGGTTTGAAACAAAGAAAAACAAAGGAATGAAAAAAAGGGGAAACGGGGCAAGAGGATTGTCAGTCTTTGACAGTAGACTTAAAACAGTAAGCTGGAAAAGTCTCATCAGTTCCATGTCATAGGAACATGCAAAAGCAGAGAACAAGTGGGATATATTCTTTCTGATATAAGAAAATTGAAACCAAGTGAATTGTAATGTGGTCTGTTCCTTTGTGTCCTAGAACTATGGTGTGCCAAGACTCACGACCTTTGGGAATAATAATTAAACAATGCTTTAAAGACTGATCAATTTTCTCCTTATCAGCTGTTCTTCAATGCAATGGAGAATCTCCACCCAGTATGGAAAGGACTGCAGAATTGACATATTGTGGAAATTGAGTTTAACGGTTGCTTTACATTTGTCTCTAGTGCTGCTGATGTTTGTGATGTTTCTCCTAGGACTAGAGTCATACTGTCTATTGTCACGTAAGCCCACTGTACTGCTAGGTCAGCCCTCACCTCCTTTTCAGTGTCACTTCTGCTGTGAAAAACACTCAAGCCTGACACACAGGAGAAAAGCAACACATTTCAAAGCAAGTGGAAGGTTTGTCCCACCCTCCCAGGGACACACACAGCCCTTGTCTGTACTCACAAATATACAACTGGACTCCCATGGAAGTTTGTGGCCCTATTTCTGTCGCTCAGAAGAGAGACCCTCACAGCAGACCCTATTGAAGGAGAAACAACAAGGTCTGCAGCATCCCTTCTGATCAGATCAGGACCAACTCTAGACAGGCAACTGCCGACTTCGCCTGTAAGGCAGCACAGCAGTGACGCCTCCGATGTGCATTTGCCGCCAGCTGAATTGCGAAAAGGCTGGGCGTTGCTTTTGTCAACTGAAACCTCCAGGAGTGTAAGGAGAAGGATACGGCTACCAGCTCCTCCTGTAAAATCACCAGCTGCCACCCTCTCCTGCCCCTGACCAAAGCCTTTGGCGTACTGAAGTGCAGTTCTGCATACACGGCTGAGACAGTTCTGGGATCCGGCGCTCTCCGAGACAAATACTAACCTGAAGAGAATTATGCCCAAGCATCCAATGGCAGGACCTGATTAGCAATGCCTGCTATAACCACCACGGTTTGCTGTGGAGGTGAAGAATGGTGTTAGTAGATGAGAAGTGTAACAAAACCCCTGAAAATTCCAGCACCAGGGCAAGCTGCAAAAGAAAATATCCAGTAAGAAGGGAGGGAGTTGAGCTTCAGTACTGAAAATGTCTGCTTTAAGAAAACAAAATGAAACAATAAAACCTCAGACTGGGGGAAAAAACAAAAAAACCAAACCATCAGTAAAGTTACTGTTGGAACTCTTTTAACTCGCTGCAGTTACCACCTTCTTTTTGGTTTCTCTGCAATTCAGAGAAGCAGCACTCCCTGCCCAGCCTCAGCACACCAGCCAGCTGGGCTGGTAGCATCCGGGGGAGCCGCAGTTTGCAGGGAAACAGGACCCAGAAGGTTTGCAAAAGCTGCTTTCTTCAAATCCGGCCCTGCATCATAATTTCTTCATGCGTGAGATAGAGACAATACTTAACCACCGCACACATAAGTGAGGAGGTTAAATGAAACGCATTTACGTAGATCCCCGGAGTGAAGGTAAGAGATTGAATACAAATTAAAATATTACATAGCATTTGTTGTTATTTCTACACTGTATTAATTCCTTTTATGCCTCTTTCAAAAACACTCCCTTAAAGCACACCAGGACAATAAAAGAAGTGCCACCTCACCCTGTCTCACAGTTTCCAGATTCTGCCCTTTGTTACTGTGAAGCTTTTTTCCTTCCTTGTTACTGAGAATTTTTTTATCTGTGTATTTGCATTAGGTCAAGATGAAGCATTCGGCCATGACTGCTGCTTCTTCCTCACTTGCTGCAATCCGTATTTTTCTGTTTGCAGTACAGAAATCAGGCACATTTTAATACAAGGACAGTGGGAGCAGTAAAAAACAAGCAAAGGCAGACGAGCCCTCTACAGGAAAGAGACCACTCATCAGAAATGACAGACGCAGACAGGGAATAGCCAACAGGCTGAAAATTCATTGAATTAAATACTGAGCAGCAGTCCTCAGCCTCTTTTTGCTCTCACACATCAGGCACTCAACTGTTCTCAGTGCCTGCATCTAGGATCTTACCATGTAGCCACCAGCAGGGACAAACTCTTTCCCCTGCCCCTGATCCTCAGCGTATTTCTGAACCATTTCTCATTTTTCCACACAGAGGGAAAAGAAGAAATTATAAAAGGGATATTACAGTCCACAGGGACTCCGATTTGCTCTGCAGCCACAGCATCACGTTGCCTGGTACCCATGTCTTGGGAAGTTGAGCCCTCAGAGTTAACTGCCCTGTACTCAACAGGTATCTGCAGAGCACACCCAGTGTAAGAGCTACTCCAACACACTTTCAACGGTGACTGAAGTGGATTGCCTTGTAACTCACAGTTCACCCCGTTCAGGACTTCCTGGCCTGTGTGTGTTCCACACACATATGGTCTGGTTTCGAGCTCCAGTATCACAGGAAGCTGGATGACCACCAAGGACAGAAGTTAGTTGTTATCAGTGGAAGATGGGTCTGGTTTATATTGATGAAACACCCATTCTTCTCTCAGGAAACATCTCAGGTTAAACGATCTATCTGATGTGGTCCACTGCTGACCTGGTTATCAGCTGGGAACCTGTCATGGAGCGGGGCACTTGCTAATCTAAACCTTGCACAGTCACATGCAGCGAAAGTAGCTCCTGCCCTGAGGTTGCCCAGGACATCAGTGGGATGAGCACAAGTCCTGGAGCAGTCCTTTTCCAGCACCCAGCCCTGCGCAACTTAGGAGCTAAAAATTCTCGGACATTGCTGTTTCAATCCTAAGGAGCATGCAGCTAAACATTATCTTGACTGCAGCAAAAAGACTGCAGGTTAGGCAGCTGCCATTCCTATATGCAACAAGACATAGATGATTAAGAAAAGCTTTGACAAGTGGGAACAGACTGCTTTCTGTGTGCTGCCTTCGCTTTGTCACAGCTTCCCTTCCCTGGCCCTTCAAGTCTTCTAATCCTCCAGTCTCATCAACATTGCTCCATGTGGGAGCAGCACATCTGCCAGTTTAAATTGATTTGAACAAAACTGTCTTGTCCCAACACTAAACACTTAATAGAGCACCTCCCAGAATTCTACTAAGATCTGTATGGCGGAAGAGTATTTTTCATCTTCCCATTTTTCATGCCCTTGGGGACACTTCTCCAAAACCAGATGTGAGCATTTCATCAAGCCCTATTAAACAGCCTGAAGAAATCCCACATCAAGATTTACTTCTGAACCACAATTTTATATTGTTTGTATAGCCATTTAGTGGAGCTTTATACATAGATACTGGGAGTCTCACCCCTGCGCACAGGTGGGCCAATTCCGTGCAAGCTCTCCTCTGTGCTATGATCACTGTCAAGTTCATCTTATAAGTCCCGATTAAGCACATGTGTGTATACGTGTGTGCACGTACCCTCTGGAAGCTCTGGCAGCCTGTGTGTGGGTGCACACGCATTGGGGCAGGGGCTGCTGAGCTGAAGAATGGCATCAGCTTCTGGGGTCTGCGCTCGTGATGCAAGGCAGAGCCCCCACACTGCCACCCCCATGCCTGAACTCAGCCCGATAAGAGGCGAGACGCAGTGACCACACAGGTCGTGACGACTTCATAGACTTGTAACTTGTAGTTGAGCCACTACCTGGGTATGACATGAAATCCAATTGTGGTTTTTTGGTTTAGCGTTTGGTTTAGTTTTTTTAATGGGATTTGATGCCTTCTGGAGAAAGCTACAGGGTTTTCAGAATAAATGAGGTCTGGTGAAAAAGAAAAACAAACAAACAAAAAAACCCCTCTGAGCTTGCAGATAGCTGGTGGGTGAAACATATGGTGATGCTGCCTCAGAGGCAGCCTTAATCATTAATTATTAGGTTGTGTAGTAAAATTGAGACAAGAAGGGATTTCCAATGTTTAGAAATATCCCAAGTATTTTGCCAAAACAAGGACAACGATGATGGAAAAAAATGTGCAATAAGCCTCAACTTTGCCAAGATCCATTATTTGGCAAGAAAAACCTGACAAGAAGACTAACAAGGCATATATCAGGCTTTTCTTAAGAAAATTAATGAAGATCTTTGTTTACAGCAGAACTGGGCACGGGAATTTGGATATGAACTGGACCATTTCCAGAAAGTGAGGGAACACATGCTCTAGTGGTTACTTCATTTCACCAGATACAACTTGGCGTGACTCAGAAGCCAGAATCCAAACTTCAGGCTGCTTCCAATCATTAACTTGTTGAACCAGACTAATGGGATTGTTAGCATTCCCAGATTTATGGTAAGAATTATGCTCATTATCATCACTGCTAGATATTACTTCCTTCATTTAGTTACCTTGCCAGTAAAAGATGTCTGCTGATAATGTAATGTAGCCTTGTAGCTCAGCACAAGAATTTCTTCATGGCCTAGTGTATATAAATGCAAACCAAAAAGAGGAACAAAGTAAAAGACACACCTAGAAAAGGTACGTTCAACACTGTATCACATTAAATCATTAGCAGTGTGACCACCAATAATAGTAATATACGTATATGTCATGTATATATGTGTGTATGTATATTACACAGTTAACAGAGTCAGTAGCCAAATGATAGGAATCTATGTTTATATTTGGGCATCAGAAAAAATAATATGATATCCAGAAATTCCAGGATTTCAATTACTTTCTTTGACTGTAATTCTCAAAGGCTCCTGTTCTACAGACCAAGACATTCGCTCATCTCTCCCTATTGCACCCCTCTGAAGCACCCCAAAAGCGTGCTCTAAGCACAGCTATTCTTCTCTAAGAGCTTTTGCCTTTTGAGACTTGATGTTTTGCAGGAAATGCTTATTAAAAAAAAAATAAATAATCGTACAATAAAAAGTGTATAAATAAGAATCTTATCTGATCTGGGCCCCAAAGACAGGAAGAGATTGATGATAAAAATGAAGATATCATAAATTAGAAAAAATAAGCAGACTGACCCTGGAGTTAATGAAAGCAGATGAAAGTAATGCAGAAGTGCAGATATATTTCCATTTAGACTGTGAACTAGAGATCACGCTCCTATTAACAGGGTAGGGATTACCATTATTTATTACATTCTACTGGGAGAAAACTTGCAACAAGAAACAGAAAAATCAAACCCATAAAGCGGAGGAGAATAGAATTTTAAATCTTTTCAGTATACTTTCAGGCATCTCAAGAGGGATCTTGTTCCTGAAGAAATTAAATTTTCCTTCAGAACAGCAAAGTACCTCCAGCCCTTCCATGGCGCTCCGAGTGCCATGCAGACTTGATTGTTCCAGAAATAAACACGCTGAGGGAAGGAGAAGAAAAGCAAAGTGAATACAGGAACAAAAATACCTCCTGAGACCTTTGGCTCAGTCTCCTGCTGTCACTAGTAGATCCATTGTATAATACTTTTCCTAAAACAAGCTCATCAGACACAACAGCTAGACAGAAATTGTCCCCCCCCATAAGAAAATTAATATGTCAAGAAATTAGTACAGCCTGACCACCAGTAATATTTACGTTACTGAAGCTACCAGTAACATTTATTGTGTGAGCTAAAGCCCAGTTCTATTTGGGCCCTTGGTTTTCACAGGTATCTGAACCCTTTCTTCTTCTTGACCTGTGCTTTGAAGGCTTCAGCCTTTGTCTAACTATCATCCTGCAGTGGGTTGGTACTGGAGACAAAAATTCCTTTAGTCTTGTGCGTGTTGCTTCTCTTTCTTTTGTGGGATTTTGGATCACCTAGCTCAGCCCAAGGCAAGCAAGGGAGGGGGATAAGGAAAAATAGAAACCAAGCTGTCAGAGAAGGCTCAATGCCATCTGGCAACATATAGCCACTGTATAACCTCTAGAAAATTGGATCAGTTACCCATATTTTAATATTTACATATAGTAATGGGAACAGAGATCCAATGGTGGTGTCAGGCAACCTCAGACATGCACATCAGAGGAAAAGGAGATGTGTGCACTGGTTTGGAAAGGACTGTGTCACTGATTTAGGTGCACAAGTAACCCTCTTGACTCTGATGTAGCTGCTTGTGTGAGAAAAGCAAGGTATATGGGGCTCAGGAACAAAGAGTAGGTGACTCTCCAGATGCTTCCCGAGACGAGTTTTATTTTTACTACTGCCGCGAATTTCCTAAGTTGTGTTAAGTGACACTTAGAAAAAGAACAGAGACAGTTTTAATTTGTTAAAATAAAGTATATTCAGCTACTATTTACTTATGCACCTTCTTTAGATGGTACTAAAATAGCTGAGAAATTAGTACACTAATGCATCACTTGTTCAGAAATCTCGTTTGTTTTAGTCAGGACATTTCTTTCTCTTGGTCACTAAGGAGCAAGTGTTTCTAGGTCTCACAGTTGTCCAAATGGAAGCGAGAAGCTTCTAGGAATTTACAGAACTGCAAGGCAGACCTGCCTGTTAACCCACTCTCACTAAAATAAGATCTATTAAACACAGTGATTAAGAGGCCGCTAAGAAATAGCATAATCCTCGAGTTGCTTCACCCCAAATAGGATGTACCCTGATACATTCAGAGACAGCACATGGACACAGGAAGCCTTGCCCAACCTTCTTGTCTGCAGTGACTGCAGTAACATGTTTGCAACCAGGGCTAGGGAAAGAAAGCTTTTATTTTAAGTTTTCAGAATAAGCAGATAAATTGGCTGGGATTAATGCCCAAACTGCTAATCCAGGAGACAGGCTAAGTGTAAGTGCATGATTGTGCCAAAACACGGGGACTTGGCACAATTGTATTCTCCTCATTTTGTTATGGTCTTCAAGAGGGAAGACAACTTCTTAGCCAAAGGCTTTCCATGTGTAAGTTTACAGCATGCAACTATTTGCCCAAGAAATTTTTATTTGCAAGATCCAGTTTCTGAAGTTATGTCCATTGCTGCACCGCGGACCATTTATAAACAGAATTTCCAACAAGGACAAACTGTTCCACAAGCACCACGTTCCCTCCGCAGGGTTCAAATGTGAAAGGACCATAACATCTTTTTCACTTTCTCCCTGAACATTAAAGACTATATTCCACCACCACCACCCCACCAAGAGCACAGTTTCCTTATTTGCTGTTGTGTGTAAGAAGTCACAAAAAACAAAGGCTGCATCCTAGAAACGTGTGCTTCTCCCCATAACCAAAGGTCAGAGCTGGTGCCTTCCACCAGCCCAGGAGCGTTTGCATTATACCTTAGGGATGCATTTGCCATTACTCCTGTGATACATCTCAAATCCAATGCTGTCTGCTAATATACTAATATTTCCATTACAGTGTTTGTATAAATAAGACAAGTAATTGACTGTAAAAAAAAAATCCAAGGAGATCCATTAATACTAATCTCTTGTTTTCTGTTTTTTAAAGCATTTAAAACCAGTTTGTCTTTTTGCTGTATTTCCCCCTTGGCCAAGGCGCATATGCAAAAACATCGGGACAATGTGTCCTCTTTCACGTTGGCAAAGTGAAAAGCTTGTGATGTTTTCTCTTATTTATATGGTAAATGCATTTTCATTTTGCTTTCAGCAAACAAGGTGGTTCCCTAATAGAAATAAGCAAATATTTGCTTAGATTTTGAATACACTTGGAAAGATTTAATTACATACATTTTTATATAGGGAGGTTAAGGGAGGTAAAATACATTTGCTATCTCGATCTGCAGCAGATTTTATGTTTCAGAACTTAAGGAGGACGGTCTGAAATCCTTTCCAGGTGACATCAATGAACTAAACCTTCATATTCCTCAAAGCCTTGTGCTAACAACAAAAGTGAAGTTTTGCAGTAGATCACCTGATAAAAACAATTCCTGATAGTTTTGATGCAAACAGTGAGAGACTATGAGTTGCCAGTCAGCTTTCCAAGCCACAGAACACAGCAGTGGATACTTATACATGGAGAGAATGAATTGAACCCTCCTACCTACCTTCTAGATCTGCCCGTGTGAGCCACCAGCCCCCTGGAGGATGACCAACCAGTGTCCTGCATCTTTCCACCATGTGTCTGGTAATGGATGTCCAGGAAAATTATGAGGAGCCTGTGGCAATATTTCATATTATTAGCAATGTGAGTAGTCCATATACCCCCTACTCTCATCAAGTCAGCAAGAATAACACCCATTTCCTAGTTATGCCTGGATGTGTTAAGTATTCCCAGTGCATTGAGAGAGACCATTGTCAGATGCTGCTTGGAATTCATGCTTCACAGAGAACTTTCCACATTTTTTGCAGAAACTGCGCTTGTTTTGCCAACAACATTGGTCATACACTGCAAAGACAGCCGCAATCTCAAAGGATCTATAGGCTGAGTTTATTGCATATGGCAGCCTACACAAGTGACAGTTATCCCTTAGCAAGAAAGAGTTAAGATTATAAAGTCAACCAAACAACCACCACTCTCCTACTCCATATTCCTGCTCCAGTGTAGTAGAAATCAGGGCAAGATCAGTAAACAGCTGTAGAAAGGTGATGCACAATAACCCTCGGTAAACCAAATCCTGCACTTTATGCCTGACCTGTGAGAACTCCAGAACCTGCTGGTATTGCCAAAACACCTGCTTACCACCACATAAATACACACTACACTTCCACTTCTATTCCATTTCCTTTAAAAAAAAAAAAAAAAAAAAAAACCAAAAAAACAAAAAAAAACCCAGACCAACCCAAACCANCCCAAACAGACAATAAGTTGAAAACAAGTACATTGTAATCCTGGGTTATACAGACTTTACTCAGAGTTTATACCAAATAATCAAAAAATATAGTCATTTTAGCCTTTAAAAGTGATTCTCACTCCACAGCAATACCTCAAAAAAAAAAAAAAAGTAAATGCTTTTTGAGGGTACAAGCTATTCAGATGTCAGGTCGTTCTACTACTTACAGTAAGGTTATGTTCTGTGTTCCTATAGTGTTTTGTTCTGCACAGCATTGAACACTACTACTTTTACCATTTCGTTCAAAGGCAGAGCCAAACGCAGTGAAGGCCATTATTCAACCTTCAACTCTAAGCAACTGAGGTAGCCTTGAGTTCTGGTTATGACCTAGCACACGTAGTTGTCACATTTTTGCTTCCACTGCTTTACAGAAAGCATCTTATCTGAAGGTTTAATTTCAGCCCCAATGAAACCTTAATTCACAGGTTCTTCTGCTGTAGATCATTCCATCTCAATTACTTATCATCCAGTTATTTGCTAACTTAAGCAGCCATATATTCACTGCTTAATTTCCAGGTCAGGGCTTTACCTTATATATATACACACTGTAGTATAAAATTATTTTACTGAGTATCGTGTACCATCAGAATAGTGCTTAAAGCCAGTTTTTTAAAGCCTTTTTAATGATTTGCCTCATTGTTGTCACATAAATCGGTCAGGTTAAATAACATTTTCAAGCACAAACCATGAGACTTAAGATCATATGTTGAGAGGAGGTGGCTAAAGGACCCACACAGTCTAGTGGTCAACCCGGTACATAGGCTGCTTTAAGCAGTATGTCACATGGATTTTTATTTTACATATGAAAATTAGTCAGGGCCAAACTGTGTCCCCTCAGATTACATCAAGTTAAATCCAGGGTTGCCTGCAAAGAAGACCTAAACAAAGAAAAATGTGCATTGTAAGAGCCTGTTTCCTCTGTCTGCCCAAGTGAGACACTTGCTTAGACATCAGTGACTCAACATAGTTTCTTCAGATTTCTGTAGAGTACTCCCCCAGGATCACCTCTAATGTATTATTTATTTAAATGAAAGTTGCACTTAATGGAGTTCAGATTACTTGGCAAAAGAACCTCACTGTGAAACCCTGTTTCACGTGGAGAGCATCGTCCTCTCACAAGTAGTCCCAGCGACTTTATTTGTGACTGCCAGTCACAAATATGTTTCCACAACATGGCTTTGGTCTACAATCACCAACAGACCATCACTTCAGCACCATGTTCCTGGATTGTTGCCCAACTGGACCAGTAGCTCTAGTCCACCTCCCTACGTACTAGTGGCTGTAGAGTTTCATCCTACTTAATCTCTATTTTGGCTGTCCTTGAATGAACATCAAATGATTGAATTTACTAGCCCAGCTAGTCTGAACCAATCAGTGCAGTAGACGGTGCCTTTCCTCCTATTCCTAAGAAGAGGAAATTTGTGTAGAAAAGCAGATAAGGGACAGCTTTATTGTTTTAAGACATGGAGGTGCCACATGCTAATACTCCCAATAGTAAAGTCAGAGCCCAGTGGATTTTTTGGAGACATTCTGTCCCCTCATTGCAGTTGCCTTTGCCCCCTAAAAACTGTATGAACAGCATGAAGGAGGGAGATTGAGATGGTGTCCCTGGGAACCTGAGCTCATGCAAACTTGGGAGAATCCAGTCAGTTCACGTGGACCATGACCATTGTTGGCATTTCCCTCTCCTCTCCAGCAGTAGTGCTGTACACCTGCTCTCTGACCCGAGGTGGCACACAGCGAGAGCAAGCCCTGCCTCTGAATGGGAAAAATTGTTGTGGCAGCGCATGAAAATGCTTTGGCCGTTACTACAGGAGTCCACTCTTCAATAAGCAACTCAAAGCGCATGGGGGCTGAACTGATGAGCAAACTGTGCTGTAACAAACAGGTCTTATCTTACATTTTCAGCAGAAAATCCTGCCTTTTGCAGGCTGTATCAGACAATAGCTAAACAGCAACACCAAACTATGAGAGAGCAAGCAATACTTGTCTGACCTGTCTGCAAATCAGACCACTGATTTTGTACTTCTTTGCATTACAGTCACACTGTGTTTAGCTGCTAAGGGGAGAAACAACAGTCTGTCATGGCAACACAGGGTCCTGCGAACAGGTTTCATCAACTAGTGAACCCTCCTTCAAAGAGCCTATAGGCTGAGGGAATGCAAGTGTTGCATAAGGGAGGAGAGGAATAAAAGAATCAAGTCTTTCAAATACATCAGTTTACCAACATTTTCAAAGTATGCAAAGCCAGACAAGTACCTTTTGTTCAGGTAAAATACAGTCTTAACTCATTTCACCTCCTTCCCAATGAATTCAGCATCAATAAATTAATCCAATTCTGTCTTTCTGGAAAGAAATGCTCTAATCTGTTTTGTGTCTGAACAGAAAATTAACAGCGGAGTTTTGCTTTATAACCAAGAACTTTAGAACACGTTTTGTTCGAAGTCTGAAATCGGTTTCCCTGATGTGTTTCTCTTTCCTCCCACTCTTCTCAAGAGAGAGCAGAGAAATAGCCTTGTAGTAAATCTTAACGCACCCACACAATCTAGCTCTGTGTGTAAACAAATGTGTTTTACTAGTGTATGTCCATGTGATTCCAACTGTTATTTACTGGAACTTTAAACACAAGTCCAGAAAAGAAAGAGACACACAAGAGCAGTTTTCAAATTACTCACTGCAAGAAAAGCCTGAGTCAAGGAGGCATATGTCTTCGTCAGAACTCCCACACGCAGACTCTTAAACCGTAGTTACAAATATTAAGTAACAAGCACCCTTGAGCAATCCTGGGTAGAAGGAAATTTTGGATTCATTTGATAAGTCTGTTATGACCTGGTTCCACTTCATGCTTCAAACAGGTGATCTGGTATGGCAGATCCAAAAAAAAGAAAAAAATAATCCAGAACAAAAAAAAATATAAAAACAACCAAACAAGACAAACCCCACCCACTCCACCCCACCACACACACACTTCCCAGTCACAGTCTTTCCTCTCATGGCCTTCTAAAACCAATTTCAAGACAGACAGTCCTCTGACCTTCCTCCCTACCGTTCACTCATAACCTCCCAAATTAGTTAAGCGGGGTATAGTCTAGCTCTACTCACCTTCTCAGGAGTACGTAGAAAAAAAGGGGAATTTGCTGCTACTTCAGTCTGCAGGTTCTACTCTTCTTGTGCAATACGTCACTCATCTCTAGTCCTTGAGCTCTGTGGGGTGGGAACTGCATTAGTCCCTGCTCGTATTGGATCAATCACCCAGGTGCCCTGCTTGTGACTCTGTTTTTGGCAGTCCTGTGATTAATGTGGTTGTTTTCCCACAAAGTAGTGCGATACACGTACTAGACAAGCAGTCCTTTCAGATTGAAGAAGGACAAAGACTCCTCAGAGGTGTCTGTAACGTCAAATCTGTTCAGTGCTGAGGGGTGGTATCTGAAGAAATAAAGCGTGGAGGTCAACATAATTTAAATGGCTGTCTAATCTGACACTTGACAACAAATATTTTCTTCACTCAGTCCAAGTCATTTGCTTTTGCTTTCTGCAGCACTATTAGCAAGTTTACCCTACCAGTTACTTGGAACCGAGACCAGCACTGCAACCCATCATTTCCCAAAGGAAACTCCGTGCCAGCTCTAACAGAGGACTTGGTTTCCTCCCCACATACACCTTCACCGTTTGTACTGAGCATCTCTGACACTCGCTGCAGTTTTTGTTTTAACTCTGACTAACTGCCCTCAGAATTTTATCCTTTTTAACCTACCATCTCAGATAATCTTCTGATCAAGGTCATCAGCATTTTTTTCACAACCTACCAACTGTTCTTGTATTTTCAAGGTTCCCCAAGGTGAGCAAAGTAACACGTCTGTTATTCTCAACAGCTGAATCTTGAAGAGCTGGAGCCCCAGAGGAGCCCTGACACAAGTATCACTCAACTTGTTTCTTTCTTTGGCCAGAAATCCGCCTCAAAGCAACAGCCATTCCTTCCAACCCCTCACCTTTCTATGGACAAATATTATTTCTAATATTACTTCCCCTTAAATATAACACAATAAAAGGTGATGGCTACTACATACTGTAAGTGGTAACAGTTTTCCTGCGGATGACAGATCATGACCGTTTCCCTGGACAGAAAAAAATATGTTAAGTGGTGCTGGCAAAGGCTCCAAGATCCACGGCTTTAATTCATTTGCCAGTTGGCCCTGTCAGATTGTGCCATGACCACAAACGCAGTTTCATGCTATGGATATTGAGTATAGCTTCCTTCATTTGTTTGTTTATTTATTTATTTATTTTAAGCCGCTCATGTTTGTGAGCATCAGACAAAACAGTATGTTTCTCAGCAAACCCTAATTAAAGCTGTAGCTTGGAAACAGTGGCAATTTGGATGAAGTTCAAGCACGTAGGCGCAACTGATGAGATACTTATTCAGTGAGCACCAAACAGACCCCTGCTCGGGACTTTCCCTGTTCACTTCTCAGTTTATTCTAAGCTTAGCTACATATTTGCAACTAATTGTCCATCTTGATTCTGCATGCCAATACACCAACTATGGATGCCACTCCATAAAATTTAGCACTTTTAACAAATCCTGTTTGAAAATACTGGAGAACGATAGTTAGCTTTTTAAAAGTGTCTATATATTTTTAGACAGTCCTCACTTCCACTTGCAATTAGGAAAATAAATAGGAACCTCAGCTATCCTAGCACAAGCAACACTCACTCCAGCATTCAGAACTGCTTCTTCTGGAGACCCACGAAGGACTATCGCTACAAGTCAAGGCTTGAGAGGCGGTAAGGTTTTTGCTATGATTCCATCAAGACAGTACATGCAGAGCTCGGAAAGCCTTTCTGAACTTCCAACTACATGCTGGGTTTGAAGCAGACATGCAGTTCATAGGTGTGATGAAACTCTTCTTTCGTATCCCACTATACCAGTGAAGCAAATACAACAAAAGTATTCACTGTGCAAGTGACTTTCAAATCACTGCAAGTCCGAAGACAGATAATAATTTCTTTTCCTGCCATGATGCTACTTTCTACACTTCATGCTCTATAATTTAAAACATCTCCCCTCCACCCCTTAATCAGACATCAGAACATTATCCCCTTACAAAACTGTCTTCAGTCTGTAAGGATCTATTCACCTCCTTCCTCCATCCAGTTGTTCTCAAAGACTGTCGACTTAATGGTTGTCCCTGTATTCTGTTTTCAGAGAGGCATTCAACTGTCCTCTCCCTCTTAACAAAACAACAGCAGCAGTCCGAGACACTATGTAAAACTTTAGCCACTAATTTCCAGTACTTGGTCTTATGTTCAAATGAATGCCAAGGAAAATTGAGTAGTTAGCTACTCTAATTAAACTCACTTTGGCCCGATTAACTGCAGTTATATTTCACAGTTGCTTTGTGGTCTCTGCTAACCTCCATTTTCAGTCCTGTATCTCTGCTCAGTGTGATGAGAATTTCACTCCACTGACTTCCATTAGGAGCAGCTCTCTTTTACCCTCTAGGCTTAATACTATTCATTGCCCTTTCAAATTTGACTAGTTCAACCGCAATCATCTTTCTTGCTTATCCCTAAGTAATACTAACCTCTCATCTTGTGAAGTTTGCCCATCGCAGTGTTTTCAACTGGAGCACTTCTAATGCGATAGGACATCTGAAGCTTCCCTTATTTAACAGCTAGTTATTGCACAAGGAGCGAAAAAGGCAAATGGAAAGAGGCAGGAATTTACTCTCCCACTTCAGCTGGCTCTCCCTGGGCACAGAAGCTGCTCGATGGCTTCTCTCTTCAGAGGGAATCGAGCTCAAGAATCAGCACAGTGCAGCGAACAGCCACACTTACAGCCTTTCTGGTTAAAATAACCTTATGACGTTACCATTTGTGACTGCTAAGGGGCCATCCACAAGCCCTTTTAAAGACTTTGTGATTTTGGCAACTGGTATTAAGAAGAATTAAGTAGCTACAGTATCTTAATGCAGCAATGCAGTTATGTATTAATGAGTATTTAATAGCCATAGCTACAAAGTCTTAAAAGGTTAATGTCGAGTATTTGGCTCGACCCCTATTTTTAACCTCAGTTACTCTAGTCTTGATAAGATACATAACCTCATGCACAAAGCCATTGTCCTCAGTGTCCCAAAAAAAACAGATTTCCATTTTTACCATCACAGACACACTGTCAACTTCAATGGAAATAACTCAGCCCCTTTGTCCACTGGAAAAACAGCAAACCCATTTGAGAATAATTCAATTATGGGCTGCAAGAGGGACTCTAGATCAGCTGTGGATGGTCAACACAAGTCCCATGAGCTACAGCTGGCACAAAAGGCAGTTCAGGTAACCTCCAGGAGCATAAAAGAGAAGGTCTGAGCCTTAGTCTGCTTTGTGTAGATGGAAGAGGGGAGCAGAGGATAACTCAGGCCAACTGCAGAAAATTAGCTGTATGAAGTCTCCTGACTATACTATGGATTTGGGTCTTGACTAGCAGGGAAATGGTCCTGCAGCATGGAGAATTTTTCCAGCTCTTTAATTTAGATAAATATGATCCCAAACGGCTTGCTAGCAAGTCTCAGACATCTTCCAGATCCAGTATCATATCAACTGAGGGGTTTGTGACTAGTTTCTTTCTTTGGGTGGGTGCATCTAGTAAATGAACATTGTGTCCACTGTTTATAGCCATAGCATTCTTTAAAGCTCTAAGATTTATGGAGAAATCTGAAATCTCTGTGGCAGAAAGAAGATTTAACACAAATTCTTCATTCCATCCCTATTCATGTTCTTCTGCTTTTCTTAATTTCTCACTTAACTTCTCAGCTGGCAAACAAAGATGTTAATACAAACTCCCTAGATAGCCTCCCCTGTTTCTACAGGGAATAACAGATGTGTAAGACTACAGAAAGAACAAATATTATGATGGTAAAATAAAGCAGTTTATTTGGATATGTAAACTTATTGCCTTAGTCAGCTCAGGGTTATTATCTTCTCATCAGATGTTCACAGGAAAAAGGATGCATTTAGACTATTTTCCTGGTGGCACCATAAGAGCTCTGAGGTAAGAGAGGCATTTGAGGTGTGAGGATATTTACCCAGTTGTCTGTTTTCAACATGCACATGCATAGGAGCCATTGTGCTTGATCTGAGCAGAGTATTAGGAGCCGGAGTACTGGGAGCCAGACTATTACACTTAGGTTTTTCCCAGTCAAATGACTGCTTTAATCTCATGCTAATCTGGACCTTCGTTCTCACAGCTAACCTGTGAACACCAGAATGGTCACTCTACACCCACTGATGAGTGCAGCTGGAATTCCAGGCAGGCACCATCCACCCCTCGCCTGCCAGCAGCCAGAGCTCAGAGAAAACACCTATGTGTGTGAGAAAAAATTAAGCTCAGCTTATTTTTTTGTTTTTACGGTACCTGGGCAAACATTAATTGCTTACAGTGCTAGAACATTTTCTATATTTTACATTGAAGCTATGATTAAGTGAAAAACAATAGTAATGATTTTGGAAACGATTTCCCTTTATCAAAGTGAGTGCTGTAGACACCAATGAGAATGCACAGTTATATTCTCTCTTCTTGGTTTCATGAATCCTGTATTTAGGAAAAATTCTCTTACAGGAAGGACTACATGTCTGTCCAAATATTGATGACTGGGAAACACACACACAAAGTGGCAGATACGGCTTTTAATTTCTGACTAGGGGAACTACACTTTGAAAGCCTGCTCATTTCCTAGGGCAGTACTTTAGAAGCAAGTCCCTTTCAAAAATTTCCTTGTATCCTTCCAGTAACACCATTTTAAGAGAAAAAGTGCCTCAGTTTTATTTTATCAGGATTCTCTAGGCTGGGAGGATGGGAAACACACACAGAGGAAGCCTACCAGGTCAGGCTCTGCAGTAGTCTAGGGGTTACCACTTCTCATTTTTAAATTTCAGTTGGGCTTTGATGGGAGAAAGGCATTGAATGGTTCAGGCTGGGCCACATCTGCATCTGCAAATGCCTGATGGGTGTTTGGGGTCAACCAATGTCAACCTCTGCCAGCTCTCAGATGTCTCTTCTGAAAGGCAATGTGATGATGACCAGGAGATTTGGATTCAGTGCATAAATTTTCATCATGTCCTGATCTCAGCCCCTAAGTTGTGTCTTTCCCTGAGCATGTTTCAGTAATGTTCACTTCCCCTACTTCAGAACAGTTCTAGACCAACTATTTGATGATTAAAACTAAGTGCGTGAATCTTCATTCTCCTGTCATGGGAAGACTGCTTACCAACACAGTGGGCCTTGGGTTTGGTACTTCTACAGTGTATAGCATGATCATTTTAAATCATTCTAAATTGTTCTTTCTTCTCAGTGCTTTTGAATAAATTGCCTAGAACTGTATTATATTTGGTTGCTGTATAGCTAAACTATCCACAGCTCTTCTTCCAGACTAGCAAGTCCTTAGAGACCAGCGAGTCCTTACAGACCCCACGTCTCTTTTCCAGGAACCCCGATAACTTTATTCATGGACCGAAGCACGCTAGCCTAGTCTCACAGTAACATGCTGTGCAGAGAGCCATCATTCCTCTCTGATTTGATATACCGGCAGCTGGGGCGGGGAGAAGTCAAATGAAACTGATATGAAGGAGATGCATAGCAGATGTTCTAGTTGCATGTGAGGCCAATTAACCATAACAGGTCATCAGCTTTCCCTTTTCATTTCCAATTTATTTCCAGTCACTGTGACTGGTAGGGACAACCCAAATTCTGAAGCTTGCGTCTTTGCCCCACATCCCCTTTCACTGCCCTAATTCCTGTGTAGCCTCAAAAGGTAAGTCAGTAGCACAAAACCAGAGTAAAAGTAGTAAGAACTGTAGTTCTAACTCCACATCTAGTAGTGAGTAATTATGTATCCCCATTTCATTTGTTATCTTCCACAATTTTCCAGGAGCTGAGATCCTACTTTTCCAATACGTAATCAGAGATGGTTTGGCTTGGGAACCAGCAAAGCTCTTTGAAACAGTGCTTAGAGAGGAAGAAACACAACTAAATTATGCGATCAGAATTGAAATGGAAGTGAAACAGGCCACTGTTCAGCTCTGATTTCAGAAGGCAGAGAATGCATTCAGCCTCTATGTCTCCTGGCTCCTGTGCAGCATAGGCCAGCGCGGACTTTTTGAGTAAAACCCCGTACACCTGGAAGAAAACAGGGTGTCTCCTTTCAGTCTCCTGGAGTTCAGAATTTCATTGACTCCTTTTGCTGAGGTACAGTGGATTCGTCCTGTGGGGAAAGCCCCTTGCTCGAAAAAAGCCAAAAGACATTTCTACAAAGCCTGAAACTATGGCACTAACAGCAGAAAAGAGAAAGAGGAGATTCCCCTCCCTGCTCTTGTTAGTAAACTGTGGCTTTGAGATTCTCACAGAAACAGGGTACTCCCTTCCCAGCTTGCTGAATCTAGCCTGGAGCTGGTGCAGCCATTGAAATGAGAAATAACGGGCTATGCGACTAAACAACTGGCTACAATTGCACTGCCTACAAAGCACACACGTTCAGGAAATCCCAGCCTGCATTTGAGTCATTTTAACTAGCTTTTTTTTGTCGTCATTTTGCTTTTTTGATTATTTTTTTTTTTCTCGGGGGCGCGGCGGGAGGGGGGGGGATGGCGTGTGTGTGAGGTGGTCTTTTTGAAATTTCTTCGGACTGTTATCTCAACTACAAACATCTTAGGCTCCAGACAGCTTTAAGAGCAGACAGCAAACTTATGAAGAAAAGAAGCCTAAATAAGGAAACACGTGTGGTTCACCAGTACGACCACAAACAAATCCAGCATGAGAGGAGAAAGGAAAAAAAAATTGTTTATGCACCATAAACTCAGTAGGGGATTCCACTTTCCCCCTCCCCCTAAGGGCTCTAAGTGAGTCATCTTGAGCAAATTACCATGAAGTAGGTTGACATTTTGTATAATTCTAGGTTATTTTTTTTCCCCTTCAAAGCTTTCTCTGCTGGTTTGCATGAATATAAAGCTAACTTTATAGTTCCTTGGCATGCGGAGTTCTTTCTGCATTAGTTTCCTGATCCTCAAAGCATCTCTGGTACTTACTCACTGTACCAACAATTATTTGAAAGAGTTACTGCACTAAATACATAAGGCGGATTAACTAATTCTTAGAACTTATCAGCATGATCTGCATGGTAGCATGTTCTAACTGCTGCTGAAGGCAGTGAGAAGAGGGAAGACATCCAAAATGGAGGCAGAGTTTAACTCAAGCCCAACGTAAAATGGTCGTGCTGATGATCTGTCCTGCTCCGTGTGGCACAGAAGCCGTCTGTTTGTCATGGCATATCCTCACACAAAAATGGTGCTACCAAAACCAAGTGTCACACACCTGGCTTAAAGTAAATAGCTACATCTTTTCTGTTTGTCTCCAGGTTTTTCACTTTTGAAGTTAAGATCATAAAATATGGCCTGGATATAATCTGTCTTCACGGAAGCTAGAAGCTTTTTTTTTTTTCCCCTTATGAAATTTAAGGTTTGCATATATTTTCCTCTTATTCTGGGACCCGAGTCTTTCAGGAAAACATTAGCAACCATGGAACTAGGGAAAGAATTGTCAACACCACAGCAATTATGACTGGTTTACGTTTCTCCCTCCCAGCTTAATTCCATCCATATGCCATCTTGGACATCTGCCCTACATCCTTCCACTTTTTACATTTGCGGGAGAACAGAAAAAGCTAATTCACCTTACACTCCACTGTTTTGCTATCTGCTGTTCTTTCTATTCAAATCTGCCTTTATATACATGTTTTTGTACTAAGTGCACAAAGAATAGGTGATTTGTGAAAGTGAAAGAAGGAAGAAATGCCTTGGGTTCTTCGGGCTGGAGGCACCGAGCGTACCGGGTGCTGTGGCACTTATCTGTCCCTCAGGAACAAGACATCGCCACAGATACATTACAAGGATAACTGCAAAGTGACTGAAGTTTGCTGGTCTCCATCCCAAGGGGTCAGTGGAAAGAATTTGCTAGTAGGCAGACAGCACTACCAGCTGCTAAACAGGACACAAATTCCGCTTTCAGCTGGAAAGAGGCTGCAGAGTGTGTGTCTTATTTCTGGAGTGACGACGAAGTCTTGTCAAGAAAACTTTGATGTCTGGGATGACAGAGTGACCCAAGACTGAAGATAAGAAAACCTAGGTTATACGCCAACTTTAGAAAAAAGTCTTCTTTTTAAATCTACCATAAGCTACATTTATAAATTGATATTTCTTTAAAAAAAATTGATAAGTTTTTAGCTTGTGTAAGACTCTATCCTCCAGATGAAATTGGAAAATAAAATTAATCTGGAGGTATCACTAAAAACACTGTTTTAAGTCCCTTTATATTTTTGGGGAAGTTTAAAGCAGGTTTATTTCCCTTTCCCCTGGCTGAAACAGAACCTGTGGAAGGCAGTTTGTGTCTTCCGCAAGAGCAGATAATGAAATACAAATACACATTTATATGAAGTAATTATTTTCCTATGTTTCACTATTACTTTTTAATACACATCCCTCTCAGCTGTTTTCCCCTCCCTTCCCTCAGCAACTAAACCAGAGAGAAGAGGGACCTCAGCGCCTGGGTCCTTTGCCAGCCACGCAATTCCACCTGCCCTGGTGACAGCACCTGCAGTAAAGATACGCACACTGACAGAGGGAGCAGTACTCAAGACAAGTATGGCAAGGAGAGCCCTATGGGGAAAGGCAAAACAAAAAAACAGTAGTTGTAGTATTTCAAAAGGAGGTGGTACTGAGACTCCTGTTCTTCCCTGTACAACCAAATATGAGAGAGGTAAAAATTGCCCGCTGTTCAAAGTAATAAAAATCAACAGTAAACAGGGAGAAAACTGAAGCAGCTAAAACTGTGGCAAAAGAGCACTCATGAATTTAAATGCAGTTCTCCCCTCTCCTCTTCTCCTTGGCTTACTAAGCACTTTCCTCAAGGCCTTGCCTTAGGAGAGGCATCTACTGGTTAGGAGACGAAGCCATAAAGACAAAGCGGCCATTCACTGCCCCAGACGTCACCTTGAGCTGGCACTGGCATTGCCTTTGCACTGCCTCAGCACAGTCACAGCTGTCCCAAGAAGGCAACTATCACATCTAACTGCCGTTATTTTGATTTATTGAATGAGAAGGAAGCTACTGCTGCATCACTTTAGCTTTAAATCTTCACATCCTTCTTATTTAAGTTAGACATTTTCTACTTCTACCTGTATCTAACTGACATGTCAGGTAATCACTTTCAACTCTAAACCATGTTACAGACATCTTTTATAGACTTGGGTAAATTTCTTAATTGGAGTTTTGTTTCCCTTCCCTGTAAAATGCAAATCATAAGATTTTTCCACCAACTTCTGGCTACGCTCTTTATGTGGATTATAAATCCTCTGAAGATGGAACATTAAAAAAAACCCAAACCAAACTCACATACTTATAATAAAAGTCCTTTAAATTCTACTGTCTCTAAATACTACCATTGTGAAATAGGAATATTACAAGTCTCATTTCTGCTAAGTGAACATTAGTGTAAGTGAAACCATGTCTTAAACTCATGGTTTTTTTCTATAGCAACCACTTTTCTATGCATTAGAAATCCAAGACAAGCTTTAGTGCTTGCCTGCGGGTTAGTACACTTCATTACTCTACATTGCCAATATGTATCTGAAGACAGGAATTTATACATTAGCATTTTTAGCAATATCCAGGTGTATGACCAAATATGCACTTCCATCTGTGACTTAGCATTAAGCACGCAAACATTGTTTCAGTCATGAAGGAGCTAATTACGTCCCCTTACAAAATTTACCTTGTGTTTATCATATAATACACAAGTAATAATTTCTGAGATAAATGTTTTGGTATAACCAAGTGCCTCAGAGTTTTAGCCTGAGAAACAGCAGCTGTGGGACAGAATTTATTGCTTTGGCTTCTTACAGTTTGTAACTACTCGCATGAAGGTCAGATGGAAAAGGCCAAATGACGAAAGCCAAGTCCCCGACATGTTTGAAGAGTGCAGAACACAAGCAATTAACACGGGCATTATTGCAGATTTCATTTGGGGTTAGATGTTAATTAAGAATGGATCACTGGATTACATTCCAGCCCATGTTACATACGCCTGTGTTGGACATATCTCGCTCTACAAGGAGATGACCTCCCTTCTGTGCCACATCTCTATACCACTCCAGTTTTTCCCCACCTGAGAACCATATGTACACATGTACCATGTCAGGTACACCTAGCTCCTTAGTTGAAGAAGTATATGGTGCAAATTTTAAGCGAGGCCCATGTGTTAAACACACATATGTAAAAAAAATATTCTCCAAAACAAAATGAGATGCAATAATTTAATGGATTTATGATAATCTTGTTTTATTCTTTGAGACCCTAAGCTGCCTTTTGTGATGGGAGAGATGCAAGAGAAATGATAAAAGGCCCTTTTCCTACCGGCATAGTTCAGACCTTTGATGAACATAAAAATTACTTTAGCTCAACAGAGCCATCCTTGGTTTACTAATACCCAGTTCCTCAACTGGAACTGATAAAAATGCGGTACTTCCACCAAGAACATACAACAGAAACTGGACTAAAATTGTCCAAAATATCTATCACATGATTCTATTCAACACATGGAAGATGGTAGTATTAGTATTAATTAGTATTATTAGTATTACAACTGGCACATCTAGCATTTGAGACCACTACAACAGTAGAATTGTGTGAGAAGTCATCACCTGTTTTCGTTTCGGTGTGCTCATCAGTGGGTGATGGATTACCGTTGTCTGCATCTATCTCCTTTAAAACTGGAGGAGCAAAAGTTAAATTAACACATGACCATAGTCAATTATCCAGTAGTCAGTACATTATTAATCCAAATTTTTTACTGTCAGCTTTAAGGATGGTTACTAAGAACTAGCAGAACTTTTCGCTTTCCAGCTACTGATGCAAAGGGTTTAAAGAGGGAGAGAACTACAGAAAATTGTGTCGTATGGGTATTATAAGCCAGGTATCCTTAAAATAATACCTGCAGAGATAACATGCAGGACCAGCACATTAACGTATCTTACAAAATTTCAAGCAGAAAGTCAGAGAGCAGATATGAATAGCACCATCTGACCCATCCTCATTTCTACAATGTATCCTTCAGCCCATAAATTTGCCTTTCTACAGAGAAGATTAATATATAACAAAATAATTTTAATTTCTAGAAGAACTCTTAATGACATATTTATTTCCTTTCCAAAATTTATTATCCTTTTTTGTTTTAATACAATTTAGTTTTCATATCCTTAAGCAGATCTCTGTCCTCCTTTCTTGGACACAGATTACAATAGCTCAGCCGCGAGCTGGAGCTATCTTCCAGCTTTGATATTATAATTCACTCAGCTCTAAGAACCCTTACTTAGGAGTAATTAATTGTGCTTATCCTGTAATACACATGTTATAATTTCAGAACTCTTTTGCAACTGTTTAATTTATTTTTTTAATAAATTGCGCTTTTCCATCTAGTTGCACAGTGAATATTTATTATTAATAACATAAAGTAGAGAAGTAACAGAAAAATAGAGCTGTAACTGGGCCCTCCAATGAGCACTGCCTAGCTGCCCTATCTACACTTTTCAAAGTCGTTAAGGATGAATCTTAGATGCACTGAAATTCAGCTTTTTTTAAAATGTTAATTTAGGACACCATATAAATCCATTTCCTTTCATGTAAATCAGGACCAAAAAACCCAAGTTGCATTGCTGAAATAAAGGATGAAATAGTGATATGACACAGGCTTACAATGGCCAGAATATCAAAAGATTATTACCTCAGCATTTTGTTATCCCAAATTCAAAGGATCCACCAGCACTTATTCTGAAGCAGAACAGACCATTATTTTGCCACAGAAAAATATATTCAAAATACTACATTAAAACTGAATTTAATAATAAGAGTTGAAGTAAAATATTCTACTCAATATTTTCGACAGTAGTTTTGATCCAAAGCAAATTAGAGCTGTCTCTAGTGCTTGTTTAAAAGACAAATTCAAGTCACTTCGAATATACCCACCCTGATGCTTCTCTGATATTCGTGGTTTGTCAATTCATACCCACAATTATCTTTTCCCCCAAATATTTTGCAATAGCAATTTGCATCCCTAAACTTTTGCTTTGGTAGAATATGAGCACAACTGCTTTGTATGCTTTGGGCTACAACCAACACGGAACGATTTGGGAAAATTAACAAGGTTACCGCATCAGCTCTCTGCCCGTGCTGCACAGACGTACGAGCTGCTCAGCCACGAGCTGCTCAGCCTTTACCGCCCCATGTTGCCTGACAAAGCCATCACTGATTTTGTTGTGCTCAACCTCTGGAGCTGTGAGTTGCAGCAGCTGTTCCAGCTGTGATTGACAAGCAGCTCGGATATCCCTGCAGGATGGGCAGGACAGAGCTGAAGCGCAACAACATGTTCCTAGCTCAAACTAATCCACTACTTCTCAATCAGAGACTTAAGATGAAAAATACCAGATTTTTCCTCTCCTTAACCTCACCTCTTGGTAAAGAAGAGGTGTTCTGATTCACTGACGAATTTGTTCTCTTTGCCCATTGTATAATTCTCACATAGAAGCCAGAAAGAACAATTAGCTAGTTTCTAGACACAAAACAAAAATATATTCCCAGGAGGAGCAGACCTCATGAATTTAAAAAAAAAAAATTAAATAGTGATAGCATTCTAATTAACACTCGCTTTCACTTTGAAACTTGCAAACTCACTCTGAGGAGGGTTTGAGTTACTGCCTCTGCCAAAGGGCAAGGGGAAGCTCTAACTGCAATTCATCATCTGAGAGAGACAAAAACAGTTGTGGTTCTTTGCTCATGCAAAAGCTGGTTAGAAAGCCACTCCCTCCAGGGCTTGGACTTGAACTTTTGGTGATCAGCTAGTGCTCTACAGAGCAAGGGTATCAGCTTCTATTGCCTGCAAGCCTCATATTCCCGTTACCCCAGAACATCAGTACTGCATCAATGTTTGGAGAAAGCTGAAAACCTTTATATACATACACAATTCACACTAATGCTCTCTTTGGATTTCAAGAGAAGGTTATGTCATCTGTATAAACATGAGCAAATATAAATGAAAACAAAAGACATCCCTTTCCATTCTTCTCACTCAAACATTCATCTTCGCCCACGTCTGACCCCCTTCTCAAGAAAATTACAAGAAAGGCAACAGATGTCACTGTGCTCAGAGAAAGCTGAGCAATCGCTCCCCACCTAGTAGCCCTGACCTAATGAAATCACGCAGCTTAGTGAAGACACATGCAGGCAAACCACTAGTTCAGACGCAGTTGCCATCTTAGCAGGACTCAGCAGTTTGGACGTAGCATTTCTTGAACCAGTTTAAGCATCTCTGTTGGGGTGACAGTTGGGTTAGCAAGTACAGATGCAGCTTAGGTCTCTGCAGCTACACTGTAGACTTGTCACCAGAACAAAGGAGGTCTCCAAACTGAGAACAGAAGTATTACTTTCCATGCAAACTCAGAGGCTGAAATCTGATCTGGCTCTTAAAGATGTTCAGGACCATTTTCTAGATTTTGTGCATCAAGTCCAAATTGGAGAGGACAGGAATAAAATCAGACCAATGGTCAAAGCAACACAGTGTTGGGAGGAAAAGAATCAGGGTGTGCATACATTTGTGGTTGTAAAATCAGAAAGACACAACCTCATACCTAATCTCTACAGAAGACTGCAGAGGTATTTTTGCTTATAAAGATATATATATATACAAACACATATATGTATGTACATACAAACATGTCTGCATATATGAACACACACATGCTTGTTTTTAAGTACATTCCGAAGTACAAAACCCACTAAATTATGAATTAGATATTTCAACAACAATTCACACACAGTAGAATCATAGAATCATAAAATCATAGAATCATAGAATTGTTAAGGTTGGAAGGGACCTTTAAGATCATCTAGTCCAACCATTAACCTAACCTGACAAAACCACTTCTAAACCATATCCTCAAGTACCATGTCTATCCTTTTTTTAAACACCTCCAGGGATGGTGAATCCACCACCTACCTCCCTGGGCAGCCTATTCCAATGTTGGGTAACCCTTTCAGTGAAAAAATTTTTCCTAATATCCAACATAAGTAGGAACACAGAGATTTAGACTACCAAATTTTGAGAGCAATATTTGCCGTTAAAAAGTAGTTCTTGTAATTTGAGAGCAAGCACTTTTGTGAGGTGAATAAATTCAATCTGTGTTTGCTCCAAAGTAGCATTTACAGGTTGCCATCATATCATTGGCTCAACCATCAGAAAAGCATCAAGGCAAACTCATGAGCTTCCTACCAGCTCTTTGCAACAGGAGAACCAGTAGCAGCACATTTGGCCCTGGTTACCAGTGAGCCAACTGGTTTGTTTCAAGGTCTTCTAGTCAGCATTCATATAGCTTTTACAGGCCTGATCTGCACTTGTAACAATCCATCTCTTATGTCCCTCCAAGATGTTTGTAATTACCTAAACAGTCCTTGCTGACTGGAGAAAAGGGCAGGGTCTTCACAGTTCAACAGTCCCAGGAAAGTCCTTCCATTCCTAAGCCTGCCAGAGTCCCTCAGAAACTGCCTGCAGGGCAAAGATTTTCTATTCAGGTTGGTTCAACTTGAAACTAGACCAGTTTCTTCATTTTACAAAGAAAACATTTGTTTTCCACCCAATTGCTGCAACTATACAGCTGCAAAGCAAAGCTTGGTTGTGCAGCCTTTGTTGAGAGTGTGGTGTCACTACCAACTCAAAATCCAGCCTCCTTTCCCATTCCTGTTGCCCTACACTGTAGTGTTGAGCCAGCCAAGGGGATGGCACATACTGTTTGGATGGTTCATGCTGTGATGCAGAGAGGGAATTAAAATAATGTAGCTATGTACGTTTTGTGGGGCTGAATCGTAGAACAGTTTGGGCTGGAAGAGACCTTCCGAGGTCATCTAGTACAACCCCACCCCCTTGTGCTTCTTTCCTTGGTAAGGGATTTTGCTTTAAAATGGCAGCCGTGAACATATTGTGTTTTTTGTTCCCACAACATGTGTGGCCTCAAGCATAAAATGCTAATCTGAAAGATCCAAAATTTCATTATGTCCCTTAACACATGGCTAAAATTATGATAACATAGAACAGAGCACTTTAGGTCTTGCATATTCCTTAGTAAGCCAATAAAAAGATAGCAGTTAAAGGACATTATTATACACGGGGTAATTAAATCCATCTCCAAACACCATTCACCTTACCCGTCACTGTTATTTCTCTGTCTTACTATAGTCTCTACCTGAGCACTTGTCAATGAAGTGAGGACAGATATGCACACTCAGCTACAAGAAAAATAAATACAGTTGATCTTGTTTTACCTTAATATCTTATTTTGTACTTTTTTTTAAAACTTTTGTTTTATTAAATGAAGACATCTCAGTAGAAGAGGATCTACCTTCAGCTTAGACTCAGATTGCTATATTGCAATATATCTGCCTTCAGCACAAGATTGTGATCATTATAAATTATCCAGCCTTCGAAGTATGAACCCATTTAAGATACTAACACCAACAGAAGCCAAGAGTACTTCTTTTGCCTTTTCCAGGAAGGACTTGGTAGGTTTCAGGTATCCTGCACATACTCTGCAATTTGTGTAAGAGTGGTTCGGTGGCCCAGATCCAAGTAACACAGCTGCTCTTATTTGTAACAAGAACTGACTGCCTATCACTTTCAAATTCACCATAGCCTTAAGCGAAGGAGAGTCTACAAATTGTTATGAAGACGTAGAAGAATAAAAGATTCAGTGCAAACTGTCTAGGGGAGAGAGTAAGCCAAGAAGATTAATTGGGTAAATTCATTCATTCTCACCTTTCTCTTGCTAAGAAAGAAAACACAATCATCTCAAACGCACACAGAGTCACTGAAGTGAACCCCAGAGTGAACTGCTACTGCCACAGACTTTTAAAGCTGATCTAGTAAATATGCCTCAGTAGCTCAAGAAGCCCGTTCAATGGCCAACTTCTCTGAATGTTTCTATTCATTGAATTCAAATGAAGTTCAGCTAAGCTGCTCTCTATTTCTCCAGACCTGCTTCCTTTCAAACAGCTTTTCAAAGCATATGATGAAATGATTTCACATATATGGAGCAGATCATCTTGAGTGCCATCACGTGGCACATACAGAACAACCAGGTGATCAGGTGAAGTCAGCGTGGGTTCATGAAAGGCAGGTCTTGCTTGGCTAACCTAATCTCCTTCTATGACATGAAGACCCACCTAACAGACAAGGGAAAGACTGTGGATGTTGTCTACCTGGACTTCAGTAAAACCTTTGACACTGTTTGCCACAGCATTCTCCTGGAGAAACTGCCTGCTCATGGCTTGGATGGGTGTACCCTTCCCTGGGCAAAAAAGTGGCTGGATGGCCAGGCCCAAAGAGCTGTGAACGAAGTTAAATTCAGTTGGTGGCCGGTCACAAGTGGTGCTCCCCAGTGCTCTGTACTGGGGCCAGTTCTCTTTAATATCTATATCACTGATCTGGAGGAGAGGATAGAGTGCACGCTCAGTAAATTTCCAGAAGACACCAAGTTGGGTGGGAGTGTTGATCTGCTTGAGGG